>CAVLGL010000001.1:8137500-8737500 GCA_963668995.1 Parnassius mnemosyne | reverse complement strand
GCCAACAGCCCAACGCCAATCAACATGGCGTAGCCGAGGAAAGCTCGGTCGACGGTGACTATTTCTGGATGGTTTATAAAAAAATAATCACGAAGGGGATGGAAGGGTCTATTCGTTCTCTTCGCTCGCTCACTAATAAGTAAATATATTTTATAACTTCCACCATTTCCAAAAACGTCGTAAAATAAGAAGCAATCGGTCTCCAGAGGGATAAATATATATATATATATTTATATATATATATAAATATATATATATATATATATATATATATATATATATATATATATATATATATATATAGATAGATATATATATTTATATATACATATTTTTTTTTAATTTCAATTTTACATTTTGTTTTATACCACATCTGTAATATAAAGAACAAAGTTTTGTAAATTTTCTATAATTTAAATAAATAATTTATGTTTATTATGTCTGGGGAGTGGCGCCATATGCTGAAATACAGGTTTTGGCCTAGTTCGGCAATGGATGCTATTTTTCATGTTATACGATGAAATATTCCTATGTAGTTTATAAATAGACATATTGTTAACTGATATATATATGAAAAATAAAGATTATATATATATATATATATATATTATATATATTTAAAAAAAAATATCACCGCGCGGCGACGCGCGGCTTCGTGCGGTCATATGTACTTAGCATAATCGTCATTTGCTTTGGTTTCTTAGATTTGAGTTCCACGCGGTACCGCGCGGTCATATGAAGTTAGCCTAAGACTCGGTGTGACAGTGTCATCTTACGAATGACTGTTCATTCGCCTGTAAAGTGTCACCTATAATGAATTTAAAATAAAAATATTATCCTTTTCAGCCATAGAGCAACACAGGTCACCGGCAAACTAGAGGAGAGTAGCCATACAGTATTTTTCCGATACAGAAATGTCGAATAAAAATGGAATATCTGAACACAGAAAAACAATTGTCAGGCACTACTAAACTCACACATAATAATTAAAATAACTAACAATTTAATTAACAAATTTAATAAATATATATTAAGCGCTAGCACAGGACAAAGTAAAGTATAGAGAGGAGTCAATATATCAAACGCGTGCACTTTGTGATCTAAATATTTACAAGCGGCTATTGACGCCTCGTGTCCAGTACAATAATGGTATTGGGATGTTATTGAGGCTACCCTGATTTACAGTTCACCAAGATGACTACTACGTCCATTATACGAAAGAAAACAGCTTGCTTGACAGGAACCTAACTAGCACCTATTCCATAATGATTTCTTATATTTACGCGACGACTACACATTAAATTAAAATAATTTTACTGATTTTACAGATTTTTAAGGATTTGTGTTAACATGTTCTGGATCGTCCCCGCCATTACAATAGATTTGATAGACCACAAATCCTCGCAAAACAACACAGATTCCTTCCAAGGATGATTCGTGAGGCTATTGCAAATAAAATAAAAATCCTTTTAAAAGAGAAGATGGATGGGTACTGCCATCTGCTTGGGGTCCTATAATTAACAAAATTAAATCCAAACCCAAGCATACCACTGCAAGACTTCAAGATACTGTAAGCTCATTCTGCGTAGATCGGACTAAAAATTAATATTCAAAAACTGAATGTAACCGGGCTAACTATGACATTGGAACGTCAAACACCCCCCCCTTCCCCCGTGACCATGGGTGCTGTAAAGCCACCGAAACGTCGAGAATTTAAAAAGTTAAATTAAACGCGATAAAATCCGTAAAATTAGCACCTATTCCTCTATTATTATTATCGACGCTAACGCAGCCCATCAACGTGCTATTAGGCCTCTCTCTACTATTATAATCCACTTTCATAGCATTTACCTACTATATTATCAATCCTTATATAACCTTTATTTATCAAAGATGGTATACGATATGCATCAAGGCTAAAAATATTTGAATATAGCGTGTGAATTGTTTAGTAACCTACAACGTGGCTTAGACACGCCTGCTATTATAAAACGTTTTGCCGTGTATCGATATTTGTAAATACATTTTAGTTACGAGTATTTTACCTCGTATCTGAATTATAAAGCTAAGAACTTATGGAGCAATATTTTGCCGCACCCGCAGCGATAGAGGAACTGCTATTATAATTCAAAACTCACGAGATTTGTGTGGATTTGTACCAGCCGATGAAGCGGAGATACGCGCAAACTTGACAATGCAGGCGGTGCCAGGTGGATTATTTGCGATGGATTGATTGCCAGTAATGCCAGTAAGAATGCAGAGCGCGCACGTATCACGGACTGCGTGTTTCTAGTAGTTGCACGCCGATACAGCAGAAGTCACAAACGATCACACGCATTCAGGAGCATAAACCCCGTAGTCACATTGACAATATTTTTTATCCATGAGTTCTTAGCCTAATATATTCATTTTATATGAATGTACTTTTGGTATCAGTATTTCAAGGCGTAGGTAAGAACCTTAGTTTTCGGTGAAAGAAATTTATAATGGACGTAATTAACTTATATTTATTTCACATAATATATTTTTTGAACAGAGACTTTGTGTACTTGACTTTACTTAATCGTTACGCTAGACGCTGCTTCCTAGGTTGCACTTTTTACTGGTAACAGGGCATTCCATTCTAGTCCTCAGGGGTGACGACGCATCTGCTCGTTGGCTTATGAATCTTTCCATGCTAACTGCACTTGGACAACGCAGTAAACCCCTGCTTGCTCTAAAACCATTTCAGAAATTAAAGAGGATCTGTGCCTTCACAATTAAATGTTATGCTTTCTATAAATAGTCACTCATCTATACATACAAATAAAATTGAAGTGTCTGTTATCTTATATGTTATATAAAAGAGGATGTCCTCAGTGACTGACTCATCTATCAACGTATAGCCCAAGTCGGTAGACGTATACATAAAAATTTGGGTAGTAGCTGCCTTTTGTAACGTAGAAATCCACTAAGAAAGAAAAATTAAACCCCTAATGGGGTGAAATGGCGTGTTACAATTTAATATATATAATATATATATATATATATATAGTATAATACTTTCATACTCTGTAAAATACAGCCTATATACGTCCCACTGCTGAGCACAGGCCTTCTCTCACTTCTGAGATTCTGAGGTTTTACGGCAAGGAATTGCCTGCCGCGCTGCCCCAATGTATGTTGGCGGACTTCACATGTCTTCGAAATATTTGTTATGATTTCTTAGATATGCAGGTTTCTTCACGATGATTTCCTTCACCGCTGAGCATGTGGTAAATCAGCATTAAAATTGCAATTAAAATGCCATTGGTGCCGGTTAGGATCAAACACGGGTTGCCTGCGTACTGTGAAATTTACAGTGAGAGCTAAGCCCTGAGCTACCAAAACTCACCAAAAAACCCTGAAAAAAACTGTTCTTTTATAAAGTACGCTTTAAAAAAATATAAACATATTTTGCTATTTTTCAAAACAACCTACTAGGGTAAGGTGATTAAATTTTAATGGTGTAAAATTCATTAATGTATTTTTTCAATTTGAACATTAACTGGACCCCAATTATATATACCCGGTTTTAAAAACATTGATATGACGCATATCTCAAGCCGCTGGTTGTAGAAGCATGAAGTTGTGAAAATATAGCTTCCTTTTATTACGTAGGCATTAATTAAGATAGGATTTTGAAAAATTCAAACCCTCAGATGGTGAAATAAGGTGTATTTTTTATAGGAAAGGGTGAAAAACGAGCACACAGTCCACCTGATGGTAAGTGGTTGCCGTGGCCCATAGACATCTACATCTATGTTCGATTAAGAATCAAAATGCAGATGCGTTGTCACCCGTGAGGACTAAGATGGAATGCCTCGTTTTCAGTAAAAAGGGTCTCCGGTTCTCTACAATCACCATATGAAACACAGCAGCATTAAGCTGCTATTTTACGCTGGTATTCTGTGAGAGCGTTGTTCTTCCCCGGTCGAGACGACCTATTCGTGCTACCACCATAATATAGCTGCAGCATTGCTCTACCACGTGAAAAAAGTTTGTACGGCATTTTCTATTTTACGGGTCGACTTAATATATGTATAGTAAAAAATAATTAAATTCATTTAGTAACTTGCTAATTGATACTCTGGTACTCTTGGAATAACATTTTGAAATACGCATTTTTTTAATGTAACCAAAGTCTAAGTAAAGTGTTAATATATAAGGCGGTATAATGTTTGCGTGACGAAAAAAAGTGTTTCTAACTTATGTACAGATGAGGACACACTTATACATGGTAGAGCAATGCTACAGCTATGTTAGTAGTATAGTTGTAGAACGGGTCGGGTCTACCGGGGAAGGACCATGCTCTCACAATATACCAGCGTAAAATGGCAACTTGATACTGCTGTGTTCGTAAGGTGAGTGTAGAGAACCGGAGACCCATTTTACTGGAAAAGAAGTATTCCGTCTTAGTCCTCACGGGTGGCGACGCATCTGCATTTTGTTTCTTTATTGAGGATAAGTAAAGATGTATATGGGTCACACCAACCACTTACCATCAGGTGAACTGTGTGCTCGTTTATCAAACTATCCTATAAAAAAAATTATGATGGTTAAAGATAATACACATTTTCGAAATTTACAAAACCTGCCCCCATTCCCTCTTGAAATGTAGATCGATTAAAATGTTTATTTTATTATTATCATCATAATTATTATTACAGCCTTTCACAAGTCCACTGCTGAACTTAGGCCTTCCCCAAGGAATGCCACAAAGCACGGTCCTGAGCCACCTGCATCCACTTCCTGCATCTCTTACCAGGTCGTCGTTCCATCTAGTGGAGGGACGCCCCTTCGTCTTAATATTATTATATAGCCATTTATTTCCTTAACAATATTTAAAAACATTTTATTAATTATTCATTTAATTAAATAATTTTAAATTTGTAGCAAAATTTAAACAGACAAAAAACATTATACAATCACGAAAGAATTTCATTTTAAACAAAATAAAATAATCAATTTAATCAATAATGAAAACCTACTTTTTTACACATATTTAATGAATTGTTATTTATCTAATTGTTGTTAAAGACCTCTCTACGAGTATAGGCTTTCTTCAGTTTTTTCAACGTTTCCCTATCCTTGGCCACAGAAATCCAATTGTCTCCTGCAAACTTTTCAATTTCATCCGTCAGTCTCTCTAGAGGTCTAACTCTTTCTCGTTTTCCAGTCGCGTCAGACCATGTAGTAACTTTCTTAGTCCATATTTTATCTTCCATACGTGAAATATGCCCTGCCCATTTTCATTTATATTTCTTACAATGGAATAGGACATTTATAACATTTCTTCCTTTTCTAATTTCAGTATTTAATTTTTTCTTTGCGCTTCATATTTGTATATATTATATATAGTTCCAGGAGTCTGTAGCATGTTTCAATTTTTTTTTGTGTAAACGTTATATATCAAAGTTTGGATTGCATATGAGAGACAAGGTAATAGTCATAAATCTAAAATTTTATTTTTAAGATTTAGAGGAAAGTTAGATTTTAAGACTTCGTTTGTTACTCCAGAATTTTTCCCAGGTGATTTACACATGTCTGTTTAGTTTATCACGCTGTCTAGATTTTTTCAAAAATACCTCATTACCTAGGTTACACACATACTTTTGAACATTTTCTAATGTTTGGTTGTTTACTTTAATGGGTCTTTCTAAATTGTTGGACAATATTTTTTTTTGTGTTTAGTTCAAATCCAATAGGTTGACTAACAGAGTGAAGTTCCTTTATCATTTCTTCAAGATAGGTATAATTGTATAATAAATAGCTCGTTGGGTATATTGTCAGGTCCGTAGCTTTTCCTTTCCTTAGAGTCTCTAACTTCTTAATGATCTTAGCAATGCAGGATTGTTTTGTAATGTATGGCCAAATTTGCAGAGAATGTTCAGATTAAGTAATATAGGTGAATGGTGAAGAAAACTTAAAAAAAAACTCAAACATTCTGTTATTTTTAGGTTTTAAATTCAGAATGCGTGGTAATACATTATTTTAAATGATTCTAATTCATAAATATATAAAACCTATTGCATTTTACGTACACACACGTTTGTAAGGGTCGCTCAGTAAAGTACCTTGTCGCAAGTCTTCCTACGCCTTTCTCTTCCATTTGCCGTTATACACTTAAGTACCTGCGATGGACAGTTGACAGTGTTGACCGTGACCTCATTACGTACGCTTCGTTACCAATGACGTAACGAAAATATTCGAACCGCGGGTACTATGAAATGGTGCGATATTAGATTTTAAGCAATGAAAGTTTACGTGGTGCACAAATATTATACAAAAGTGAGTCTTTACCGTGGCAATAAATTAAAAATCATTGCTATGTTCACGAAAGTTAAAAGTGCTCAAGCACAGGTAATAGGTGTAAAAAATAATTGAAGATAACGTGTTCGTCTATGCATAAATAGTGTGGCGGCACGGTGTAGTGTTATGCTACTTACATATCATTTTACATTATTTTAAATTCATTTTTCCATTCTGTTTTGATTTTCTGCATTCACCTCAAAACTGGATATTTTGTATCACCTTTATTTCCATAGGATCCTGAAACGTTTTTAAAACATGAGAACACAATAACAAATCATTTTCACTTCGTATCTTCACGCTATCAGCATTTTTTAATTTGGTGTCGATGGAGTCTACCTTTTTCGATCTTTTATTTAGTTTTCCGTAACTCTAATTTCGGACTTTGTGCGCGCAGTTGCGCTACCTTTTTTCCTATATCAATAATATCTCATTTTTCACTTAAATCTTGCCGTTTTTCCATTACGAGCCTAAAACCAAAATTTGACAGGTTTTGACATCGTCGTTTATTTGGTTGTCATGACAATTATATTCAAATTCGCTACCGGTCTGTTGTTTCTATTTCGATAATTCCACATAAATACTCTTTCCTCTTGGCCATTTACAAAAAATTTGCGTTTAATTTAAATAATTTTTCCGTTCTCTCTAGAAAGGTATAAAAGCCGAACAATCGGTGAAGAAAGTCAGTCTCGCTTCAGTTCTCGAATTCGAAGCATCTCCTAAAGGCCTTATCCCGGGGCCGCACTGCCCCGGGATAAGGCCGAAGTCGCCGAATCCTACAAGCCTCTGCTCTGCCTGAAGTCGCCGAATCCTGCACGCCTCTGCTCTACCTGAAGTCGCAAGTTCCTGCAAGCATCTGTCCCGCCTGAGGTCGGCGGATTTTGCAGGCCTCTGTCCTGCCTGGAGTCGCTAAAGATCCTGCAAGCCACTGTCTTGCCTGAAGTCGCCGGATCTTGCAAACCTCCGCATTCACCCGAGGTCGTCGCCTAGAGACGCCCACATCTTCACCTACGCTGTGCGTGCTCGTTCCAGGCGCTGAGAGCACTTACTGTACACCTTGGATCTCCGGGCTCAACTTCAACACTAATCCTTTTTTTATTATCCTTTTTTTTATAAAAAATAATTGTAAATCACGACATCCATCCTCATCTTCATATTCCATTTTGTTATTTAAAATTGTAAATATACTTTAAATTTTAAATATTTTATTTGTTTTTGTCCTATTTTTGTTGTTTTGTTGCTGTTAGGTTAGATTCTTTTATATTTAATTGTCGTTTCACGACAACGGCTCTAGCTGTTCGGCAATCTTCGGAAGCACACAGCTGCGTGGGAGCAACCAGCTCGGTTTCCTGCGCCTCACCGGTCGATTTGACCATCCGATGCTGTGAGACCGCTCTTTCGCGTTCTGATCCGCTACGTTGTGAAGAAACAGTTTTTTAATATGTGGTGTGTTCGTCATTCACATCCCTACAAGAGAAACTGATATACCTTGAAGTACCAATATTAGATATTGGGACTACTTGCCTAATTTAGTTGTAAATAGTTTATTCCACTTTTTTTAAATACGCTATAATAATGACAGTCGTTGGTTGCGTCGTTGATAAGCAAAAATATATTTTCTAATTTTATTTATTATGACGAACCTAAGTCACATAAAAGTGTGAAGGGAAAATTAAAATCATAATTTGCGTCGTGTAGTTATTTACATTAGTAGTAAGCGTGTTACTGAGAAAGTAAACAGTAAGCAAAATCTTGAGTAACAAAAAAGTGAATTGAATCACTATGTAAGAGTAGTTGAATCCCATAAATCACATTTAATTTGGCATAATTTCAAATAAAAGTAGAAGTCTTATTTACTCGTCTTTTCAAAAAAATGTACGTCAGAATTTTATTACTATCCATATAAGTTCTTATAGAAATTTGTTGCTTTCTCAATTATTCTAGGTCTTAAGTATATTTCTTTTCCGGATGATTTTTCTTTTAAGGTTTGGAATCCAGGTTTTGATGGAGTTCATTTTTTTCAATACCTTTTCTAGGCTTCCTATGGACATGAGTTGTTTTCCTATTATTATTTAGTTTTTAATCTTCGTACTTTTTTCTAATTCATTCAATTTACTAAGTCCTTGTTTTGCTTCGTTGGATAATGGTTTTTTATGCATATAACTCATTTCTTCTGTGCAGTAGAGTTTTTGTTTCTTCAGAGATAGTATATCGATTTTTGTTTGTTAGTTCTTTAGTGGAATTTAGCCGATCAATGATTATTGTATTTATTTTTAAATTGTATGACTCTATATTCAAATTAAATTTCAAATGTTTATGCTGCTCAATAGAAGCAGTCTTGGTAGCCACAAACTTGGCTGAGTTAAAAAGTAAAGAATAAGATAGCACTCTCAATTCTATCCAAAACTGTTTTATTAAATTATTTATATCAATTAAATGAAATGCGTCATAACTATCATAAAAATTGTATGTCAAATTTAAATTATTATTACATATTAAATTATTCATTTGTAAATTTAAGTTATCTCTTAGATTATTTTCCTGTGACAATCCCTGTATATAAGGCAGTGTGAACAAGACTATTTTTTTTATTTATTTAATAGACAGTAGGAAGTATAACAATTAATAAGGTGTAAACATAAACTCTTTTGAGTTTTACCGTACACCCCACGCCGTCGATGTACAACAATAAAAATTAAAACTATTTATAACAATATTTGCTACACACTTCATACATACATATTTAAGGAACAATCATAAGACAGCCACACGTTTTATAAACACCATGCGGGTATATCACAAAATAAAGTTATGTAAAAACCTTTTGTGGACGTTCCTATGCAGCATTGTCTTCATTTATTGATACTTTTTTATTCTACAGGATGTTTTTTAGCATTACGGTTTTAACAAGTATGGTATAAAGTGTGGTTTGTGATTATTATTATATAGTGTTGTTAGTTTATATTTATTACATATGTGTATTCTATAAAACATAAACATATATACATATATATATATATATATATATATATATATATATATATATATACATACATATATACATACATAATATATAACATACACACACATACACATACATATATATTATATAGATAGGTATAATGTTGTTATGTGTATTTTTTGTTTATTATTTGTAGAAAATATTGTTTCAAGATGCTTTTTAGATTTTTATATGTTATTTTTTCTTTAATAGGATTAGGTATAATGTTAATTAGGTAAGGTATTATGTAATTTAATCGTTTTTTACCATACAGGTTATTATAAGGAGGTAGTTGTAGTCTAAGATTATCTTGTCTACGGATTGAATAATTTTTGTGTAGTTTTTGTAGATTTTCAGTAAAATAATATTGTGATAAAAGAGTTAGTTCTACTTTTTCATGAATTGGTAAAATTTTACAAAATGCAAATAGCTTACGGTAATCTTTAAAGGTATCTTTTATTTTTATAGGAACTATTCTTTTAATTATACGTAGCTGGAGTGAAAAAATATTGTCTAGGTGTGTTTTAGAGGTCCTTCCATAACTGGACAACCCATAGGATATTATAGACTCAGCCACGGATTTATAGAGTAGTCATCATCATCATTACAGCCCTTCACAAGTCCACTGCTGAACATAGGCCTCCCCCAAAGAATGCCACAAAGCACGGTCCTGAGCCACCTGCATCCATCGACTTCCTGCATATCTTACCAGGTCGTCACTCCATCTAGTGGGGGGACGCCCTACACTTCGCCTGCCGGTACGAGGCTGCCACTCGAGAACCTTTCTTTCCCATCGGTTGTCGGTTCTTCGAGCTATATGGCCGGCCCATTGCCACTTCAGCTTACTAATCCGTTGGGCTATGTCGGTCACTCTAGTTCTACTGCGGATATCCTCATTTCTGAGTTTACCACGCAGAGAAACTCCAAGCATAGCCCTCTCCATAGCTCGCTGAGCGACCTTGAGCTTCCTCATCCGGCCAGCAGTGAAGGACCACGTCTCAGTTCCGTATGTCATCACTGACAACACGCACTGGGTGTACAGTCTCGTTTTGAAGTTTTGAGGTATACCTGACGAGAAGATGTGCCGTAATTTCCCGAACGCTGCCCAACCGAGTTGAATCCGTCGATTGACCTCTCGGTCGAAGTTGGACTTACCTAGTCGGACTATTTGTCCCAGGTAAACATACTCGTCAACAACTTCGAGCTTAGTGTTCCCAACAACTACCGGCATAGGTGTGACATGGACATTAAACATGATCTTTGTTTTGTCCATGTTCATCTTAAGACCTATCCGTTGGGAAACACTATTGAGGTCATTGAGCATAGTGCTTAGGTCCTCCAGCGATTCTGCCATAAGGACTATATCGTCGGCAAATCGAAGGTGAGTGATGTACTCGCCATTGATGTTGATACCGTATCCTTTCCAGTCCAGAAGCTTGAAAACATCTTCCAATGCAGCGGTAAAGAGTTTCGGGGATATGACGTCACCCTGTCTTACACCTCTCTGCAATTGGATAGGTTTCGTACTCTGGTTCTGTACTCGGATAGCCATCGTAGCCCTACTGTACAAGCACTTCAACACTTCGATATACCGACAGTCAACTTGGCATCGCTGAAGGGACTGCAGCACGGCCCAAATTTCGACGGAATCAAAGGCTTTCTCATAGTCCACATACGCCAGACATAGTGGCAAATTGTACTCCTCGGACTTCTGTACAATTTGCCGAAGGGTATGTATGTGGTCTATGGTGCTAAAGCCTTTTCGGAAACCGGCTTGTTCGGGAGGCTGGAAGTCGTCAAGTCTGCGCGCGAGACGATTCGTAATGACTCTCGAAAACAGCACGTAGACGCGGCTCAGAAGGGAAATCGGTCTGTAGTTCTTCAAGAGAGCGTTGTCGCCTTTCTTGAAGAACAAGACCACCGCACTTCTGCTCCACGCCTCCGGTGTAATGCCACCATGGAGGACGGAATTAAAGAGCTTCTGAAGGACTTCAAGTACCGGTTTTCCACCCGCTTTCAGAAGCTCCGCTGTAATTCCATCCTCGCCTGGGGCCTTGCCGTTTTTAAGGTGCTGGAGAGCCATTCTAATCTCGCTCAGACTGACGTCCGGGATATCATCGGAATAATGTCGGATAAGACTCGCTCTTGGATCGTTACTCACACTTGCGTGCGGCTCCAACGATGACGTGTACAGCTGCCCATAGAACCTCTCAATCTCACTCAAAATCTCAGGTGCCCCGGAAACGATGCTGCCACATTCTGTCTTCAGCTTTGACAGTTGGCGCTTTCTGGCAGACAGATCTCTGGCAAAGACTTTGGAGCCTTGGTTCCGCTCGATCGCTTCTTCAATACGAGCTGTATTGAATTTGCGTAGGTCCCGCCGCATGCATTTGGAGATCTGTCTGTTCAGTTGCCTGTATGCTGTTAAATCTGTTGAAGAATGTAGCTTCATCTCCCGTCTAACAGCCATGAGATTAAGAGTGTGATCGGAGAGTTTTTGTGTTCTTCTGCGGCGGGTCTTGCAGAACTTAGCTCCGACCGCATGGACAGTTTCCACGAGCTTGTCATTCAAATCGTCCACTTCATTGCAGTCTTCTAGGCACTGAAAACGGTTTTGTAACTCGAGCTGAAAGGTTTCGGGACTTTGGATTAGAGCACGAGGGGGACGGAGCGTTGACTTCATTAGACGAGACCTCTCCAACTTAACGTTTAGGTTCAGTGTGCCTCTAACCATTCGGTGATCGCTGCCGGTTTTCACCCTCGCGATCACTGAGACATCACTGAACAGTTGTCGTCTGGTCGTCATAATGAAGTCAATCTCATTTTTTGTCGAACCGTCGGGGCTCGACCAGGTCCACTTCCTGTGGGGCCGCTTCTGAAAGAAAGAGTTCATCATAAAGAGTCCCTTTTTCTCCATGAAGTCGGCCAGCTGCTGGCCCCTTGGGTTCCGTTGCCCTATTCCAAATTTCCCTACTTTCAGCTCACCGTTCTCTCTTGTGCCTAGTTTTGCATTGAAGTCTCCCATTAACACCGTATATTGGGTTTTGGAGGAATGCATGGCTCTAGAGATATCCTCATACATTTCCTCCACCTCCTGATCGGGGTGTGCCGAGGTTGGTGCGTAAACCTGTATGACCTTCAGCGAATACCGTTTGGTGATTCTGAGTATAAGGTACGCAACCCTCGTCGACACACTCTCAATCTTTACAACGTTGTTAACGAGAGACTTGTGGACGATAAATCCGACACCTCCTTGGGACAGATGGTCGCCCTCCCGGTAATAGAGCAAGTTGCCGGATTCGAGGATTACCGTGTCCTCCCCCTCTCTTCGGACTTCGGATAATCCTATAATATGCCAGCGTAACTTGTCTATCTCTTCTTCCAGCTCCACAATCTTCTCGTCAGTCCTCAGGGTGCGTGCGTGTATGTTGCCAGGTCGAGTCGTCGTAGGTGGCAACCGAACCTCCACCGGAGATTCTTAGCACCCCCTGCCCCGCCGTTACCATGGTCGCCACCGTAGCCAGGAATAGCGGGGCCGCCGGGGACTGGGGGCCGTTTATTATTGTCATTGCTCATGGGGGGTATATTGCCATAGTTGCCACGCTTGGCGAGCGGGTTGGCAACCGCAGTTTTTTTTATTGTTATTTTGGCTATTATCAGGAAGATGCTGCTGCCCATCTCCTGCCTGTTTCCCTTTGTCGCCTTTTACGACACCCACGGGAAGATATGGGGTAGTGGATATTCTTAACCGCCACTACACGGCATATAGAGTAGTAGAAGTGTTTTATAAGGTATTTTAGATTTTATAATTGGCTAATATTACCCTTAATTTGTCACTCACATGATTAATATGCTCCTTCCAGTTTAGCTGATCGTCGATTACGAGTCCAAGGTATGTATATTTACTTACTTGTTCTATGGTTTCACAGTTACATTGAGTGTTATTTGATTGTTTTAAATGTAGGCATTGATGGTTGTGTGCTATAAGTTTTAATCTAAAAGTGCTTCTGTTTTTACTAGAGCCGATGTAAATTAGTTTCGTTTTATTGGAATTAAGTACAAGTCCAACATCATGAGACCATTTCACTAATATGTCAAAATCGCTTTGAAGTCGAGTAAGGGCATCTTCGATGTTTCGTCCTGTGGCAACTGTGTACATTTATGTAATAAAACTTCAATATATCTTATTAACTGTTTGTTGTTTACACTGCCTCTTCTACGAACAAAAACTACTAATGTACTATTTGGGCAAAATTTACTAACTATAATTTTAATTCAAATGTCACTAACAGATGCTCCAGGCACGCAGCAGTTTGTAATTTTTTGTCATTTTAAAGAGTTATTTAAAGTTATGTCTAGATTTTGTGCCATGTCATCGCTATACACAATTATATTATTTTTGTAAATATTTCAGTTATTTTTTTTATTTTAATCCCCTCGCTATGCCACTTTCATATATTTTTGGTGGTGGTATAATATTATCAGCACACACCGACTCTGAAGAAGCTGGTATTGAAGAGTCTGTAGGGACACAGTAGTTACATACGTTTTGCTGATTTACACTTGCGTCCGGAGTACGCTCGACGGTAAACGCCAGTCGTTCCCCGTCACAGCCACGCTAGGCCACTACCGAGTAGGAAATATATTGTATCGCCCGTAACATATAGCTTAACCTGTATATTATAATTAATGAATACAACATCAGTGACTTTTGAGATTTTGATTACTAAACCCGATAGGCACGTTAGGCACCTTCTGCGAGTCATATTACGAGGTTATCAGGCATTAATAACTAGTAAATTATTTGTTAAAAAACATCACACATACCCGCATATATCTCGCACAAGACATTTGTGTGTTTTGGAGATTCTGAAAGTCTTCTCTTATTGCACTTTTTATTGCTTTGGTTGTGCGCGTAGTTCTATTCTTTTCTTACTTGTGGTATTATTTATTTATTGTAGTTTAAAAATGCTTTATTAATTTTATTTCTCTTCTCTGTTAGCTTTATAGCAAATCTCCTACGCTCTTTTATTACTTGAAGTGATAAATCCACTTTAAGATTCTAGATTATCATTTCGAAATATGAGAAAATTATCATGCGATAACTTGAGGTCTCTAGTGATCTAATGATAAGTGTGAGTCATACCAGTTTTTACGTTTTATACCTTGCACTCTAATCGCGTTTACACCACGGGACAAAAAACTAGTATAAAATAAATCCGAATGTTTGATGTTTTAATAAGGAGTCAAAATTTTTTTCGTTATATTTACATGTAATTACCAAATTCTCGTAGTATCCGCTTAGTAGTATGTGCAGATTATCCATGATCAGTATGCGGTATGCTATATCGTGGACGCGGGTTACTCCGCAGAGCGAAAACTATTACCGAAATAGCTGCTTTTTATTGAGCTTAGAGGATTATTTGCATGTCTGTCTGTCCGAGATAATTTTTGGAATGGCTGAACCGCTTGTTATGAAAATTTACGAATAGATATAGAGCAATAAGCAAGATGGCTCTTATGATCCACCACTTACTCTTGTGGAGCTAAGGCATGCTATAAGCAGCTTCAACCCAAAAAGGACACCCGGTGGGGATGGTTTTACGGCCAAAATCTGCCAAGAAGTCATCTTTCACAGGCTTTTATAGGCAATTTTTATCCGAAAAGTTTGGAGTAGTTTTTGCGAAATTTAAAAATTGATAAAATGAAGGGTCGTTTGTAATGTTATACTTAAATGATGACATAAATTACATTAATACCAGCCGCGCTAAGCTAGGGCGAGTAGCCAGTTTCCTATAAAAATATTATAGAACCATTTCGAAAAGTATGCTATTTCACCATAAAATGTTAACAATGTCTATTTCGAAACAAGCCATGGAACACCCGGTTCTCAGCAGATGGCTGCGTCAGCTTGTAAAAGTTACTGTTACGAGCTTGGGGTTCGAGACAATTAAAAACTGGCGCGATATACCCAAACTTGACACTTTAGTTACAGAATACTAATAACAACTTAAAACCACACTAATAACAAAACACAATTGTACTACTGATCACTTTAGTTCGCAGTTGTATCGCTTCTAAGTATTCGCTTATATTGCCAACTCAACACTGACCGGGTCGCGGTCTTTACCGGCCTTATATAGGGCCTCAGATAATTTCCACCGCCGTTTGCTGTAAAAACATCTAGAATGTTCTAGTACATACCGGTCCCGACTGACTAAGTGTCGATATTTCTAGAAAGCATCGTCGGTGGCCGAGTTGCAAATGATGGTTACTTTAATGAATTGGTCATTGAAAGAAAGGGTATGAAAGTGAAATCAAGTAAGACGGAAGTGATGGTTTTTGAAAGAGAAGAATGTAATACTTTATGTGAAATAAGAATAGAAGGGGAGTTGATTGAGCAAGTGGATGAGTTTGTATATTTGGGATGTTTATTTAGCAGGGATGGTAGATATGATAAGGATATAGAACGACGAGTGAACGCAGGAAATAGAGTGAATGGGGCTCTAGACGCTATTATGAGGAGTCAGAATGTGTCAACTAAGACACGTATGGCAATTCATAATGCTGTGTTAGTCCCTACTTTAATGTATGGTAGTGAAAGTTGGGTCTGGCAGAAGAAGCATAAGAGTAGAATAAATGCTGTAGAAATGCGCTCATTAAAGAGTATGCTACGACTGAATCTGAATGACAGGGTGAGAAACAGTGTGATAAGAGGAAAGTGTGGTTTGCAAGATGACGTTGTGACCAGGATTAAGAAAAGATTGCTTCGGTGGTTGGGTCATGTAGGAAAAATGAACGAGGAAAGAGTGACAAAGCAAATCTATGTTGCAGAAGTGAACGGCAGAGTCGGGAAGGGACGCCCTAGACGAAGGCTCATCGACCAAATCGGCGATACATTGAAAATGGTCCAGATTAGGAGTACCCTTAACCGACGAGCGTGTATGCGTAAATATATGGATGTAAAGGATGCGAGACAGGTGTTTCAGGATCGTGCCAAATGGAAGTCCGTAGTCTCTACGCCTACCCCTTTGCGTGACAGGCGTGGGTAGCTGTGTTTTTTTCCTTGGAAAATTCTAGAAGGATCTTGACTCTCCTAAATCTGCTACTCGATACTGGAGGGCGTTAGTGGTAACTAATGTTGCCATGTACCAGGCATTAATAGTGGCGCTCAACATTACGAACTTTTCTCCAATTATATATATTTCAAAAAAGCTTTCTCCGACGTAGTTGCAGTTTATTCTTGAATCCGCTCGCTTAGCAAGTTAAGGCGCTGCGCAAACGTGGACACATTTTGTTAACGACACGTAACAAATCACATGAAACTGTTGTTGCTGTGTCCATTAGCGACAATCGGACTCAGTTGCCGGTTGCTACTTCTAGACACTGGTAACAATTCATTGCTTGTTTTCCGCCAGCTTCATTACAAAAAAAATAAAATTACACGAGATATAAAAAAAACAGGATTTGTGTAAATTCAAATTAGGTCCCGATTACAGCTAACAGCAGCTGAACAAAATGACAGCAGCGCAGATTTTCAAATAAAGACTAATATTGGCTTCACAGACGATCATATATTACCTATAGCTAAAAATTAAAGAAAAACAATTAAGAGAAATGAGTGAGGAAAGAATTAGCATAATAAGAGTTACATACACTCACATGTATACCCATATATATCTATACATCCATACACGTTTACATGTGCATATACACGATAAAGTGCTCAACAGCCCAACAACATGTAGTATATCGTCCAATCTAAATAAAATAAACTAAACATATGAGTTTAATTGAAGAATACAAGAGATTTAACCACACCATCAACGAAAAGAAACGAAACAGTGAATAAACTGAAAATTAAAATGGAAATAAAAAAAGAAAATAAAGAAAATTAAAAACTGTGCGTCTTAAATACCTATATTTCTATCATCAATTGAAGGCCCTTTAAATTGTACACGTAAAAAAAATAAATTTTTAAAAATACGATGGATTTAGGTCTTTTTTTAGATTAATATCAATTTTCTTTAAATTTTCCTGTAGTTTTTAGAGCACGTATTGGTGGCGGCAGATCGCTCCAGCAGCGAGAAGCTGCGTACCTGAAGGATCCTCTAAACGCCATCGTTCTATGTTTGGGAATAACAAAGATTTACGTTTCAGATATTTTGATTGTTCGCTAACCCACACTAATTTTTCATATAGAATGGGAATGGGTTAGCGAACAATCACAAGTAACGAAGAGTTTTTATGCAATTATTCCAAATAATAGGATAGCAAGATGTAATTTTCGACGCGATGACTTTTTTAATAGGCCTGCATTATTTAGAAAAGGAGTAACATGCGAACAAGGTGGTATGTGGAAGCAGAACCTCGCACATGCATTCTGTACACGTGGTATGAGCTTATGAGTCCTATAACTTAATAGACAATGTCCAAATACCAGTAATTTAATTTGGACAAAATCTAAGACTCGCATTATCCTCATTGCTTTGTTAAGAAAAAATAAATAAAAACAGTTTCTTACACTTTCTGTGACGTGTGTTTCGAAACGCAGGCGGTTGTCAAGCTTAAACCAAAGGCTTCTAGCCTCGGAGATTTGATCCATAGGATTGTTTCTAATTTTTAAATCTATTGGGATATTTACAAGTTTAGCAATCATATTTTTGACCCCATTAACATAAACTTTGATTTATAAGGATTTAGAACCAATGAAATTAACTTTGAATAAGCAGTAATAGCCTCTAAATCGTAATTTATTTTATTAATAGCTTGAAGAAGACCCGATGGCGATGTTATGAAGGAAAGGTACATTTGCAGGTCATCAGCATATGGGTGGTATTGGCAGTGTAATTAATTTTTCTAACGATATCAGCAAAATATAGCGTGAAAAGCACAGGTCCAACCGTCGAGCCCTGTGGGACACCTCGTGTAACATTCTGGGGGGCTGATTGAATCCTAGTACCGTGACTTTTAATTATTTTCACACGTTGTTGCATTCCAGTGAGTTAGCTGTCAAACCATTTGACTGCATTAGCATCAAAGCCATGGTATGCGAACTTAGCCAGGTGTAATGTCTGATCTACTGAATCAAATGCTCGGGAGAAGTCTAAGAACAACAAAATCGAGCATATACTCTATCTTGAGCTGCAAGCAGATTATCGATTACCTCAATCAAAGCCGTAGTAGTGCTGTGGCCCTTGCGACAGCCAGATTGAAAACAAGCAGTACGCCATTGATTTTAAGGTATTTTGTCATCTGCTTGCAAACTACCTTTTCTAGTATTTTGGAAATACAGGGAAACAGACTAATAAGTCGCAGGTCTTGAATCGAAAGACGGTTGATCTTCTTTGTTAAAGGTTTGACAGTTGCAAGTTTCCATAAATGTGGAAAAACTGCACTCTGGATCAAAAAATTGTTCCCGCATACTTGTAGTCTTATTTTTTATCCTAAAGTAATCAACGTTTTCTTTTCTTTTGCTGTGTTCATAATAAAATAACATGGCAGATAGTTTAAAAACTTTATTGAAGTAGTGTAGTTCGATAAAATCAAAGCTTACAATTAACAACAATTATTTAATTTAAAATATTTCTGATATTTCTGAGTAGCAACGTCTAGACTTAGCGGAGCGTTTTAATAAATTCGAAACATTATATTCCGAATTTGACGAATTACAGACAAACATAGAAGTGCTTGCCGATGATGCGGGGTCTACGTTAGTTGACCGTTAGGTCTTCAATCTGGTGGCCAGCACGCGCAGCTTACTTGGTGGTCGGCAGCGGGCTTCAGAGATGCTGACTCAGGTGCAAACTGTTCTAATAAGAATAATTTTGTTCGTTTTCCTAATATTAATTTACCTCAATTCGATGAGAACTACCATTACTACATTTACGTCATTGATTCACGATAACTCTAATATCAATGAAATAAACAAGTTCCATTATTTGCGCGCTTCATTGCAGGGAAACGCAGCCTTAGTTATTAAAAATATTGATTTTAAAGGCGATCATTATAAAATTGCGTGGGACCTGTTATGTGATCGGTATAACAACAACCGCCCTCTTGTGAATAATCATGTGCAAGCTTTATTTGATGTCCGTCCTATAGTCAAGGAGTCAAGTATCTCAATCAGAAACCTCTTAGATAAAATTAATAAAAATATATGAGCACTAACAAAATTAAATCAGCCCACTCAATATTGGGACACATTATTAATATATGCCATGACTAAAAAAATTAATTTGACAACAAGTCGTGACTGGGAAAAGCGTAGGAACAATCTTTTAAAAGATGATCCTATTTTAATGCAATGTTGTTCTTTTTAAGCAGGAAAGTGGATTGGTTAGAGTCTGTCGAGTCAAATATCAATTCTTCTCAGACTAATACTATTATAGCTTTAAATTTTAGTCATACATATTGTTGCGCGCCACTATTAATGTCTTGTACATGGCAACACTAGTAACACTAGCGCCCTCTAGTGTCGAGTAGCAGAACTAGGAGAGTCAAGATCCTTCCAGAAATTTCGGGACCGATATGTACTCGAAAATTCTAGATGTCGCTACAGTAGAAGATTCTGTAGACTATCTGAGGCCTTATATAAGGCCGGTATAGACCACGACTGAGGCAGTATTGAATTGGCGATACAAGAGAATACTTCGAAGCGAAATAACGGCGAATTGTGTTTTATTATTGGTGTGATTTTAGATTGTAATTAGTGTTGTGTAATTAAAGTGTCAATTTTGGTAATTCAGTTTTTAATTGTCTCGAACCCCAAGCTTGTAACAATTGGTGTCAGAAGTGGGATCAAATCATGCCGATTTTAGCAAAGGACGACATGGAGGGTATGCGTACCCGAAGTCAACGCCAGCTGAAGGCGGACCAGAGAGGATTTGGTAATGCAACGCCGCAAACGTCGGAGGGCCAGATGCTGACCACGGAGGCCGGCCAGTCAGCAGCTCCTGCATCTGCAGCACCTGACTTAGGTGCACTGATGATGATGTTGCAGGATCAGGCTCGCCGACACGAGAAACAGGTCCGCCGACAGGAGGAACAGGACCGTCGTTTGGAAGAGCAGCTGCAGCGCGGACAGGAGGAAGAGGCCCGTCGGTTGGAAGAGCAGCTGCAGCGCGGACAGGAGGAACAGGCCCGCCAACAGGAGGAACAGGGCCGTCTGTTGGAAGAGCAGCTTCTTCTCATGAAGGACCTTCAAGCCACCTTCGGCAAAGATATAAGGGAGGTGAAGGATAGGGTTGCTCAACATGACAACCGCCTGTCGGAAGCTGAAACCCGAAACGACCAAATGAACAATCGGGTTGACAACGTGATGGTTGACGCGAAGAAAACGCTGAACAACCTCAAAATTGGGGATGGAGTTACAGCTCTCATGGTAGCTACAACACCTTCGCTACGTGGATTCAAAGTGCCACCGTTCGACGGGATTTCTTCCTGGTCGGCCTTCAAAATCCAGTTCGAGGCTGTCATGAAAGCGAAAGGCTGGAATAAAAGTCAGGCCATGACTGCTCTCACCTTAGACCTACGCGACCAGGCCTTAACTGTTCTGAAAGCTCTCGGTAAGGAAGTGACTAACGAGCAGCTCTTTGAGGCATTGGAGGCGAGATATGGCGACGCTCACCTGGAACACGTCTTTCGTGCGCAGCTCAAAGATCGCGTGCAACGCAGTAACGAAAACCTGCAGCAGTGGGCCCTTGAGGTGGAGAAGATGGTTCGAAAAGCGTACCAGCCTGTACCTGCGCTCATTGTAGGGAATCTGGTGCAGACATTCATCGACGGCATCCGCGACCTTGAAGTCAGAGCTGCTGTGAGGCTCGGGCACCACGAGACGCTTAAGGTCGCCTTGACCCATGCACTGGAGGTGGAAGCCGTGAGACAGGATCAGCGTTCCTACCGCGTCAGGGAGGTTGCAGCAGTTACAGTTTTTTATATTTAATTATTATTTTTTTTAAAAACGTTACAGGCAGTTTATAAACACAAATTGCACAAGGACAAACTTCCAGACCCGGAACAATTATTTGTAGACCGTACAAATACTTGTTCCGTGCGGGATTCGAACACACGGCCCCAAGCGTTGCAATTCATTGCTAAGCCACTACACCACGGAGCCATCAAAAAAGTTCGGGACCGCAATAACGGCTACCGCCCTAGGTGCCACGGCTGTGGGCAAAGGGGCCATCTTCCATCCAGCTGCCGTAAGTGAACTGTAGAGAGGGAAGTTGATCGATTTCGAGAAGGTAGTGCGGCTAACAGCAACGCCCAGCGCAGCGGGAAATCTAATGGCAACGCAGATGTATTGTCAAGAAGACTTTGTCCTGAAGATTGCAAGCGTTGTACTAGGCAAGAGGGTAAGGAAATGGTACCTGTGAGGATGCTCAGGACAGACCAGCTCAGCAATAAGTTGAATGACAGCCTACAACATGCACAGCAGGAAGATTCGGACATTAAGCCGATTCTGGAATGGATGAAGGCCAGTGCTCCTAAGCCCAAGTGGATCGACGTCTCAGCAATGAGTTCGACCACGAAAAGCTATTGGGCCCAATGGGACAGCTTGCTGATTCAGGATGGAGTCCTGTGCCGTAAATGGGAAAATGGTCGGGGAGACAGTTGTCATTTGCAAATGGTTGTCCTCAAGGCTAAAGTACCGGATGTTCTACAACTGTACCATATTGGTTGTTCAGGAGGCCACCTGGGAGTTAAACGAAATCTACTGAAGATCCGAGGACGGTTTTACTGGGTCCACTGTCATGACGATGTCGAGGACTGGTGCCGCAAATGTACAAGTTGTGTGGCTGTAAAGGGACCTCAAATAAGTAGTAGAGGCGCATTGAAATTGTACAATGTTGGTGCACCATGGGAGAGGATAGCCATTGACGTTGCGGGGCCGTTTCCGGAAAGTGAAAGTGGTAACAAGTATTTCATGGTTGTGATGGATTACTTCACTAAGTGGCCAGAAGTCTTCGCCATTCCAAATCAAAAAGCTTCAACAGTTGCAGATAAACTGATTCATGAAGTCTTCTGTGATTTTGGAATACCCTTAGAGATTCACAGCGATCAAGGAAGGAATTTCGAGTCTCAAATATTCCAGGAAACTTGCAGAGTTATGGGTACTCATAAAACACGAACAACTTCTTACCACCCACAATCTGATGGAATGGTAGAACGATTTAATCAGACATTGGAAAGGTACCTGGCAAAAGTTGTGGAAAAACGGCAACGAGACTGGGAGAGGCACATACAACCGTTTTTGTTGTCATATTGAAGCGCTGCTCACGAAAGTATATCAGTGACGCCAGCTTTCGCAAACTTTGGGAGAGAATTACGGCTGCCTGCAGACCTGATCACCGGAATAACACCTGATGACCCACGCAGTATAACCGATTATGCAAATGACTTGCGGAACAAAATGAATGACATTTATGAGCACGTCAGACAGTCAGGCCAGCAAACGTCTGAGAAGATGAAAACACGGTATGGCCGCAAAATGAACAACAAAGGATTTGACGAAGGTTCAGTAGTGTGGTTACACAATCCAGCTCGCAGCAAAGGGAAATCTCCTAAGCTTCAAGCTAAATGGGACGGACCGTACCGGATTGTGATAAGGGTCAATGACGTAACCTACCGGATACAGAAAGGTGCCAGAGGTACTCCTAAGATCGTCCATGTGGATCGACTGGCGCGTTATTATGGGGCCAATAATGCTCGGGACGAGCATGTCTTAGGAGGGGGCAGTGTTGCGCGCCACTATTAATGTCTTGTACATGGAAACACTAGTTACAATAGAGCCCTCTAGTGTCGAGTAGCAGAACTAGGAGATTCAAGATCCTTCCAGAAATTTCGGGACCGATATGTACTCGAACATTCTAGATGTCGCTACAGTAGAAGATTCTGGAAACTATCTGAGGCCCTATATAAGGCCGGTATAGACCACGACCGAGGCAGTATTGAATTGGCGATACAAGAGAATATTTCGAAGCGAAATAATGGCGAACTGTGTTTTATTATTGGTGTGATTTTAGATTGTAATTAGTGTTGTATAATTAAAGTGTCAGTTTTGGTAATTCAATCGGCAGTTTTTAATAGTCTCGAACCCCAAGCTCGTAACAATATAAACATTCTAATTCTTAAGTCACTCAAGTTAATAAAAAAGTTCATAATAATTTTAATAAAATAAATATATGTCCACTTTGCTCCCGGGCTCATACTTTATATAAATGTGATTCCTTTAAAACTTAACTATAGAGGATCAGATAAAAAAAGGCAAACGATTACAATGTTTCTTAACTGCTTGCGCGTGGGACATTCTGCTAAGCAGTGTAAACTCACACATTGCATATATTGCAAATAAATCACAATATGCATTTGCATTTAGAATCTAATGAACCCAAACCATTTTCTAATCCATCGCCTTCTGCTATGCCTTCTGCTTTGCCTTCTGCGTCAAATATCGCACTATCAGCCAATTCCTTGCAGCTTACTACTTATATACGCATATTTTACTGTCCACAGCTATGGTAAACGTGATCAGTGGGTCGGGTAAAAAGTAAACTGCGCGGCTACTGCTGGACAACGGTAGCACGGCCGACTTTGTTTCGCAGAGACTATCAGAGAAACTGGATTTGTCACATCGCGGTACAAGTACCAAGGTAACGTGTATTAATAACCACAAATCCACCAGTACACAGTCTTGTCACTTCACAATTGAGTCTTTATGCTGTGCCTTTACTGTTGATATCAAGTGTTATATTTTAACTGAAATAACAAAGGTTCTACCGTTTTCATTCATGCATATAAATCACGTTCCTTCAGGTCTTACACTAGCAGACCCGAACTTTAATGTTCTGTCGATCGTAGACATCCTGGTAGGTGCTGAGGTGTTTTGGAATGTCTTAGGCAGCAGAACTATCCCCCCCGAACGGGTTTCCTCCTTGTCGTGGCGGGGGTGCATAGTAGCCGTGGCTTTGTTACCCGCTGTGAACAAAGAGAAACCTTTTGGCTGGCCCGTGGTGTAGGGCCGGCCCGAGGTGGCTGCTCCGAGTGAGCTTGGCGAGCCCACTTCGGATGTGTGTCGGTGAACTGCTGTGAGAGGGGTGTACTCTCCCCTTATTTTTGCAGCCGAGTCGCGGAGGAAGAGGAGTGTTGATATGGCGATGCGCCACTCGCTCTATCCTCCGAGACTCTGACGGGGCCGCACCTTTGATGCGGTGGTGGTGGGGCCGCGGGAAGTGAGAAGTGTCGGTATTGCGTGGCGCCGCTCTCCCTACCCTTTGCGGCCGAAACTTGGTTGGCGGCGGAGGCAGAGACCAGATCCGCTGCTGGAGTCGGGAAAGCGGGTGCTACTAAGCGTTCGATTTTCCTGGCCCCATGGCCCCCGCGTATCGGATTCGGGGGGGTCGCATACGTAGGTGAAGTTGGAGACCGTGGAGTGGGGCGCGCCTTGTGTTCCTGGTGCGCCTTGCCTGAAAAGGAGAATGGGGAGGAGAGGTCCTCCCCCGAAAAGGGGCTGCCATGGAGCGGCCGGTGCTGCTGGGCCCACGGATGTGTGTGAAAGCGTACAAGTGGCCGTATATTTTGGGACGAAAAGACAGAATTTTAAGAAAAGCTTTTAGAAAAATTTACTTCGCAAATATCCGCGATATAAAATAAAATGATGTGTCTTGCCTAGTATGAAGAGCACCTCCTGCCCTCCCTAAATTGCGTGCACTATCCCCGTCACCACTAATCCCAGCAGCGCTACTTCCAACACCACTACACTAGGCAAGACAAACCACTGACGATAATACGACACGTGTTTCGCCTCTACACGAGGCATCCTCAGGTGATATAGACTCTACGATGGCTAAACGCTAAGTGAGCGGCGAGCCAAAATAAGTGCTATTTATACAGACCGATGACGCAACCAATCGCCGATCACCGTGAGGGTGACAAACAACCATATTGCATTTAGAAAGCCTACTTAAAGATATTTAAGAGAGGTGAGTTAGTATGAACAAACAAATGTTACTAACTCAAGCTGTTAAATATCTTTAAGCCTGCTCTCTAATAATAGAGAGCCTCGCAATATGGTCGTTTGTCACCCTCACGGTGATCGGCGATTGGTTGCGTAGTTGGAGGGTGGGCGTTGCGCGGTGGTTTGTTTTTAATTTTACAAACGGCTGCGTAAGTCCGGCGGTGATTGGTCGCATGTTTTATCGCATGACGTAGTCGCTCGCTCCTTAATTAGAGAGCGGTTGCGTCATCGGTCTGCATAAATGGCACTTGTTTTGGCTCGCCGCTATAGAGAGGGAGTTTTCCTACGTATCCATTATAACCGTAGCATTACCTTTATCTGCGCGGAGAATCGTAAGATCTGGTCTGTTGCGTAAGTTTTACAATGCAGTAAATTCATCTTTGAGAAGATTTAATTTCGGCGTTGAGCTTTGACGTAACAAGCATGAAATGTCGTGACGTATAGCCTCTAAATCTTCATTACCAATATTATTTTTATACAGACAGTCCTAAACACTTTATTTTATATCTTCGTGTCTTGTTTCCTAATGATAGTCCAAATGTTTTTTTTTAACTTTTTTACTTACTTGTAGCTGACCTTTACTACCCTCTTACCTACTTTTGCAAACAAAAAGCGGCCAATAGATGGACTCCAATATTAAATTATACTTTATTACGTGTTTAATAT
Organism: Parnassius mnemosyne; assembly: GCA_963668995.1. Taxonomy (NCBI): domain Eukaryota; kingdom Metazoa; phylum Arthropoda; class Insecta; order Lepidoptera; family Papilionidae; genus Parnassius; species Parnassius mnemosyne. The sequence goes on along the minus strand of CAVLGL010000001.1, from coordinate 8,711,485 downwards.
TAAGCTTAAATTAAGAACGTTTTATATAGTCTGTTTTCCTTATTTTTCTTTTTATAATTTTCACAATAGAATTGCAGGCTCAACGCCTCTTTCCACACAATTACTCTATTTGATTATATTTTTCAAATATTATCACTTAATAGAAATTGTAAGATCTTTTTGTGACGACATAAAATGAACTATACCCTTATCTTGCCTTGTTTAATTTATTTTACTAACCAACTAAACGCAATGAAAAAAGTTGATAATGTATGATAAACCATCTTATAAAATTTTCCACTGCGTAGGGAAGATTTCACATTATCGCCGTACGTGGCAATTATAACATTCAAATAAATTGGTGTGTATTATTAAGTTTGAAGAACACCTCTACAGCACGCAATCGTGTGAAACAGCCACCATTCACCATTGTACCCTACAGTACACTTTTTTTACTTATTATAAGCCAGTTCTTGACTACAATCCCATCTGTTAAAGTGGCGATGAAGCCCTAAATGGTAAAACGAATTATCATAGCGTAACAAAAGCTTCTCTTCCCTAAAACACAGTTTTTAACTAACCACTTACCACTATACTATGAATTAATATAATAAAAATATTATAAAACTAACCATAAAGTCTGAAAAAAGCTGTTGAAGAATGTAATTAATGATAGGAATATCTTTAAACATATTATCATTAAAACAACGGTACTTCACCCCTATATCGTGGAGAGACTCAGACCCGGAAAAATTAGTTGTAGGCTATACAAACGGTTGTTTCGTGTGGGACCAAACGCTAAGTCACTACGCTATAGAGCCGTCGGATTATAAAATTATAGGAGCTTTGATGGCTTCCAGAATATATAATATTGTAAATGGGCTACAAGTAAAAGTACAAAAACAAAGTTTCACAAACAGAGCTAAAAATGCAATACTGTATTATGATGATGATGATGATGATATGATATATACAAGCTTAAACGTAAACGTAAGATTAATTGAGAGTTTAAACTAAGCCATTATCAAACAAAATGCTTCACATTATTTGTCGTTACGTCTTGACATTACATGAACTAATTTCCTTAGTTACGCAACCACGTTGTACATCACGTGATTGTATCTGTAAATGATCGCCGATCATGAAGTCTCGGGTTTGAATCCCGGGTCTGGCCAAAATTAGTTCTTTTAAATGTCTGTCACGAAATTCTCAGTAGCAACCAGGAGTCAGGAAGCTGAGGGTGTTTCAGCCCCTTCCCTCGGAAAGCATATAAAGCCGGGATCCTGCGCCTGATCTCTCTCCGCTCTCCAGTCGTGTCGAATGACTATCCTATTGGACTCTGGGAGCGAAAGAATATAGAATGCACAAGAGTTTACGCATATACTCAGACACTACAATCCTGTCCTATGAAGATACTCGTAGTTAGTCTTCGTTGAGACTCGCCACCGTGACCGAAATTCGGTCTGGAGGACTTAAGCCTGCACTACTCACTGCATTGCGTATTAATGGACCTTACATCATCAAGACTTCAATTTTTTTAAATTTAATAATTTGCACACTGGCAAATTTCCTCACTACGGTTTCTTTCACCGCCGACCACGTGGTAAACTAGTTCTTAAAATTAGGTTGACAACTGACCCCATAGATTGCCTAATAAGGAGTAAACTTGCCATAGTAGCCAAGCCTCTTAGGCCAGTGGGTAACTGCGTTTTGTTATTTTGGAAGACTTTGCTGCCTATCTCCTAGCTTGCTTACCTCGGTCGCCTCTTAGGGTACCCATTATATCTTTTGTTACTTATCACTTCAATTAAACCTCAATCCACTCGTAGGTCGAAATTGTCATAATATGTGTAAGGCAACGTTCATCCAATCAACTCCATATGCATCTATTTTATTTGTATTAATCCTATAATACCCGTTTGTCTGCATTTAGTGGCGATTTGATAAGATTTCCTCGAGATTTTTTCATCGCCATTTATGTAAATGTCTATTTACAGACGCTTCAGCTCAAGAGAGCGCAGATTAAATCGCCGCAAGGGCAAGGGCAAGGCAACACAACATTGGTACGTGGTAGAGCCATGCTGCAGCTATATTATGGTTGTAGCACGAATGGGTCGGCTCGACCGGGGAAGGACCACGCTCTCACAGAAAACCAGCGTAAAATAGCAACTTAACGCTGCTGTGTTTCGTATGGTGAGTGAAGAGAATTGGAGACCCTTTTTACTGGCAAAGAGGCATTCCATCTTAGTCCTCACGGGTGACAACGCATCTGCATCTTGAGTTTTTATTGAGGATAGATGTAGATGTCTATGGGTAACAGTAACCACTTACCATCAGGTGGACTGTGTGCTCGTTGTCACCAGATCCTATAAAAATAAAAAACACTTGTTTGGTTTAAAAGTGGAGGTAGATACAATTATAGCGGGACTAAAGAAAGGCGACCATTTCCTTAGGTTTGACTTCAGCTAGAATTTGCACTTCAAGGATTGCAATTAAATTAAAACTCATTTATGTCCACAGCTCGAAGTGCAGTTGTTTAATTTAACAACGTTCACTGCAGATAGTTGCTTTAGTAAAAAATTTACTTAATATAACCTGGGTAAGCACCACCCATTTTCTAGCATATAATATAATACTACACATTACAAATTTAAGATGGTACATTATTAATAGTTTATAAATATATATACATGTAACGCACTGTAAGGATATATCAATACTAGAGGGTTGCTCTAGTGTTGCTATGCCCTGTCCATAGTATTCTGTGAGAGCGTGGTCTGTCAGGTCCTTCCTCTGTTGAGCCCAACCACGGCTGTTGCGAATATCGCGTTACATTTATTCCATAAAAAAATTATAAAAAATATATACAAATTAGGGATATTGTCTTTTCCGACAAACAAACTTACAGTTCACCTGATGATAAGTTGTTACTGTAGCCCATGGAAACCTGCAAACAACTTCAAGTCAAGAAGGTTACAGAATCGTTGTCACCTCTGAGGACTAAGATGCACTCATCTCCCTGGACTTCCACAAGTCGAGTGGGCCTAACGGAATATCCCCAATTGTGTTGCATAAAGTTACCCTACTCTAGCAAAGTAGTTTGCTAGAGTAGGATAACTTTATGCAACTTTTTTGACAGTTTGGTCCCTTATCACAACGTCTGGTGTTCTGACCGGAACTATTGCTTTCGGGCGGCTATGTTTTTACAAAAATGATCGCACCGAAGAGTGGTAACATAATTTTCCGTAGTTACACTAGGAATTTTCCTATTTTATATTTTATCATGTCACAGTATCTTAGGTTCAGGTTTCTTCAAAGTTCACCGATATTTAAAAAAAGCCAAGGCACCTTTAGAAAAATGAGACAAGTCGTCTCTACCCTACCTACCTTTGTTTCATTTATATAAATAATATTCATATCCATATAATATTATAATATACGTGTCCATCGAACTATATACTCTATGTGAAATAAATACTATAGAACATATTATGTTCAATCATATTTAACTATGACGTTTTTATTTCAACCGCGGCAGGCCGTACGTGCTTGTTACATGTTATAGAAAACTTTGTACGCTATTTACTTACGGTTTATTCAAAACGTTGTACTATGAAATTAAATTCTCTAATTACTATTCTGAGTAATGTTTTAAAAATGACGTTCGAAAACAAACAATAAAACGGAACACAATTAAAAAAAACTTTTGACGGCTCTGCGGCCCAGTGTTTCAGTTAGTTTATACATACTCGTAGTTGCATTTGAGGTGTTAAGAGTCGTGGGTTCGAACCCCGCACGAAACAAGTATTTGTATATCTTACAAATAATTGTTTCGGTTTTGTATGATTGTCCTTGTGCAATTTATGGCAAAATTTCCTTTAAATTTAGTTGTCAAAATCCTAGTGCGGGAATCGTTGTAACCCCTGAGGACCAAGATAGAATGCCTCAATTCTAGTAAAAAGGGTTACTGGTTTTCTACACTCACCATACGAAACAGCAGCATTGAGCCGCTATTTTATGCTCGCATTCTGTGAGAGCGTGGTATTATCCCGTCGAGCTGACTCTTTCTTGCTACAAACTTAATATAGCTGTAGCATGGCTTTGCCATGTATTTCTTATTGAAAGTCATTTTTACTTCTACTATTCAAGCAAAAAACCTAGATTTTTTTTCAAAGTAAAATTATAAAATAAAACACAGGTTCTAGAAACTACTTGCAAAGCTTATTTAATAATAGCTTGGATGCGACCACCGCATTGCAATAGTCAATCCGGTTGTCAAGCCTGACGATTAAGGCAAATCTTAAAAACTTTTTGTTTAGAAAATTTGATTAACAGCCTTTATATGATTTTTGCTTCTATTTTTACAGAAGACCGCATATAGCTTCAATTAGTTGTTGTTGAATGTGGAGGACAGCTGGTACTTCCCTGGCGTTGAGAACATGAGACAGTGCGTCACTCGCACTGCTAAAACGAAAAAGGAAAGAAAGAAATAAATAAAGAAACAAAACTATATTTCACATAACAAAGAAAAAAAATAACATGATATAAAAAAGAGATTTTGTGTGATGTCAAAAGAGACCTACTCTATTTCTGCCAACTGCTTGTTTTAAAACAAACATTTTTTGTACACAAGGATCTGCTCAAAGAGCATTTATTATATATATATACTCATACACACATTTATATATATAGATGTATTGGATGTATGTATATGTTTTTAATATCTTTATTTTATTTTAAGTAAATTAATATTATAAAATTTAATATGAGAGTGCACTCTAAATCCGCTGAAAGTAACAGGCCTGCTGGAAGAAATTTCAATATGAAATAAGCAAAGCCTTTGTATAAAATATCTTTTTTATTTTTCATTGTAACATTACTTTGTGTGTACATAAATTGTTAAATAAATAAATAAAAATAAGCTTGACAGATCTAGCATCGCATGACACGCTGTTTCTTCTTTTTACATTTTCGTGATCAATGGTAAAGGTTCCTCCGGATCGGTAGTATCAATGGGCGTTCCTCAGGGCTCGATTCTTGGCCCATTCCTGTTTTTAATCTATATTAACAACTTACCTTATCTTGTAGGGGACAATCGCGATATAGTATTATTTGCTGAAGATACCTCTTTAATTTTCAAACTCAAACGGCAGTTAATTAATTATGACGATGTAATTAATACTCTATCAAAATTAGTACATTGGTTTAACGCCAACAATATGCTCTTAAACGGCAATAAGACAAAGTGTATGAAATTTACAATACCTAATGTAAAACATTCAAATACCAATGTGCTGTTAAATGGGGAGGAGTTGAGTCTTGTGGATACCACTGTTTTTCTCGGTATTACTATTGACGCGAAACTTCAATGGGGCCCCCATATATCTAAATTAGCAAGCAGACTTAGTTCTGCAGCATATGCTGTAAGAAAGATTAGAAGTCTCACAGATGTTGAGACAGCTAGATTAGTGTATTTTAGTTACTTTCATAACGTAATGTCTTATGGAATTTTGCTATGGGGTTATAATAATAATAATAATAATAATAATTTATTTCAGATAACCAAGTGATCCATAAAATTTGTTAGTAAATATGAAACTTATAACCTATGTTAGTACCTAAATCTAATTCTTAAATACAAGTGCCTTATTAACTAAACATAGGCGGTAATATTGCTTAAGGAGGAATGAGTCGTATCTTTCAGCAATTATTTTCATGATGCAGTTGGAGCTAGGCCGCACCCTGCCAAGCAACGAGGCTGTTTTCTTTCTTATAAGGGCGTAATAGTCATCTGTATGCGCCTTTGCAAACATGCCTGATGCACTGCAAAATCGGGGTAGCCCCAACAAGATCCTGAAGCCATTATTGTACTGGACACGTAAGGTGTCGACAGTCCGCTGTGAATAATTCGACCACAGGCTGCAAGTGTAGAAAACTTGACAGTACGCTTTAAATAGCGTTATCTTTACTTGTTTACTACACCGCGCAAACCTACGAGCCAACATATTACATCGGACTGCCAGCGCCCTACGTTCCCTTTCAATGTCAACATTGTCATTTAGGTCATCGGGTCATCATTAGGTTATGCGACTGATATTGAAGCTATATTTGTTTTGCAAAAGAGAGCCGTTCGGGCGATTTACAACCTAAATTGTAAAGAGTCCCTCAGACTAAAATTTAAAGAAATAAACATATTAAATTTGGCATCGCAATATATTTATGAAAATGTAATGTATGTACATAAAAACATAAATAGCTTTAATAAGAGTAAGGATGTGCATACTTTAAACACTAGGAACAAACATAAGCTTGTAATACCAGTTACTAGACTCCACAGAATCAGTAATTCATTTATGGGGCAATGTATACGCTTTTATAACAAAATCCCAGAACATATTCAAAGTTTGTCAATAAACAAGTTTAAAATTTTATTAGAGAAAAACTGTACAAAAAGGGTTATTATAATATCATGGAATACATGAATGAAAATAACCCCTGGGAATAAGATGATCGCCACCATGGTGTTCTATAAAAACGAAATTATGTTTGTAAAAAAAAGGCACGCTGGGTTTCTTGCTGGTTCTACCCAGGACAGAGGTATTTTCCGAACCAGTGGTAGATAAAAAATGACTTTCAATAAAAATTATGTAATAATCGATATAGAATAAAAAATATTCTATTCTATTCTATTCTAAACAGTAGTACAAAGGTACACTTAGTACACGTTAGTAAGTACCAACTAACAGTACACGTTAGTAAGTACCAACTAACAGTACACGTAAGTAAGTACCACCTAACAGTAGCTCGTTGGTTTAGTAATGGACCGAAAAAATCAGTCATTGAGTTTCTCTATCAAGAAATATTCAGTAGCAGGCCGTAGTCAAAGTCGTTGGTCATGCACCTAGTCTCTCTCTGACTGAACTATGACCAGTATTCAATTAAAAAGGTTAGTCGGGGAGAAACGAATTCGAGTGCAGTACGAGATTTATACGGCTTAGCTTACTTATACTAAGCTTAGTTAGTGCGTTTCTCCATCATCGGCTATATCACTACTAATCATCAACTGAATTACTGACTGTAGCAGAATACAAGCAGCTTAATTTTGCTGTGTTTTTTATGGTGAGTGTAATCTTTTTACAGGCATCTTAGTCGTTAGAGGTGATAACGCATCCGTATTATGAACCTTAATCGAAGACAGCTGTAGATTTCTATTGACCACAGCTTCAAAATACCCCCAGGTGGACTGCGTGCCCGTTTGTCACCCTTATATTATTAAAAAAGTCAAGCTTTACCTTATAATAGTAAAAAGTGAGGTGTTAAAAAACAAAAAAATATTATTTAAAAATTTATCTATACGCTGATAAAACAAAACATAGGTGCTTTTTAAATGCACTGCTTACTGTGTGGTATGTTAAACGTTTTATATTTAATTTAGACTTCGCATAATTTCCAACTGTACACAATATTTGGTAATTAAGGAGCAACTGACTCATTAAATCTAATAAAGCGGCCCGACGGCGTGTATAATAATATTGAAGTCGATTCATTTAAGCCATAAATGTGCGGTAGATTGTTTTTGGTACCCAGCGGACTGTGCCACGGTATGTGAGAAACTGAAGCTAACGTGTTCAAATGAGTTTACTTTTATGAAGTTTTATTTACGTTCTACATAAATAATTACATGTAATTTTCTAACTGGTGAAGAAACGTGTAATGCGATATTATTATTTGTATGTATTCAGGTGTTACTTAGGTAGCGACTACTCGTAACTCATAGCCAGTAAATCTGGCGAGCGAACCAATACAAGGTAATGTTTGTCATAATGCTCATATGTGACGATTGTGTGATTTTTTAATCTTTTTTATTGAGTCTTAGTAGGTGAAATGGCACGTTACGTAATGTTGTTTATATTATGAATCACAGTAAAGTCATACCTTTATTTAAATTAAGTTGTACATTAATAATTTCTTACCCGGGAAATGGGTACCAGTGTCTTCCTAATAAAAACTAGAACAAAACTGTGGTTGTCAACCCGCCTACATAATTTAGCAACTATGGTAAATACCCCCCTTATTAAGTTGATTAAACATACTTTCTGTTCATGGTGCAACTTAAAAGATGTTATTGTATTCACCGCAAGATATTAATCAGGAAGCTACAGAATTATGGTGTGAAGAATATAACGCTTTAACTTGTTATTAGTAAGTTGTAAAGTACAAAACAGTTGTTATTAATGGTAGAGCCCTTTCGATTCGGTAGTATGGCTGTCCCTCAGGAACTTATTACTTGACCCTTTCCTAATCTTATTTTATAGTAATGACTTACCTTACCCGGTTGTACAACGATGATGATTGATTTTACGTTACACATAGGTAAGTCAGCCTTGCAGGACGTTAATAATTTGCCTTATTATAGGACAGTCATGTTTTTGTGCTATAACACCCAGGATACTTTTGGAGCTATTCCTTGGTCTGTTTAGTAGCGATGCGGCTTTTTTGCGCATTATCGCATCAAACACGTCAGTGCGGGCCTCACAGAACATGCCTGAAGCGCTGCAGTAGCGGGGCAGCCCCAAAAGAACTCTAAATGAATTGTTATATTGCACCTTTAATGCTTTTTACGCCTTATGTGTATAGTTGACCCAAAGGGAGCACGAATAGAAGACTGGCAGTATGCCTTAAAAAGAGTTATTTTAACGGCATTACTGCATTGTGCAAACCTACGGGCTAATATACTACTCCGGGTCGCTAAAGCCCTACGCTCCCTCTCCATGTCCATTTCATCACACAAATCCTCAGTCTTGTGGTCGGAATTGTGATACCCTCGATTGTGCAGTGTTGTAGAGGCTGATTGGTGATATGTACGTGGGACTCTTGTTATTAGCTTTAAACAACACAAACTCACTTTTCTTTATATTATATATTAGACCGTGTTCCCAGAAGCTTTCTGAGCGCACTGACCGAGGGACTCAACAACACCATGTCGTCAGCGTAATTTAGTTTGTTGACACACTTGGCACACACCATCCACATGGCAACCGACCTTAGTGCTGCTGAGTCTCTCGAGCAGCTCATTTATATGCAAGTTAAAAAGTTGAGGTGAACTTATTCCACCTTGTCTCACGCCACATTTCAACTCGTACGGTTCAGAAAGCTTATCTGCCCGTTTTAAATTATTTGTTTGATGATTGTACCAAAAGCGGAAGATACCCAAAGGATCGTTCGAAAAATTACATTCTATAAGTTTTTTCCATAAAATATGATACGACACCAGGTAAAAGGCCCTCGACAGGTCTAAGAAGCATCCAAAAACCGGGGTTTTGCGATCTGTATAATATCTGACTGTAATTTTTAGACCTAATATTGCACTTTCTGTTGATAGCCCTGCCCTAAAACCAAACTGTGTTTCATGAACCTGAAGAACTTTTTCTAACTCATTGCTTAGTAGCCTGTCGAGCACCTTTGCCGTCACTGTTGCTAAAGAGACAGGCCTGTAATCGCTTTTAACAGAAATGTCTCCAGTCTTATTCTTCACTATTGGTACAACTATCGTTTTAATCAAATCTCTGGGTAGATACGCATGACTTATGCTCAGTGAATAAAACATGGAGAGGACGCGAGGAAGGTAACAACCAGCATACTGCAGTTGTTCTATGCTGAGACCGTCATGTCCCGGAGACTTACCCCCTAGACATACTTCCGATTATCTCTCTGACCTGTTTAGCGGAAAATCTAATTGGTGTTTCTATTCGATTCGGCTCAGCATAGACCATCTGTTGTGAAGAACTGAGAGGAGACTCTACACTAAAATGTTCTTTGAATATATTGGCTATGGCCTCTGAATCATTCACTCCGTCACCGCTCATAGGTAGGTCTGGTTTTACATTTAATTTATTATTTTCTTTCAAAAATTTCCCAAAATTATGTTCTATATGATGTGTAGCTATGATATTCATATTATTTCTATCTTTATAATTTTGACAACAACGTAATTTTGATTTAAAAATTCTTTTACTTTCTACCATTTCATCATATATAGACCCATAAGTAGGTCGATTATATTGCAACCAGATATGAAATTTTAGCCGAGCCTCCCTATGTGCGTTACTGACATGCTTATTCCACCCAGTTATATAATGTTCCTTTTTACTATTATACCCACTCTTATCCTCTCTTGCTTATTCTGCTGCCTCGCTTAGAATATTAACAAAACTATTATATAACTTATCCAAACAAATTTTAAGATATGAATTATTACAAAATTTATCACCACACTCTAAAAATTCGTCAGGAAAATTAATTTCTCTTAATTTATTATTGCAGATCTCTGTATATACTTTAATTTGATCTAATCGTCTCGTCCCCCATATAACTTTACTATGAAAGTTATTTACATTAGGCTGCACTTTAGAACTTATACATTTTACATTTATTTCTACTATGAGTGGATAGTGATCCAACCAAAGACACCATAGTCAATGTTAACATTTACTATCGTTTTTAGCGCTGACTGAGTGACGAGACAGTGATCTAACCATCGCCTACATCCATGAGCTTCACTCACAAAACTATACGAGCCTGAGTCGATACCTATTATCTCAAAGTCAGCACATGTCCAGTTTTGATCTACACAGAAATTCATCATCTCCTTACAAAAACGTTGCTTTGGATGCGCATTAAAATCTCCTAGAATATTAACAGTTTCTAATATATTTGCACTCATTGATTAATGCATATTAAACGGTTCTATGTCTCCTTGACTATAGTTTACACTAATATACCAACGGATCTGTTGCATGTTAGTGTAAATTAAAGCCCACCTTATAATAGCGAGCCAATTATGTATCCAAATTGCATGTTTTGTTGTAGATAATGGGAAACGTATTCAAAATTAATAATTTAACTGAGTAATTCATACCCGGTAAGTCATTTTAGTCATTTTTAGCCCAAGGCATACGGCTAAGAATGACTTAAAAGAAAAATTATTTTGTCCAAACAAAGTATACCTTACCACGTCTTTATTATTCATCGGCTTAGGTGATATGAAGGTATATAATCCCCAAAGATGCTGTGAATATTTCATTTGGACTATTCATTAAAATTCATGAAGAAAATAGTGAAATAGCAAACTAGGTCAAGAAGGCCGCTAAAATATGTATGCAATGGCTAAATTCTTTCATATGTGTGCAATGGCTGAATGCTAATTAGTATCTTAGTGGCACAAAGACAACCCTTGCAAAATAAAAATAAACAGTTTTTTTTAATTTTGCATTTACCAAAAAAGACCTAAAGTATTGATTAACATCATTTCTCCAATGCAAAAGGTGAACGAGACTTTAGTTTCTCTGAGCAATTTGTGGCGATTTGCGCTCAAGGGAAAATCAGCAGACGAGCCAACTCGCCACTTCTGTTGCAGTTTAACGAGCTTTGATATTTTCGATGACCACAAACGTAGCACAATCTGTTATAGAGATTTCACAATTTCTGTACATGGACTTAATCCTATGTATACATATTTCGGTAGTGACACATTAGTTGGTTTTGCTATCGAATATTAAAGATCTTTACAGATGTCCTTAGTTTGTCAGTTGTAGCAAATATGAGTTCAGTTTGAACCAATGACATCAAATAAGGTTTTGAATAATCAATTGCATATATGCAATAATAAAGAAACAAAAGCAATAAAACTCCGTAAAGTAACAGCACAGTACGCGAGCAACCTTACCTGGGTTTGATTTGACCAATAACATTGTAATTTACAATTTAAAGTTCTGATTACCCACGTTCTCGGTGGTCAAGAGAGGAAACCTGCATATCTAAACATTTTAAATAATATTTTGGAGATATGTTGTGAAGTCCGCTGGCTCGCAATAGGCCAGTATGGTGGACATTTCCGCCTTTTTTAAGACAACACAAGTTCAACTATTTATGACCCGTTCAGTTATTTTCCTTTTCAGACTTAGGATATTGTAAAACAGTTTGTAAAACAAACTGTTTATTCAGAATAGTTTGTAAAATAAACTGTTTTTAAATGCACATCGCACGACTTGGACTTGACTGCCTCTTTGCTGTTGTAGTGGTATTAAGCGCGACCGATGCTCTTGGGGTCCCGCTCTTGGTTTGAATCCCAGCTCGGGTTAAAATTACTTACGGGAGTGCACCTGTGCTTGCGCATACATTCCGGTACTATAATCCTCTTCTGCACAAATGCGTAGACTCTCATATTCAACAATTGGTTAATTTTTATTTAAACTGAGCTACATTTTACTTAAAGTCAGATAAATAACAAAGCGAAACTTCACCAATAAATACCTCGTTAAGAGTATTTGTAGATGACATTAGTCTTATGCACCGCGTTGTGTCAGAGTAATAGAATCAGCTCGTCGCGTATGTGTCTGTAGACGCAACATAGGGAACTAAAATAGGAGAACCTGGATATCTTCGTGATAACATTTTAAAATAGAATAAATAAAATATCCGTCATTTTTTCCTTCGGTCACCCCACATCCGCGCTTTGCCCACTGGCAATCACATTAAATATTTCTCGTTGCTCACTCAGTATTTAAATAACATTCTCATTATCATCACCGCCTATCAAAAGTCCGCTGCTAAACAAAGGCCTCTCCCGTAGATTGCCTCATATGGAAGATATTTAGCATATTTGCCACGCTTAGCAAGCGTTTTCACAACCGCAGTTGTTTTGTTTTTATTTATCTGTTATCAGAAATATGCTACTGCTCACTTTCTGTTTCATTTACACCGCATTTTTTGTTTTTAATTAGTTGTTATCACAAATATGCTACTGCTCACTTTCTGTTTCATTTACACCGCAGTTGTTTTGTTTTTATTTAGCTGTTATCAGAAATATAGTCCTGCTCACTTTCTGTTTCATTAAAACCGCAGATGTTTTGTTTTTATTTAGCTGTTATCAGATATATGCTAATGCTCACTTTCTATTTCATTTACACCGCAGTTGTTTCGTTTTTATTTAGCTGTTATCAGAAATATGCTACTGCTCACTTTCTATTTCATTTATAATGCAGTTGTTTTGTTTTTATTTAGCTGTTATCAGAAATATGCTTCTGCTCACTTTCTGTTTCATTTACACCGCAGTTATTTCGTTTTTATTTAGCTTTTATCAGAAATATGCTACTGCTCACTTTTTGTTTCATTTACACCGCAGTTGTTTTATTTTTATTTAACTGTTATCAGATATATGCTACTGCTCACTTTCTGTTTCATTTACACCGCAGTTGTTTTGTTTTTATTTAGCTGTTATCAGAAATATGCTTCTGCTCACTTTCTGTTTCATTTACACCGTAGTTGTTTTGTTTTTATTTAGCTGTTATAAGAAATATGCTCCTGCTCACTTTCTGCTTCATTAACACCGTAGTTGTTTTGTTTTTACTTAGCTGTTATTAGAAATATGCTACTCCTCACTTTCTGTTTCATTTACCTCTGTTGCTTTTTATGAAACCTAATGGATGATATGGGGGGTAGAAAATATTCCTACACCGCCACTTTCGTACATGGTTAACGAGCATTTTAGTAGCTCATTTATTATTTGTATCGTGCTCCGAGAACTTTATAAGCCATTATGAATATCATTGCTTATTAATTAACTATTATTGCTATTACAACAGACAACTCAGCAAATATATTTTTACATTCTATTTATAATAACCGATTTTATATAAAAATTATGATTATATGTTTTATGTAAGTATATATCGAGTAGAAGAGCCGTGGTAGCTCAGATAGTGAGCGCTCGCTGTAAGCTTCACAGTACTCGAGCAACCCGGGTTCGATCCTCGCCGGCACCAATGAAATTGTTAATTGCAATTTGAAGTGCTGATTTACCACGTGCTCGGCGGTGAAGGAAAACATCGTGAGGAAACCTGCATGTGTGAGAAATAAGAAAAAAATATTTCGAAGACATGTGAAGTTCGCCAACACGCATTGGAGCAGCGCGGTGGACATTTCCTTGCCCTAAAACCCTCTCAGAAATGAGAGGAGGCCTGTGCCCAGCAGTAGGATGTACATAGGCTGCAACTTTACTTTTACTTTTAAATATCGGGTAGCGGCGGTGTAAGAATGTCATGACGTCCCGTGGGTGTTGTATTAGGTGAGAGTGGGAAAATTATACTGAAAATGGGTAGCAGCATCTTCCTTGTGAACTCAAAGTTTATAAAATCTACGGTAACCAACCCGCCAGCCAAGCGTGGCAACTATGGCAAATATGAGGCAATCTATGGCGATGGCTTATGTTCAGTAGGGGACTTATACAGACTGTAATAAATGGATGGATAAAACTAAATTTGGATATGTTTGTTAATATCAATCCTATTATCTATTTTCATAGTACATTAGTATATGTTTGTCTGAACAAATAAAACATTACTTTTATGTAATTGAAGTAACAAATTAATTTATAGTTGACCTGATGTTAACTGACTACCGTAGTCCAAAGACATCAGTAGGCGTTCAAACAAAGAAGACTACAGAAGCGTTGTCACTTCTGAACACTAATATGGCCTCAAAGTCTGTCATTGTACTTGTTCTCTGTTCTCTTCTCTTTGATGTGGATGGAGCCTACTCAGGCGCACTGCTAGGTAGAACTCGAGGCTTACCATCTACAGAACCTCTACCATCTAAAAATTGTATATAGAAGTATTCATGTTCATCAAACTTTTTTCTTTTCATCTTTGATCTATGTTATCATAAATATCATCTGTCATCAACCGATAAAATGAGATATATGGTGTAACTTAGAATGTAATTGCATTAATTTTGGAATAAGAGTGACCCAACAATTTAAAAAAAGAAAGAACTAGCTAATGGTATTGTTATTTTTCCATTTCGTACATTTGCCTGTCACAGTTTTAATAAAACACCTTTCGACATTGGTCTGCCGCTCGCTTTAATAGAGTGACAAAGATGAACAATATCCCATCATAATTACAGTTGTTTTAATGTATTTGTTTATTTGTGAGACTATTATGGTGTGATCATAAAACGGCACGCATTATTTGTTTTAAACAAAATCTATTTTAAAACATAATATTATGTCATCCCACATCATCTTTGATTTCTCACGTCCAAGAAGTCTACCTACTTTAGTTAATTCTTATAACAAACCACATAGTAAATTAGAAAATTTCAACAGGAATATATAATTAATAATACATCTCATAGAAAAATCAACATATATATATACCCCTTTTTCGCACGTGTTTTGTGTTCTTAAAATGCCTCTATCATAAGCATATTGCACTTATACGACAATTACATCAACTGGTTTTCCATTTCACATCAATCGTCACACGTAGTTTTTTAATAAAATGATTTACAAATTTTATAAGTTTTAGTGCTTAAAATTATAAAGGCACTGTCACATTTTTTATCATTTGATAGACAAAAGACAAATGTAGGTACCAAGCAGCCTATATCGATTTTATACTTTGTGTGATCGATTTATTTTGGGTAACATTATTATTTTTTGCCCCTGTACGTAACACTATCTGTTAAAATAATAGAGCCCTAAATAGATTACACCTAAATAACAGGTTATAAGCAGGGTCGGGGAGGGACGCCCTAGACGAAGGTCTATCGACCAAATTGGCGATACATTAAAAATGGGCCAGATTAGGAGTACCCTTAACCGACGAGAGTGTATGCGTTGATATATGGATGTAAAGGAGGCGAGAGAGGAGTGTCAGGATCGCGCCAAATGGAAGTCCGTAGTCTCTGCCTACCCCTCTGGGTGACAGGCATGAATACATGTATTGTTGTTTGTATTGTAAATAACATATTTTAAAAGTCAGAAATACAATTTATTTTTTTCCTCAAAACTAAAGGAAACGCTCATGAGCCGTGCATATTTGGATTTTCTAAACTATTTTACTCTCATGTTTCTTCTGCCAAACCCAGATTTTAATATCATACATTATGCAAGGGACTAACACAGAATTGTGAATTTCCATTCGCGACTTTTTTACACATTCCCACATAAGAGTGAAGAGCTCCATTTGCACACAGTGTGTCTTGCGTTCACTTTTAAATTAAACTTAAATTTCAATAATATTTACTTAAAAAAACTTTACAATAGCTTTTTGATGAAAGTAAAAAATGCATGATAAAATTTCGAGCGAAAATAAAATTAAAACAATTTCATAAGCTTGAGAGAACTTGTTTAACCTTAACATAATAATGAAATTTACAAGAAATTCAATTAACTTGTTTTGTAAACTTAATTATGTAAACGCGAAATTGGAACAAAATAATAATAAACCTACATCTTTGATAAGTAATATTCAGGCGAAATACTATTGTATCTTTTTAACTTATTATAAGCCAATGCTTGACTACAATCCCACCTGGTGGTAAATGGTGATGAAACCCTAGGTGATGGCCTTAGCATCACTAAAGCCTATTAGCTCTTGCCTTGAAGACGCCGAGATTGTATTCAGATGGAAAGACACACGTAATTAGCAGGTTTTTTTTATAGGATCGGGTGACAAACGAGCACACAGTCCACCTGATGGTAAGTGGTTACTGTGACCCATAGACATCTATATCTATCCTCAATAAAGACTCAAGATGCAGATGCGTTGTCACCCGTGAGGACTAAGATGGAATGCCTCTTTGCCAGTAAAAAGGGTCTCCGGTTCTCTACACTCACCATACGAAACACAGCAGTGTTAAGCTGCTATTTTACGCTGGTTTTCTGTGAGAGCGTGGTCCTTCCCCGTTCGAGCCAACCCATTCGTGCTACAACTATATTATAGCTCACTAAATTAGAGTTCACTAAGTCACCAAAACCTGATGAGACGTGCAGGAACAGATTTAGGCATGGAGGCCTTTATACAGCAGTGAACTTATGAAGTAGGATTTTAATAATAGGAAGGATTATGAGGAAGAAATTTAGTAAAAGGAAAAACTTGAAAAGTAACCCCTTCTACAAAAGGATCGCCTCCTTACCAGCAATAAAGAAAAATAAACTCTGTAATTACTAAATCAATCAACCCTACTGATGCTTAACTAACCAAAGGTATTCAGAGTCAATCACAAGCTTAAACACAAACTACACATTGTGAAATATTCCTGCGAAATTAACGGTTAAAAGATGATAAGTGATGAAATTCCTTTAAAAAAAAGAAGCTCTTGGATCGTAGAACAATATGTTAATTGCCACTTACATATATGGAGCTACACCTGGTGCTAAATTCTATTGCTTAGTTAGTTTGCGGCCAACGTTGCTCCATATGAGGCGCGGTAGCTCATAGGTTCTAGGCGGTGGCACTATTTTTCTGCCTACAAGTTCATCTACGTTTAAAATACCCTAGTTTATATTTATACGGCTTCCACGCACTGCTGCAGCTGCTGTGTTCTGCTCGGAAGGTTATAGAGAGCCAGTATAATTACACCTGTTAGGCATTCTGTAAGGCATATTACACCTCAGAGGTGACATCGGTTTTTTAGTCTTCCTTGTTGGGACCTGGCTGCAAGTGTTCCTGGACTACAGTAGCCGCTTACTATCAGGTAGACTGTACTTTCGTCAGTCACTATAGTTTTATAAAAATAATCTAAGTTCTCACCGTTGATCTTACAGTACGCGAGCAACCTGAGTTTTAGATCCGCTGCAACCAATGACATTGTTATTTGCATTACATCGCACGCCAGCGGAATAAAATATTTCAAAGAAATATTTTTTTTATAAAAAGGTCAAGCACACAGTCCACCTGATGATAAGTGAATGCTGTAGCTCATAGAGAACTACATCGGTTTTATCTTCGATTAAGAACCAAAATGCAGATGCGTTGATGACACTCTTGAGGATTAAGATGGAATGCCCCTCATTTCTTTTAAAAAATGTCTCCCCGGTTCTCTAAACTCATCATACGAAACATAGCATTAAGTTGCTATTTTACATTGGTATTCTGTGAGAGCGTGGTCTTACCCATACAACGTTTTGATTCAGTTAATTAGTCCACTTATTTACTTCAGACGATCAGAACGTATCAATGAATGTGATGATTAAGGAAGAATGACGAATTTGAGATTTGTTATTTTGTAATACAAAACTGAAATAAGGTAAATAAAAAGGTTGAATTCGCAAAACTACATTCTGGTGTAGATCTTTTAATAATAGTAATTTCTTTATGGTTGTAAGAGCCTTAATACTTTATTGGCTCTGCCCCTCAATAGAATATACAATTACTACGTTTTAGTAACATGAATGTTCAAACGCAGTAAAAAAGTAAATGAGTTGACACAAATAAGATATCAGGCAATTGGCTTGTTCGCCTCAAGAGACGCCTGCTCTTGATACTGGACCACTTATTACTGGAAACGAGGCATTCCATTTTAGTCCTCATAGATAGCAAAGTATCTGCATTTTCATTCTTAATCGATAATAGATGTAGAATGTACACGTGTATAGGACACAGAATCCACTTACCAATAAGTGAACTATGTTATACACACACATATTCTTAAAAAAGGTTGTTTGTGAACACAGAGTGCATATTGTATTAAAAATAATCAAAGTTTAAAAGTCTGACAACACATTTATTTATAAAATAATGGTGACAAACTGGCGCACAGTCTACTGAAAATGATAGACATTTACATGTATCCTCGATCAACGATCAATATACAGATGCGTCGTTATACCAAAGGACTAAGATGGAATACCGTATTACCAGTCACAATGGTCTCTGGTTTTCTACACTGAAACGAAACACAGCAACATTATGCTGCCATTCATCATTACAGCCTTTCATAAGTGCACTGCTGAACATAGGCCTCCCCCAAGGAATGTCACAAAGCACGGTCCTGAGCCACCTGCATCCATTGACTTCCTGCATGTCTTACCAGGTCGTCACTCCATCTCGTGGGGGATCGCCCTACACTTCGCCTACCGGTACGAGGCTGCCACTCGAGAACCTTTCTTCCCCATCGGTGGTTGGTTCTTCGAACTATGTGGCCGGCCCACTGCCACTTGAGCTTACTAATCCGTTGGGCTATGTCGGTTACTCTGGTTCTACTGCGGATATCCCCATTTCTAAGTTTATCACGCAGATAAACCCCGAGCATAGCCCTCTCCATAGCACGCTGAGCGACCTTGAGCTTCCTCATACGGCCAGCAGTTAAGGACCACGACTCAGATCCGTAACTTATCACTGGCAAAACACACTGGTTGTACAATTTCGTTTTAAAGTTTTGAGGTATGTCTAACGAGAAGATGTGTCGTAGTTTCCCGAACGCTGCCATTATACACTAGTATTTTATATGACAACTATAAAAATAAATACTAAACCATTTTTATTTCATTCTGAATGAATATTTCAATATCTGTCACTGAATCTACTTTTGAAGGTCTTCGTTTCGTAATCGAGAGTAATGGAATTCTCGAGGAGCACTTCAGGCAAAGGAAGCGAAGTTTTCTTGTTAGGGCGGGGCTAAGTGTTTGAGGCAAGGAATATCTGTCCCCTGTTTCTTTTGATATTCTACAAAGCTCCTTTAGATACACATTTTTAATATTTTCCTCTATTTGTTAAAAGTAAGAAAATATTTTACTTTTATTAATTTCATTTTACCAAAATAATGGTTCTAAAATTGAAAATAAATATGTGATTGAATATTTGAATACTTGGCCTCTTGACTATGAATAGTTGAAAAACTAATTAACAATTTGTTTGAAATATATACCTTGTAGAAGCGGCGAAAGCAATTTCGCTATAACATACGATCCCAAATCCGTAATAATAATAATACTATGTTTTTTTTTTTTTTTTTTTTTTTTTATAGGAGAGGGGGCAAACGAGCATGCGGCTCACCTGATGGTAAGTGACTACCGCCGCCCATGAACAACCGCAACACCAGGGGAATTGCAGATGCGTTGCCGGCCTTTTAAAAAGGAGTAGGCTCTTTTCTTGAAGGTCCCTAAGTCATATCGGTCCGGAAAAATCGCTGATGGTAATCGATTCCACAAGGAAGTCGTGCGAGGAAGAAAACATCTTCTAAATCGCACAGTGGTGGACCGCCAATCATCCAGATGGTGTGGATGGTATCGGGAGTTCTGCCGCGATGTGCGTTCATGAAATTTGGCGGCTGGGATTAATCCGAACAATTCCTCAGAGCACTCCCCATGGTAGATGCGAAAGAAAATGCAAAGAGATGCAACATCTCTTCGCAGTGCCAATGAATCGAGCCGATCGGAAAGGGCTCGGTCGTCGACGATTCGAGCCGCTCTGCGCTGGATGCGGTCAAGTGGAAGGAGCTGGCACTGGGGAGCCCCTGCCCAGAGATGGGAACAGTATTCCATGTGAGGCCGAACCTGCGCCTTGTAAAGTTGCAGGCGGTGTGCCGGCATGAAATACTGTCCCGCTCTGCTGAGCACGCCAAGCTTTTTAGAGGCCAATTTGGCCTTCTCTTCCAAGTGACCACGAAACTGCACGTCACTCGATATGTCGACTCCGAGGATACCGATACTGGCTGAGGCAAGAAGGGGAGTGCCTTGAAACTGAGGAGATACGACAAAGGGGTTCTTTTTAGCGGTAAACGCGCAAACTTGTGTCTTCTGAGGATTAAACTGGACTAGATTTAGTCGCCCCCAATCCGAGACTTTGTCCAGCAAAGACTCGACTTTAGACACAAGTTTGTTCCGGTACTCGGCGACGTTTTCCCGAGAAATATTGGCCCGGCCGGTGTATAGAGCATCACCAGTGCTGTCATCCGCATAGCAATGAATGTTACCAGTTAGCAACATATCATTGATATGCAGAAGAAACAGCGTTGGTGATAGCACACAGCCTTGTGGAAAACCAGCGTTAATAGGCTTGTAGTCAGAACATGCACCGTCTACAACGACCTTGATGCTCCGATCTGCAAGGAAGCTGGTGATCCAATTGCACAATTTCTCGGGAAGCCCATAGGAAGGGAGCTTCGAAAGAAGCGCTTTGTGCCAAACCCGATCGAAGGCCTTCGCAATGTCCAGACTAACGGCCAACGCCTCCCCCTTGGACTCTACTGCCTCCGCCCATCTATGGGTCAGGTAGACTAGAAGATCACCAGCTGATCGACCCCGACGAAAACCGTATTGGCGGTCACTGATCAGCTGGTGATCCTCAAGGTACCGCATGAGGTGGCAGTTTACAACGGATTCCATTATTTTGGAGAACAAGGAGGTGATCGCGATAGGCCTATAGTTGGACGGGTCTGAGCGGTCGCCTTTTTTAGGGATCGGGTGGACAAAAGCTGTCTTCCATGAGTTCGGGACAACGCCATGGGAGTAGGAGTACCGGAAAAGACGCGTTAGAACCGGTGCCAACTCCGGAGCACACGTCCTCAGCACAATTGGGGGGATTCCGTCAGGCCCACTCGACTTGTGGATGTCAAGGGAGAGGAGTGCTCTGCGAACCGAGCGCTGTGAGAATAGCACATCCGGCATAGAGCACTCACACCGCGGGATGGTCGGCGGTGTGTTCCCCCCGTCATCAACAGTCAAGTTGGACGCAAAAAGGGAGCCTAAAAGGTCGGCCTTCTCTTTTGCGTCGTGGGCCAGTGAGTCGTCCTCCCTGTGCAGAGATGGTAGTGATGGCTTACAGAAATTCCCTTGGACAGCCTTGGCGAGAGACCAGAATGCACGGGTTCCCGAAGGAAGGCGAACTAGTTTCTCGCCAATTCTGCCTATGTTCTTTGACGAGAGTATTGGAGACAATTAAAAGAGGAGTTTGGCAGCAGTATCTTCATTAAAATATCTCAAAAAAAATGCGTGACTGTTGTGGAACACCCGGTTGGAACGAAATTTCTTTTGTTGTTTATTATTAGCTATTGATGAATGTATTATATTATTGATTAACCAATACATATAAATGAATAACTAGCGTCTATTAAAATGAAGCGTCATTTAAAATAATATTTCGTTCATGGCAAGATAAGAAAAAGTGCGAGGGAGATGGATATTATTCCATCGCGCTCGCCCTATAGAAAGAGAGTCGTGACGGAATAATTTTACACTTTTTATGGCCTAGCTCCCTTGCGTCTAATTCGTGCCGTGCGATAAAGAACTTCGTTCCAAAAAACGGGTGTTACGAAACCGCCTGCAAAGCGTAGCAACTATAGCATATCCGCCCTATGTTTATATGTGGTGGTGCTAAGCTGCACCTATACTATGGCTGTAGCAAGATTAGCTCGCTAGGCCAGACAAGGACCACGCTCTCACAGAATACCAGTGTAAAATACGACTAAAAACTGCTGGATTTTGTATAGTGAGTGTATACAATCGGAGATCTTTTTTACTGGAAACAAGGGATTCCATCGTAGTCCTCTGGGGTGACAACGCTCCTGCATTTTAATTCTTAATCGAAGATAGATCTATATGTCTTTAGACCATAGCATCCACTTACCACCAGGTCTATTGTGTGCTCGTTTGTCATCCTTATTCTTTATTAAAAAATATATAATACTAGCTGTGCCCCGCGACTTTGCCCGCGTGGAATTTACTACGATTTCATGGATATTAATTTTTTTGCGCGGAACCCTAATTTTATTTTTGAGTAATGTTACCATCGTATAAATATTGTCAAATATTGACATTAATATTTATACAATACTAACGTCACTCAATTGTTTTGCCTTCCCAGAACCCCTGCACTAACACTTAAACTTTATGATATGGTATTAAAGTTCAAATTGACTTTTAAGTATTATTACGAATCTTTTGTATGGGAATATAGAAAAGTGATGTTTTTGGACTCTTTCAGGCATTTTTTTAAAATTGTCTCGCCGTAATAACCACCTCCGTACTTCAAGGAATATTATGAAAAAAGAATTAGCGAAATCGGTTCAGCTGCTTTGCTGAGATTTGCGCTTAGCAACACATTCAGAGATTCATTTTTATATTATAGATAATATTAAAATAAAGCAATCAATGAAGGAGGCCTGTGCTATATATAGCAGTGGACTATTAAATGATGATATAAAATTTTATTTCAGAATAACAAAACATAACACACTCCTCTCAGAAATTACACGATGCCCAAAAGTGGGACGTATTTAGGCTATATATATTATAATAGTTATGTAGTCTCATTGTCATCATTACAGCCTTTCACAAGTCACTGTTGAACATAGGCCTCCTCCAACGAATGACGAATTAATTAACCGTATGTTGGTGGTGGCATCAGTGAATCCATGAATCCACTTTTTAATAAAATTGAGGTTACTATTGAACTTACAATTCACCTGACGTTAATTGGCTACTGCAACCTATAGACACTTTTTAACATGGGTAAATGCCTACGCACACTTGCCTAGCGGGGGCCAGGACGGGCTATGTCGCACTCGCACTGACTAAAAACCTCAAACTAGCAAAGTGTTATTTCTACCAGTTTGTTTCATCCTATGGTTATCATAGCGGTTATTAGGAATGCCGAAAATACCCGATGGTTCCGAATAGATGGCAGTATAACCATATTTTTAACACCAGATCTAAAATACCCTGACCGGTGACGGGCAGCTGCGTAAAAAACTTGAAACGTCAGGTACTGTGATTGTTAATCTGTCTGCCAAACGAGACGATTAGATCAAATCCCTATAACGGTAGGGTTTGTTGTAATCGCCTATCTAGTATTTTACGGAATACAGAAATAGGTAAGTAAATATAACTTTTCTTATTTAATTATCTCTTTATTTTTAATTTTATTACTAACTTTCAAAGTTTTTGTCTTTATTTTGGAGTTTATTGGAGTTTACTCCTTAAGAATCATTTCGTATATAGCGCATGGTATGAAAAGTAGATGGTTAGTAAAATAAAGCTTTAACAAAATATGAAGCCGTTACGGTTTTCCTCTGCGCAACATGTTTTTGAAAAAAAAAAGGATCTTAATTTAAATTTTGTTACATTTTGAACACTACACTGTGGACACTCAGATATGGTACAACCATTGATGCGTTGTTTTCATGATTCGCAACTGATGTAACTTCTGACGTTTATGTATGGTATTTACATTTGTTACAAATTTATTATCACAGTATTTAACAATGACGTTACTTTTCACGAAATGAATAATATTATATAAGTGATATAGTTTTATGTAATGTAATATATGTTATATATTTTATCAAATCAATAATATATATATATATATATATATATGGGTTCATTTACTTCATTTGCCTATTGTATACATGTACATTAAGAGGTTTCAGGAATAAACTCCAGTCACGAGTTGGAGCTGACACGAAAATTTTTTACTCTTTACCTGCATCTTTATTTTCAATTTCTTTACTTTAAATAGGGCAGTGACATTTATATAATTTTGGACGTAATTTTAGTTCCTTGTTTCCTTAACTTTTTAATTAAAGTATTGACACGCAATCAAGAGCTGTAATAAATGTTAAACATGCCTGACCACCACGCATTCCCGGTGGGTTAGATACCGAGTTAGTTCCGAGTCAAGATGTGCTTGATTTAAGATTTTTGGTCATCTGTGAAAATCAGCGTTGTTGATTCACCACAACACAGGTTGAGTATTGTCTTTTTTTGGTATGCCTTTGGCGTATAAAATCAAACTTACTGAATAAACATATATTAAAGCAAATTTGTATAATGTTGCTTCTAAATACTTTTCATATTATACATGTGAATGTTTTTAATCTTAGTTCTTTTTTATAAGAGTGGGGGCAAACGAGCATGCAGCTCAACTGATGGTAAGTGACTACCGCCGCCCATGAACAACCGCAACACCAGGGGAATTGCAGATGCGTTGTCGGCCTTTTAAAAAGGAGTAGGCTCTTTTCTTGAAGGTCACTAAGTCGTATCGGTCCGGAAAAATCGCTGGTGGTAATCGATTCCACAAGGAAGTAGTGCGAGGAAGAAAAAATCTTCTAAATCGCACAGTGGTGGACCGCCAATCATCCAGGTAGTATGGATGGTATCGCAAGTTTAGTCGCGATGTGTGATGGTAAAATAGAGCGGCTGGAATTAGTCCGAACAATTCCTCAGAGCACTCCCCGTGGTAATTGCGATAAAATACGCAAAAAGATGCAACACCTCTACGCAGTGCCAATGTATCGAGCCGATCAGAAAGAACTCGGTCGTCGACGATTCGAACCACTCTGCGCTGGATGCGGTCAAGTGGAAGGAGTGGGGTGCCCCAGCCCAGAGATGAGAACAGTATTCCATGTGAGGCCGGATTTGCGCTTTGTAAAGTTGCAAGCGATGTGCTGGCATGAAATACTGTCTCGCTGTGCTGAGCACGCCAAGCTTTTTAGAGGCCAGTTTGGCCTTCCCTGCCAAGTGACCACGAAACTGCACACTATTCGATATGTCGACGCCGAGGATTCCGATGATAGCTAAGGCAGCAAGGGGAAGGCCTTGAAACTGAGGAAATACGTTAAAGGGGTTCTTTTTTGCGGTAAAGGCGCAAACTTGTGTCTTCTGGGGATTGAACTGGACTAGATTTAGTCGCCCCCAATCCGAGACTTTGTTCAGCAAATACTCGACTTCAGACACAAGTTTGTCCCGTTACTCGGCGACGTTTTCCCGAGAAATATTGGCACGGCCGGCATCACCAGTACTGTCGTCGGCATAGCAATGAATATTAGTAGTTTGCAACATATTATAGATATGCAGGAGAAACAGCGTTGGTGATAGCATGCAGCCTTGTGGAACACCAGCGTTGATAAGCTTAAAATCAGAGCATGCACCGTCTACAACGACCTTGATGCTCCGATTAGTGAGTAATAAATGGTAATATCTTAGTTCTTCTCAAGGGTGATCGAGAATAGTATGTAAGTAACTATGGGAAGTGGTAAAGTAAAGAATGACATTTTATAAGAATAACATGTGATCTATATTGAAAAAAAATACGTGGTAGAGCCATGCTGCACCTATGTTATGGTTGTAGCACGAATGGGTCGGCTGGACCGAAGAAGGTCCACATTTTCACAGAATACTAGCGTAAAATAGCAGCTTATGGCTGCTGTGTTTCGTATGGTGAGTGTAGAGAACCGGAGACCCGTTTTTCTGGAAAATAGACGTTCCATCTTAGTCCTCATGGGTGACAACGCATCTGCATTTTGATTCACAAACGAGGATGTATGTAGATGTCTATGGGCTACAGCAACCACTTACCATCAAGTGAACTAAGTGCTCGTTATTCACCCTATCCTATAAAAAAAAATTCTTCAAAGTCTCAGAGTCTCATTCCAATCATTTCATTCGTGAGGCAGCTACTTATGCAGCCCCACTCCCCTATAGCTATCGAGACCGCAGGCCCAGAAGCTCTCTCTCGGACCCGCCAAAAGAACTTCCAACCGACCTGAACTGTTTCCTGGTGGCTCAGGCTGATTCTCCTTAAATTTGCCTTAGTAGGCTCCCCCTCAGCGGCTCTTAGCCGCCTGCGCCCCCTTTTCCCTGGTTTTCTTTGAGAGCGTGGTCCTTTCCCGGTCGAGCCGACCGTTCATTAATGATTTTGTGGTCAGCGTGAGTAAATATAGGGCTCGCGTAAGTCATGACTGGTCGTATACAGACCTTATAAATGGTTTGCTTGTTTCGGAGGGACATTTAACTGTGTCCGCCCAGCATACTGTTGAGCCTACTTAGATAAATCGTGCGTTGCGGGTTTTTCTTTAGATATGGGGCCCGAAGGTGAGTCTAGTGTCAAGGGTGACACCTAAATATTTGGCAGGCGTATACCAGGGGACACTGGTCCCTAGCATACGGATTCTTAGAGGTTTTTTGAGGCGGCGTCATTTATAATCTAAGTGAACGGCGGAGCTCTTCTCCAGGTTCACATCGATACGCCATTTTTGGAACCAAGCTCCTAAGTAATGAACTGACTTTTGGATCTTGTTCCGTATAAAAGGTAGCGAGATATCTTTACAGTAGAAGGCAGTGTCGTCTGCGATGAGGGAGAGCTGAACACCTTTCGACGGGATATGAATATTGTTGGTGAACAGGATATACAGGAGGGGCAATTACTGAGCCCTGAGGGACACCAGCTTTGATGGCGCACTGAGAGGAGAGCGTGCCTACGTGTCTAAAACGAAAGGTACGATCCTTCAGGTAAGAGGCCACGAGATGTACAAGACGATCGGGGAGACCTATTTTATATGATTTGTAGATAAAGCCTTCGTGCCAGACTCTATCAAATGCTTTTGCAGTGTCGAAAAAGACCGCGATGGTCTTATGACGACGAGGATAAAAACCGCTGAGGATATATTCCACAATATGGTGAACTTGTTGGGGACAAAAATGTTTCGCTCGGAAACCAAATTGGTGGGAGATGACAAGAGGGTCACCGTCTATGAAAAACAGATGGCAAGATCTGAAAGCTAGCGGCGAAAAACACACCAAAGCCACTGCGCTGCACAGCGTGAGCAGGAGAGCGGAGGCGGGAGAGCGATAGGGCACCAACGTACTGGAACGAAGCGCGGTCGACTTATACACGTCCGCTCGACAGCGGCAGCGCGAGCGGAATGACCAATTATTTTTTTTGCGCCCAAGCAAGTGGAAAGGGCTATCCAATTACGCGAGAAGGTGGTAAATGCTTTATGCATACCATGGCAGCCGGTCTGTTGTAATTATGTGGGACTCACTGTGACTATCCTAACCAGGACCCTAAGTGATACCCACTAAAAACCACCTGTGGGACTGGCAATTGGCTGATTAAGCCTCTTTGCCGGATCGGAAGCGACCCTCTTTTGGGAGAAGAGGGCGCAGGTAATTTTATTTCCTGTGTAGCACTTTTATACTACTTAACAAGTTTTTACCCTTAATATTAACATGTGTGAGTACTTATAAGGTAAAGTAAGTTCACAATTTAAGTCCCACTGCTGGGCACCACGTTGTCTTAATGAGTAATGGCGAACTTCAGTTTTTTTAAATCTTCAAATTTCTGAGACATGTAGGTTTCCTCGTAATGTTATCTCTTACCGCCGATAACGTGGTAAAAGTCTCAGTAGCGGCCCGGAGCCAATGAGTATCTTAAAACATCTGAAATAATTTTGGTGAAACCGATGACGAACAAACTCGTGTCACTCACGTGCTATGAGCATTAAGGAGAGCGCTCAGCCCCAGAGGTACCACGAAGTACAAAGTAAAATCTAATGGCTGCTCTAAAGCACACGTTACTATATGAGTTTCAACCTTGTCTGGATTTATGAGTTTAGAGTGCGGTCCACAGCCCTAGTAAATTTAATATGGTACTTAATGAGACACGGTGCAGTTTTAGACACTTGGGAATCATTACGAAAATATAAGAACACTAAGTTTTTTAACAAATCTTAACCTCGGGCAGAAGTAATAAGGAAAAAAACATAAAATATTTATTTTTCTTTGTACTTTTCTCCCTTCTAACTATACAAAATTTTTACATCGCGTTTTAGGAATTCTATTTTCCACAGACGTCTGCCTGCGTGGTTACTACCCTCTTGCCCATTTCTGCTGCCAAGTATTATAATAATTACAGGCGATGAGGCATTATATCTTAGTCCTCAGAGACGGCAGCCAATCTGTAACCTCCTTTGTGTGCAGTTTGCTGCAGGTGTACATGGTGTGCGGCAGCCTCTTACCATGAGGTGAACTGTAAGTTCATTTGTTATTAATAGTTTATTATATATAAGTAAAATTTATAATAGAAAAAAACATGCGTGAGTTTCGTGGAACACTCGGTTGGAACAAAGTTCCATTCGTAGTAGATATATTATAATTGATAAACTATTATATTATTGATTAACAAATACAAATAAATGATCATTATCAATCATTAAAATAATATTTCTTTCATGGGAAAATTAGAAAAAGTACGGGGTAGATGGACATTATTCCATCTCGCTCGCACTAAAACGAAACGTCACGATCCCCTTTCGCGCTCGCACGAAAGGGGGTCGTGACGGAAAAATCTTAAACTTTTTCTCGCCTAGATAAAGAATTTCGCCCCAAAAAAGTAAAAAAAAGTTATAGCCTATATACGACCCACTGCTGGGTACAGACCTCCTCTCATTTCTGAGAGGGTTTTAGGACAAAAAATACCCGCCGCGTTGCTCCAATGCGTGTATTTTAAACATGCCGATTTCCTCACGATGCATTTCTTCAGCTCCGGGCACGTGGTAAATCAGCACTTTAAACTGCAATTCAAAATTTCATTGCTTCGGGCAGCGATCGAATCACAGTTACTACTGTAATGTGAAATTAACAGGAAGCGTTTAGCCCCTAAGTTAGACGGCGCTCGAGAAAAAGTTAAGTTACGATCATTTCTGGAATTTATTCATTTATATTTTTTTAAAATTATTATGCAGTTTTTCTCACGATATAGGTAATATCAGTGGACATTTTGTTGCTGTATCCAATCATATATATTCCACAGACGTTTTTATTGTTAAAAGGAATGGAAACCTTTGCTTGAAATTAGTTATCAAAGACATACTTTAACGACCGACCATTATTAATTGCTACTTGCAAATTATTAATATATTTGTGCTATAAAAACGTGCGTGAGTGTCGTGGAACACTCGGTTGGAACGAAGTTCCTTTCGTAGTATATTATTATTGTATTTATTATATAATTGATTCACAAATACAAATAAATAAATTACTAACGTCTTTTAAAATGAAGTGTCATTTAAAATAAAATAATATTTTTTTCATGGCAAGATAAGAAAAAGTGCGAGGGAGATGGATATTAGTCCATTCCGCGTGCTCATAGCCGCCAAGACCGTCTACACTACGTCAAAAACGGTCGTGCCGGAAAAAAATTACACTTTTCTCGCCTAGCCCCCATCCGCCAAATTCGTAACTTCGTTCCAAAAATCAATTTTGTTTTTTTTTAAAGAACAAGGATAACTAATAGCAAAGTTCACCTGATAGTTTATTATATTATATATTATGCATGTAGCACGAACGGGTCCAATCGACCAGGGCCCTGGACCCAGGACCATGCTCTAACAGAATACCACCGTAAAATAGCAGCTCATTGATACTGTGCATCGCATGGTGAGTGAAGAAAACAGAAGAGCCTTATACTGGAAACGAAGCATTCTATCTTAGTTCTCAGGGATGACAACGCATCTGTATTTCGATTCTTAATTGAGGATAAATGTAGCATTTCTGGTTGCGCGAACGCATACTTTTTACATTTAGTTAGTTTAGGATAGGTTGGCACAAACTCCTACCCCATATGCCTTCACCAGCACAGACCGAGTGTGGATTAGATCACCGAGTCGATCATTCGTCTGAGGGTAGTCATAGATGCAAGACGCAAGAGCAAGCACACCCCAGTTCATCGCTATCCACTGAAGGGAAATACCACGGCCGTGAAAGATTGTTGTTCTTAAAAGTTATTTGATCATTGAAAGTTCATCAAGTTATTTGATCATCGTTCATCGCGTACTCAGCAGTAGTCGTCACGAGATAAGAGGCACGCCTCTTGTTCTTAAAGTACTGCGCTATCATTTTTATGAGCTGTTTTGTTTGTTGTTCTTTATTCCTCAGCAGCTCATTTTCCCTTCGTGCCAGCCAATATTGTATAAATAATATAGGTCAACTACACGCCGCGTCCATCATTTTGTTTTGGGACCATCGAACCACGCCGCCCCACCAATGTCTATGGGATACAGCATCTACTTACCATCAGGTGAACTGTGTGCTTGTTTGTCACACTTATTCTATAAATAATCGGCCGAGTACCATCGTCAAACAGGTTTCTAGTAGGGGATTTCAAAATTAGGGATTCTAAAGGGCCCTTTAATTAATTTTTTTATTAACTTACTTTTAGTAACTCCGTAGCTCTGGTAGTGTTTTGGTAGCGCAGTAAAGACGCTTGGTTGTGGTGCAGCAGGGTTTGTATCCCCCACGGAACATTAATAGGCCTATAAATGGTTTTGTTGGATCTGTATATTTATTTACGTGAAATGTGTGTGAACAAGTATTTGTATGATCTAAAAATAATTTTTCCGGGTCTAGATGTTTGTCCTTGTGGAATGTATGTTTGTAAACTGCTTAAATAATAGAGAAGAAAATCCTAGTGTGTGGGCTAGTGCTAATGTTTATACTAAATCCGTATTACCACAGCTTCTAATTATATACTATACACTCTGCAAGACTATGGAGCGTATATTGAATGCCCACTTTATGGCATACCTAGAACAGAATGACCTCCTTAGTGACCGGCAATATGGGTTTCGCCGAAATCGGTCAGCTATCGAAATATACTGACCGCCTTCAGTTGTTAGGGTTTGAAATATCCTCAAATTAGAACTTCGGGTGGTTCATTGAGTCCAAGGACAAAGCAGCTGCAAGGAAGCTGGGAGTCTTTGCGAAGGTGCGGCGATACTTCACACCGGGACAGCTGCTAACTTTATATAAAGCGCAAGTCCGGTCGTGTATGGAGTATTGCTGCCATATATGGGCTGGTGCTGCAAAATGTCACCTAGCAGCTCTGGACTCAATGGAAAGGCGTGCGAAATCAGAGGCTTATTGGTGACCCGAATTTTGGTAAAATCAATCTTACCAGCCTCGAACACAGACGTAAAGTAGCGAGCCTTTCGGTTTTCTAAAGGATGCATTTCGGAGAGTGTGCGCAGGAATTACATAATTTAATTCCCCACTCTCCCTTCCACCATCGGATAACCAGACGTTCGGCCAGTCTCCAACCTTTCGTTGTTGACTTACCACGCATTCGAACCAAATGGTTCGCCACGTCGTTCATCATGCGTACAGCAAAGGAGTGGAATAAGTTGCCAGCATCTGTCTTTCCATCCGATTACAGTGTGGGTGTCTTCAAGGCAAGAGTGAACAGGCATTTGTTAAGTCAGTGCGCTTTACCATCTTAGGTTACATCACCACTTACCATCAGGTGGGATCGTCCCGAAACTGGAAGAAAAGATAGAAATATTGCGCTGGAATATTCGGAACCCGAAGACAGGAAATCCTCGAATACGGCAACTTGTTATATCACCGGGAGGGCGACCATCTGTCCCAAGGAGGTATCGGACTTATCATCCACAGGTCTCTCGTTGATAAGGTTATAAAGATTAAGAGTGTGTTGACGAGGAGTTGTGTACCTTATACTCAGAATTACCAAACAGTATTCGCTGAAGTCATACAGGTTTACGAACCAACCTTGGCACATTCCGATGATGAGGTGGAGGAATAGTATGAGGATATATCTAGAGCCATGCATTCCTCCAAAACCCAATATACGGTGTTAATGAGAGACTTCAATGCAAGTGTGAGTAATGATTCAAGATTAAGTCTTATTCGACACTATTTCGATGATATTCCGGACGTCAGTCTGATCGAGATTAGAATGGGTTCCAGCACTTTAAAATCGGCAAGGCTCCATGCAAGGATGTTATTACAGCGCTGCTTCTGAAAACGTGTGGAAAACTGGTAGTTGAAGTTCTTCAGAAACTCTTTTTTTAAGTCTTGTCTTATTTTTTACTTTTAGTTTGACAAACAAAACTTTGTAAACAATTTTGTAGTTTACTTTGGATATTAATGACATAGAAATTTTATTAACTCTTGTACAAAAACGAATATGTAGGTACAATAATTTCTTGCAAATGATATGAAAGGTAAACTAATCCATTCGAATTGGAATAAGAGTATATTATGCGCGCAGCATCACTGATGCAATATCACGAGTAAAAAGTTACTATACACAAGATAAAGGCAGCCGGGAATATATAATTGGAGCTATGACTTTATCAAGGGTTTAAAAGCAAAGATTGTATCAAATCGTTGTTAGTGCTTTGAAAACTGTTCAAAATGATATCAAGTTATTTCATACAGGCTTCAATATTTCTTTCTTTAATTCTATAAATGACAGCTGAAAGCGTTGCATTAGTTATGAAAACAGTAACAACAGTTTAGAGTTCAGAGTTTTATTAGAGTTTAAAACAAATCTATAAACACGCATAAATTATGATGGTCCTTGTAAGAATAAGTCATGGTCATAAAATTATTTTATTGTTATTGGTTCTTTATACATCTGTAAAATTTCAAACACATAACTTTGAACGTACAGGTCAAGTAAAAAGTGTTAAAAAAGACTTCAATAGAAACAAAATTTGATGATCACCATGTTGAAAAAAAATCAGTAGCGCAGAGAAAAAGGTTGATAAGAAGGATCAACATCGTCGTTATATTGTAGCATGTTATTAGTTTTTGCTTTTGGTTGCTGATCCCCTTCATTGGTTCCATCACTTATTCATTTGGCATAAAAGCCAAAGATAGAGAAAGAAATAACGATTTACTAGTAAATACAGTGTTACATATCAAGCGCGATATCAATGTGCATCAAAGAGATTCACGTTGACGTTTACCACTTTTTCAATTAAGATAAAAATCTGACTTACTTTTGTTGTCTACGCAAAGAATTAAATAGGTGTAAATGTATTTTGTTGCGAAAAGTTGTGGTTCGTTAGCGCCGCTTTGTGGGGGTGGGGGGAGATTGATACTGTTAAGAACTTTTGTTATTGAGCTACGTTAATTTGTGTACCTTTTGCGCCAACAATACTCCATATTGATTTTTTTTTATATAATAAGGGTGACAACCGAGCACCAAGTCCCACTGATAGTAAGTGGATGCTGTGATCTACTGACATCTAAATCTATCAATCATCAATTCAGACTCAAAAAGCAGACGCGTTGTCACGCCTGTGCACTAAGATGGAACGCCTCGTTTTGAGTAAAAAAGGGTTTCGGTTCTCTACATTAACCCATACGAAACAAAAGCATTAAGGCAAGGATTTCCTACGTTTTTCTTTTTATAGGAGAGGGAGCAAACGAGCATGCGGCTCACCTGATGATAAGTGACTTCCGCCGCCCATGAACAACTGTAACACCAGGGAGGGAATTGCAGATGCGCTGCCGGCCTTTTGAAAAGGAGTACGCTCTTTTCTTGAAGGTCCCTAAGTCGTATCGATCCGGAAAAATCGCTGATGGTAATCGATTCCACAAGGAAGTCGTGCGAGGAAGAAAACATCTTCTAAATCGCACAGTGGTGGACCGCCAATCATCCAGATGGTGTGGATGGTATCGGGAGTTCTGCCGCGATGTGCGTTCGTGAAATTTGGCGGCTGGGATTAATCCAAACAATTCCTCAGAGCACTCCCCACGGTAGATGCCAAAGAAAATGCAAAGGGATGCAACATCTCTTCGCAGTACCAATGAATCGAGCCGATCGG
Source organism: Parnassius mnemosyne (assembly GCA_963668995.1). NCBI lineage: Eukaryota > Metazoa > Arthropoda > Insecta > Lepidoptera > Papilionidae > Parnassius > Parnassius mnemosyne. Next base: position 8,677,306 of record CAVLGL010000001.1, on the reverse strand, counting down.
AAAGGACTCGGTCGTCGACGATTCGAGCCGCTCTGCGCTGGATGCGGTCAAGTGGAAGGAGCTGGCACTGGGGAGCCCCTGCCCAGAGATGGGAACAGTATTCCATGTGAGGCCGAACCTTCTCCTTGTTAAGTAGCAGGCGGTGTGCCGGCATGAAATACTGTCCCGCTCTGCTGAGCACGCCAAGCTTTTTAGAGGCCAATTTAGCCTTCCCTTCCAAAATATGTCGACTCCGAGGATACCGATACTGGCTAAGGCAAGAAGAGAAGTGCCATGAAACTGAGGAGATACGCTTTTTTTTCTGTAAATGCGCAAGCTTATGTCTTCTGAGGATTAAACTGGACTAGATTTAGTCGCCCCCAATCCGAGACTTTGTTCAGCAAAGACTTGACTTCAGACACAAGTTTGTTCGTGTACTCGGCGACATTTTCCCGAGAAATATTGGCACGGCCTGTGTATAGAGCATCACCAGTGCTGTAATCCGCATAGCAATGAATGTTACCAGTTAGCAACATATTATTGATATGCAGAAGAAACAGCGTTGGTGATAGCACACAGCCTTGTGGAACACCAGCGTTAATAGGCTTGTAGTCAGAACATGCACCGTCTACAACGACCTTGATGCTCCGATCTGCAAGGAAGCTGGTGATTCAATTGCACAATTTCTCGGGAAGCCCATAGGAAGGGAGCTTCGAAAGAAGCGCTTTGTGCCAAACCCAATCGAAGGTCTTCGCGATGTCCAGACTAACGGCCAACGCCTCCCCCGTGGACTCTACTGCTTCCGCCTATCTATGGGTCAGGTAGACCAGAAGATCACCAGCTGATCGACATCTACGAAAACCGTATTGGCGGTCACTAATCAGCTGGTGATCCTGAAAGTACCGGATGAGCTGGCAGTTAATAATGGATTCCATTATTTTGGAGAACAAGGAGGTGATCGCGATAGGCCTATAGTTGGACGGGTCTGAGCGGTCGCCCTTTTTAGGGATCAGGTAGACAAAAGCTGTCTTCCATGAATTCGGGACTCCGCCTTGGGAGTAGGAGTACCGGAAAAGACGCGTTAGGACGGGTGCCAACTCCGGAGCACAAGTCCTCAGCACAATTGGGGGGATTCCATCAGGCCCACTCGACTTCTGGATGTCCAGGGAGAGTAATGCTTTGCGAACCCAGCGCTGTGAGAACAGCACATCCGGCATGGAGCACTCACACCGCGGGATGGCCGGCGTTGTTAACTCAACTTCCTCTTTCGAGAGAAATCTGGATTCAACCCCACTTACAGCCTAAAAAATGGCTTAGATCTTATTTCCAAAATTAAAGATATTCGTATTCCTCCTAAATCCATATTGTTATCTTTAGACGTTGATAGTCTTTTCGCAAACGTCCTATCCCCTGACTGTTTGCGTATACTCACAGATATCTTTGAAAAACATCATCTACATCCCGGGGATACAAATGATCTTCTTAACTTAACCTCTCTCTGTATGAAACAAAACTATTTCTGGTTTAATAACCGTTTCTATCTACATAAAGAAGGGTTAGCTATGGGGTCCACTCTAAGTCCCCTTATGGCGGACATTTTCATGGATAATTTCGAAAAACAACATATAGTTGTCAATCAAAATATCTTATATTACTATCGATACGTAGACGACATAATTATTTGCTGGACAGGCACAAGGAGACAACTGGATTCCATGACAAAATTAAATTGAAACTTGAATTGGAACAAGATTGTTACCTTAATTTTCTCGACTAAACAATAACAAGAAAAGAATCGTCACATATTTTCTAAATTTATCGAAAGCCAACTCACACCGACACGGTCATCCATGCGTCATCATGTCATCCGTGGCAACATAAAGTAGCCGCTTTTTATTGTTACATTAACTGTTTGTTCACTGTCCCATTAAGTAAAGAAAATTATGTAAAAGAACTTAATATAATTTATGAAATAGCGGTCTCTAACGGTTTTTCAAAATAATCTCTTTAACAATTTAATTAAAAAGAAACAAAAGCATGTTGTTCGCAACTCTATGTAAGCGGTTCAACCTTAAAGTGTTCATCGATATGTGAGCAGTTTGACCTAATTTAATACCGTTACATTGCTGAATAAACAAACAAATGTTATTAACTCACCTCTCTTAAATATCATTAAGCCTGCTCTCTAATAATAGAGAGCCTCGCAATATGGTCGTTTGTCACCCTCACGGTGATCGGCGATTGGTTGCATGGTTGGAGGGTGGGCGTTGCGCAGCGCTTTGTTTTTAATTTTACAAACGGCTGCGTAAGTCCGGCGGTGATTGGTTGCATGTTTTATCGCATGACGCAGTCGCTCGCTCCTTAAGTAGAGAGCGGTTGCGTCATCGGTCTGTATAAAAGACACTTGTTTTGGCTCGCCGCTCACTTAGCGGTTAGCCACCGTAGAGTCTATATAACCTGAGGATGCCTCGTGTAGAGCCGAAACACGTGTCGTATTATCGTCAGTGGTGTGTCTTGCCTAGTGTAGTGGTGTTGGGAGTACCGGTGCTGGGATTAGTGGTGACGGGTATAGTGCACGCAATTGAGGGAGGGCGGGAGGTGCTCTTCATACTAGGTAAGACACATCGTTTTATTTTATAACGCGGATATTTGCGAAATAAATTTTTGTAAAAGCTTCTATATAATGGCTTACCGCAAAGTAACGCCTGATTCTATTAATTATGTTATTAAATTTGTATAAAAAATATTACGAGTGATTCTCGTTGAATATTTATTACACCAACTCGACTCTGATGATGGGAGAACGCACCGCCGACCATCCCGCGGTGTGATTGCTTCATGCAGGAAGTGCTGTTTACACAGCGCTCGGTGCGTAAAGCACTCGTCTCCCTGGACGTCAATAAGTAGAGTGGGCCTGATGGAGTCCCACCTATTGTGCTGAAGACGTGTGCTCCGGGGTTAGCACCGGTTTTAACGCATCTGTTTCGGTACTCCTACTCCCAAGGCGTAGTCCCGAACTCATGGAAGACAGCTTTGGTGCACCAGATGCCTAAAAAAGGCGACCGCTCAGATCCGTACAACTACAGGCCTATCGCAATCACTTCCTTGTTCTCCAAAGTAATGGAAAGCATTATTAACTGCGAGCTCTTGCGGTACCTTCAGGATCACCAGCTGATTAGTGACCGCCAGTACGGTTTCCGTCGAGGTCACCCAGCTAGTGATCATCTAGGTTACCTAACTCATAGATGGGCGGAGGCAGTGGAGTCCAAAGGGGAGGCGTTGGCCGTTAGTTTGGACATAGCGATGGCCTTCGATCGGGTATTGCACATGGCGCTTCTTTCGAAGCTCCTTTTCTATGGGCTACCCGAGAAATGATGCAATTGGATCACCAGTTTCCTTTCAGGTCAGAGCATCAAGGTCGTAGTAGACGGTGAATGTTCCAGTTATAAGCCCATTAACGCTGGTGTTCCACAAGGCTGCGTGCTATCTTCGTATATTCTTCTGCATATCAATGATATTTTGCATACCAGTAACATTCATTGCTATGCATACGTCAGCACTGGTGATGCTTTATACACCATGCCAATATTTCTCGGGAAACCGTCGCCGAGTACCGGAAAAAAATTGTGTCTGAATTCGAGACTTTGTTGAACAAAGTCTCAAACTGAAGGCGACCAAATCTATTTCAGTTCCATCTCCAGAAGACATACAGTTGCTCGTTTACCGTTAAAAATAACCCCTTTATCGTATCTCCTCAGTTTCAAGGCACTCCCCTTGTGCGAACAATGAATGCAGCCAGTATCGGAATCCTCAGTGTCAACATATTGAGTGACGTACAATGTCGTAGTCACTTGAAAGAGAAGGCCAAATTGGCCTCTAAAAGCTTGGTGTGCTTAGCAGAGCGGGATAGTATTTCATGCCGGCACACCGCTTGGAACTTGATAAGGCGCAGATTCGGCCCCACATGAAATAATGTTCCCATCTTTAGGCAGGGGCTCTTGAGTGCCAGCTCCTTCCACTTGACTGCATTCAACGCAGAGCGGTTTGAATTGTCGACGACCGAGTTCTTTCCGATAAGCTTAACTCACTGGCACTGCGAAGAGATCATTCATCTCTTTGCGTATTTTATCGCGTCTGTCACGGTGAGTGCTCTGAGGAATTGTTCGGACTAATTCCAGCCGCTCAATTTCATTATCGCACATCGCGACAAAACTCACGATACCATCCATATCATCTGGATGTTTGGTGATCCACCACTGTGCGATTTAGAAGAAGTTTTCTCCCTCACACAACTCCCTTGTGGAATCGATTACCACCAGCGATTTAAAGGGCTGATAAGACCAATAAAAATCGCTGTTGTTTGTCTTAGGTCCTCTTAGGACTTAGGGATCTTTAAGAAAAGAGCATAATCCTCTTTAAAAGACTAGCAACGCATCTGAAATTCCCTTGGTGATGCAGTTGTTCATGGGCGGCGTTAGCCACTTACCATAAGGTGAACCGCATGCTAGTTTGCCCCATCTCCTATAAAAAAACATACAACATTGAATTCAAGAAAAAAAAGTAATAGCTAAGTAAAGTGCGTTTCATTGTTATTATTTGAATTACTGACAATTAAGTTATTTTTAGATACTCGTAACCTAAACACTTCCTACATTCGTGCGGTACTCTCAGTACGGCGTGGTCTGTTGTATGTGACCAACACGAGACGCGATCGCGTGACTGTCCCGGCCTCGCAACCCACGTAAATCATAGCAAAAGTCTATATAATGTTTTAGTCCAATCCTTGAAAAAATTGTGTTTACGATATTTTTCACTTTGAATGCATTAAATAATGCAAATTATTATTAATCAATTATTAATAATATTAGTTTTCAGTAAAATTGCCCATCGGAATTTTTGTGACATATAACAACTTATAAGGGAGGTATCGATAATGAAAACCGCAACTAAAATAATAGAGGTACCAAAACTTAGTAAGTAAGCCATCGTTTTATTATTATCTGTCTATCATATTCTATTTCAATTGCTACGCCACAATAGCTAAATGATAAATATACTTTACCAAAATGAAAGCCGATTTTTATGTTCAAGCTTTAGTGACTGATGTATTTTTTTAATTATATATATAATAAGATAACTCGAGCTAGCATCATATATCGCACGCACCCGAGGACTAGCAAGAAGATCCCAGAGCTGTAAGAAGACAAGTAGAGCTGAGATATTATAGGATTATCTGAAGTCCGAAGAGACAAGAAGAGGACACGGTAATCCTCAAATCCGGCAACTTGCTCTATCGCCGAGAGGGTGACCATCTGATCCAAGAAGGTGTTGGATTTATCATCCACAAATCTTTCGTTAACAATGTTATAAATATAGGAAATGTGTCGACCTTATACTCAGAATCACCACACGGGATTCGTGAAAGGTTATACATGGTACATGTTTTCGCACCAACCTCCAGACATCCTGATGAGGAGGTGTAGAAAATGTATGAGGATATTTCCGGAGCTATGCATTCCTCCAAAACTCGTGTAGGCTAATAGGACAATATAACCCAGAACAAGGCACAAGAGAGAACAGTGAGCTCAAAGTGAAATTTGGGATAGGGCAACGAAATCTAAGGGGCCAGCAGCTGGTCGAATACATGGAGAAATAGAAACTCTTAACTATGAGCCTTTTCTTCCATAAGCGCCCCACAGGAAATGGACCTGGTCGCACCCCAATGGTTCTACAAAAATAAAGTTGACTACATTATGATGACTAGACGGCAAATATTTAGTGATATCTCAGTGATTAAGGGGATAAAAACTAGAAGCGATCACTGAATGGTGAGATACATACTAAACCTAAGCCTTAAGTTGGAGAGGTCACATCTGATTAAGTCAACACTCAGTCCCTAATTTAACAAGTACATTTGTGACAATCCTATTTAAAGTGAAAAAAAAAATAACACCTTTTCATTTTGTTCTAAAAGAAGAAAACACCTACAAAAATCTACTTTAAAACTACTTCAAGTAAAAAAAGGACGTTTGATTTGCTGTCAAATTTATTTCATTCATTTCGAAAATTCAATTAATGCTCCGCGTGCTTGTGTCTGTGAAATGATAAATTGAATTCAATTTAGGTCTCGAGCGGTGTTTGAAAAAATCATGCTGAGCTTCAATACCAAGGTAAAAGCATTTTCAATTAATTTTACGTAGGCAACTGCCAATAATGTTACGGCTCCGTGGCGAAGTGGCGTCCCGCGAGGTAAAAGTATGTCTATGGCCTACAAGCAACTGTTCCGGGTCTGAAGGTTTGTCCTTGTTCAATTTATGTATGTAAACTGCCTTAACGATACAGGATAAAATTCAAGTGTTGGGGTAGAAATTTAAAAAATTAGATACCGTTTTTTTTTAGTTTTTAAAGCGGGAAGTATTTAAGGAAATAAAACGTATATTCAACCTCGTAGATATCCCAGTGGACACAGTTCGGGGTTGCCACGAGCGCTTGTACTGTTTTATTTTATTTATTTTTCATAAGATTACAATATAATATCGCATTAATAAAATTTGTTCTCAACATGACAACAATGAGCATTATCATTTGATATAACTTTAACTCGGTGTCATTATGTCATCTCTGCAAGTGAATGTATAAATAAAAATAAACCGATAAAAAAAAATTCTCTGTCCTCTGTATGTAATTTTTATGTCTGAAATTTACTATACTTGTTTATTATATATTATGTGACACATGTATTTATTTTATCCTTATATGTGTTTTCTCATAACAAAGTGCACACATTATTATCCTTTATTTATCATATATATCTTTATAAACTGGCCAATAAACAACAAAACAACGGTGAAGGCACACCATGATCACAAACTTTACATCATGGCGTGTCCTCTCCGTTGTTACTGTGTACATAAATTCTTAAATGAATAAATATTAAACAAAAATAAAATCACAAAGATTAGTGTCTCATTTGTGATTTTTTTTATCGAGCCAATTATTATGACCCACGTTCCTTTATCACAAAGTACTTTAACATTAGTTAAGTTTTTATCAAATGACTTCGTATTGATAAAAACTTAACTAATGTTGTGTAATAGTTAAATTCAGTAGATTTACAGAGATTTAAAAAAGTTAAAAGTACGGAACGCCTTAAGTTCTGATTTACTTTAAAGTCTCTGATATCAACTGTTAGTTAATATGTTACATAAGGGTAAAAGTAAAATTTTGTATTTTGTAAGTAGAAATATCTTCTTTCAAGGCACGCGCGGATATTTTGAAATTCAATAGATGATCGTATATTAATCGACCATCCGGTTCCGTGTCTGAGGAAATTTCTGTAAGGCTGAGTTGCCTTTCGTGATTTGGATGCTGATACACCAAAACTGCAGTTTGGTAACGTATTATAGTAATTATTAATATGCTGAATATGTCTTCAATAATGTGGATAATGTAGTAACGATATCTTTTATCTAGTGGTCGTAAACGTACCTACTGCTTATGAGGTCTCGGGTTCGCGTCGCCGTTCAGGTCGCCCAAAAATCGGTTATCGAGTTCTGTCAATAATCCTCAGTAGCAGCTAAAGGACGTTAAGACGTTGTCATCTGCCGATGGCTATGCAAATTTTTTGGTATTTCCTGTAATGGATAATATATTATTTAATTGTCTGTCTGTGAGAATGTGAATATTTTTTTTATTTATTACCAATTAAATTCTACAATTAGTAATACATATTAAACACAGCGCAAACCGCTGAATTTTAGTAAATTTTAGTACCAATTATTAATAAATTTTATTGTAAAAATGTCTAAAGTCATTTCCAGCATCCGTTTCGTCTTAACACAAGCTGTTAAAAAGCCCTTAAAACTTGATAACCTACTTTTAACAGCAATAAATTGTTAAAGTTCGCTCAGAGGGTACGCTAATCTCATTAAGAGAGGTTTTCTTGTATCCAGTAATTGTGCACTGCATAAGCCCAATTACTTACGAATCGAATGAAAATTGAAATTTGTTTATAACTAACGCATAAAAACGATTTTTTTTTTGTTAAAATTCACCTAGACCAGCTAGCTAACATGATATTAGGTTCACCGTCTGGCGCAGACCTATAATTAGAATTTAGAAGCTAAGGAAGAGCAACTTAAAATTCTTATCAAAAACAGTAATTTAATTTTTTTATTTTTAGGTTATACTACACCATGTTTTAGTGGTGTACGGATTTCCACTGCCCTATATCGTCCCGTGGATGTCCAAAGAGGAGACAGGGATAAATAAACAAATATAAATGCAGCAGTGTCTTCCTAATAACAAACCTAAAGAAAAAAAATTGCGGTTGCCAACACACCTGCCAAGCGTGGCAACTTTGTTAAATATCCGCTTTATGAGGATACCTAGAACATGCTTAAAACACAAATAAAAAAATAAAGATGACATCGGACGTCAGGCTTAACAAAACGCAAATAAGTGTTACGTTAGCGATACCGTTATTTACTGTTCCATGCGTTGTGGTGCATCAGCGAAAGCAATTCACCAGCGCTGATTTCGTGAGAGGAGAGACTCGCAGACGTCTGCATCTGATGAAGTATTCTTTCTTTATAGTATAAGGGTGACAACGGCCACCTGATGGAAAGGCTCATGAACATCTACATCTATCTGCAATTAAGAATCAAAATGCACATGTACTGTCACAACTGAGGACTAAGATTGAATGTCTCGTTTCCAGTAAAAAGGATCTCCGTTTATCAATACTCACCATACAAAACACAGCAGAATTGAGTTGATATTTTACGATAGTATTCACTAGAGCGTATTCATTCCCCGTAGTTCTAACACATAAACACGCTGCTGAATGAACAAACAAATGTTACTAACTCACCTTTCTTATTGATTAAAACTATTTTTACAGATTTTATCGCGTTTAATTAACTTATTTTATATTCCCGACGTTTCTTGTTGGTTGCTTTCCGAACGTCGGGAATATAAAATAAGTTAATTAAACGCGATAAAATCCATAAAAATAGTTTTATTCAATGTGTAGTGTTCGCGTAAATATAAGAAATCATTATGTAAACCAGTACGGACTGGAAATAGCAAATAAAATACGCCGACTAGAAGATCTCAAAACCAAGCGCGCAAGATACATAACAGCTTTAAACTTCTTGAAGAGATGCAGAGACCATAATCTCATTCCTATGTGTGTCAAGATATCTACTAAAAAAGACATTCGAGGAAGCGCTAAGATCTTAAATCAGGCAAGGAAAAATTGTTAATAACGGTGATTCAGCAAAAACGTACCGATCTATGTTTCATTAATAAAACCATAGACAAATCGTCCAGTGATCTAAAGACAGTTTTATCGACATTTGATTATAAGAATTGCATGGAAACTTTAGACAAACGTGAAACAACTAAACACAATGAATGCAAAAATTAACATATAGATAAATACCAAAAACTAACAACCAAATCAAATGTCCTACGCTAATGTCAACGTAATAACGGAACGCAATCATTGACAACAGACGCGAGTAATAAACAACAAGCGGTCTATAACCTGTCAAAACAATCTCTGGACGACGCGACTATAAAAGTTTTGGCCAAAGGTATGAATTTCGCTATAACACCGCAAAAAATTCCGTATCAAAACATTATCTGTAGTGTTGAGGACTGTTTGTATAAAAATAATATTGGTAATGAAGATTTAGAGGCTATACGTCAAGACATTTCGTCCTTGTTACGTCGAAGCTCAGCGCCGAAATTAAATCTTCCCAAAGATGAATTTACTGCATTGAAAAACTTACGCAACAGACCAGATCTTACGATTCTCCGCGCAGATAAAGGTAATGCTACGGTTATAATGGATACGTCGGATTACAATTTTAAAATACAACAACTTTTATCGGATGAAAGTACGTACGTAAAGGTCAAAACAGACCCTACAACTAATACGCTTAAAACAACTAGCGATCTAATAAAGAAATACTCCGAGAAACTGAATCTAGACGTAAATTCGATAATACCTACGTGTGCCAAACAGCCGAAGTTGTATGGGTTACCAAAAATACACAAACCGAACGCTCCATTACGTCCAATAGTGAGTCAGATCGATTCGCCAACTTACAGATTGGCTCAACACTTAGCAAAAGTACTATCACCACTCAGAGGACATACAAGAGCACACACTAAGGATTCATACCATTTTGTCAGTGAGATAAAAGACCTATGTCTTACTGACAATGAAACTATGGTCAGTTTTGATGTTCAGTCTCTATTTACATGCCTACCTGTTGAGGACTGCATCTCAATTATAACTAGGAAACTAGAGGAAAACAACATGCCAGCAGAATATGCAGTATTACTCAGACATTGCCTTACATCTGGCTACCTATTGTGGAAGGAACAGTTTTACAAGCAAGTAGATGGTGTTGCGATGGGCTCACCGGTATCTCCCATTGTCGCCGATATTTTCATGGAGGACTTTGAGGAAAAAGCCCTGCTTACTGCACCAGTAACCCCAAATTTCTACAAGCGGTACGTAGACGATACTTTCACAATTTTACCATCAGACAAAGTAACTGCATTTTTAGAACATCTTAATTCCATAAACTCTAAAATTCAATTTACTGTGGAGTTAGAGGCAAATAATTCTTTAGCTTTCCTAGATGTATTAGTCATTCGAAATCCTAATAACACCGTAGGTCACACTGTGTATAGAAAAAAGACCCATACAAACCGATACTTAAACGGTGAATCCCACCATCACCCTTCACAGTTAGCTACCGTGGGCAAATCTTTGATGCAGAGAGGACGAGGGATCTGTGACAGCAAACACCTGGCCACCGAGCTTCAGCACGTCAAGCAGGTTCTGCACGACAACAAGCTTGGGGTTCCGCGCCTACGTCACAGTGACCGAGTGAAGCCGGCCACAGTCGAGCGTGTGCCTGCTGTACTACCATATGTCAGAGGTGTCACAGACAAGATTGGCTAAATCTTGAAGCGAGCTTCTATTAGAACATTCTTCAAGCCGCCGAAGAAGATTAGTCATTTCTTACCATCCGTCAAGTGCAATATTCCTCTACGAGATGCAGGAGTATACAAGCTTGATTGTGAGTGTGGTCTCTCATATATAGGGCAAACAAAACGATCAATAAAAACCCGCGTAAAAGAACACATAGCTGACGTGAAGCACCAACGTTCCGGGAAGTCTGCAGTTTGTGATCATATCCTAGACGGCCCCCGCCATTACATTAGATTTGATAAACCACAAGTCCTCGTGAAAGAACATCGATTCCTGCCAAGGATGATACGTGAGGCTATTGAAATTAAAAAACATCCTAATTTCAATAGAGAGGGAGGCTGGGTACTACCACCTGCTTGGGATCCTGTAATTCATAAAATTAAAACTAAACCCAAGCATACCACTGCAAGACTTCAAGACACAGTTAGTTCATTCTGCGTAGATCGGACCAAAATTAATAATTAAGAAGCTGAAGGTACTCCGGGTTAACTTTGACATCGGGACGTCAATCACCTCAGTCCCCCGTGACCACGGTTGCTGGAAAGCAACCGAAACGTCGGGAATATAAAATAACTTAATTAAACTCGATAAAATCCGTAAAAATAGTTTTATTCAATGTGTAGTGTTCGCGTAAATATAAGAAATCATTATGTAAACCAGTACGGACTGGAAATAGCAAATAAAATACGCCGACTAGAAGATCTCAAAACCAAGCGCGCAAGATACATAACAGCTTTAAACTTCTTGAAGAGATGCAGAGACCATAATCTCATTCCTACGTGTGTCAAGAAATCTACTAAAAAAGACATTCGAGGAAGCGCTAAGATCTTAAATCAGGCAAGCAAAAATTGTTAATAACGGTGATTCAGCAAAAACGTACCGATCTATGTTTCATTAATAAAACCATAGACAAATCGTCCAGTGATCTATAGACAGTTTTATCGACATTTGATTATAAGAATTGCATGGAAACTTTAGACAAACGTGAAACAACTAAACACAATGAATGCAAAAATAAACATATAGATAAATACCAAAAACTAACAACCAAATCAAATGTCCTACGCTAATGTCAACGTAATAACGGAACGCAATCATTGACAACAGACGCGAGTAATAAACAACAAGCGGTCTATAACCTGTCAAAACAATCTCTGGACGACGCGACTATAAAAGTTTTGGCCAAAGGTATGAATTTCGCTATAACACCGCAAAAATTCCGTATAAAAACATTATCTGTAGTGTTGAGGACTGTTTGTATTAAAATAATATTGGTAATGAAGATTTAGAGGCTATACGTCAAGACATTTCGTCCTTGTTACGTCGAAGCTCAGCGCCGAAATTAAATCTTCCCAAAGATGAATTTACTGCATTGAAAAACTTACGCAACAGACCAGATCTTACGATTCTCCGCGCAGATAAAGGTAATGCTACGGTTATAATGGATACGTCGGATTACAATTTTAAAATACAACAACTTTTATCGGATGAAAGTACGTACGTAAAGGTCAAAACAGACCCTACAACTAATACGCTTAAAACAACTAGCGATCTAATAAAGAAATACTCCGAGAAACTGAATCTAGACGTAAATTCGATAATACCTACGTGTGCCAAACAGCCGAAGTTGTATGGGTTACCAAAATACACAAACCGAACGCTCCATTACGTCCAATAGTGAGTCAGATCAATTCGCCAACTTACAGATTGGCTCAACACTTAGCAAAAGTACTATCACCACTCAGAGGACATACAAGAGCACACACTAAGGATTCATACCATTTTGTCAGTGAGATAAAAGACCTATGTCTTACTGACAATGAAACTATGGTCAGTTTTGATGTTCAGTCTCTATTTACATGCCTACCTGTTGAGGACTGCATCTCAATTATAACTAGGAAACTAGAGGAAAACAACATGCCAGCAGAATATGCAGTATTACTCAGACATTGCCTTACATCTGGCTACCTATTGTGGAAGGAACAGTTTTACAAGCAAGTAGATGGTGTTGCGATGGGCTCACCGGTATCTCCCATTGTCGCCGATATTTTCATGGAGGACTTTGAGGAGAAAGCCCTGCTTACTGCACCAGTAACCCCAAATTTCTACAAGCGGTACGTAGACGATACTTTCACAATTTTACCATCAGACAAAGTAACTGCATTTTTAGAACATCTTAATTCCATAAACTCTAAAATTCAATTTACTGTGGAGTTAGAGGCAAATAATTCTTTAGCTTTCCTAGATGTGTTAGTCATTCGAAATCCTAATAACACCGTAGGTCACACTGTGTATAGAAAAAAGACCCATACAAACCGATACTTAAACGGTGAATCCCACCATCACCCTTCACAATTAGCTACCGTGGGCAAATCTTTGTTGCAGAGAGGACGAGGGATCTGTGACAGCAAACACCTGGCCGCCGAGCTTCAGCACGTCAAGCAGGTTCTGCACGACAACAAGCTTCGGATTCCGCGCCTAGGTCACAGTGACCGAGTGAAGCCGGCCACAGTCGAGCGTGTGCCTGCTGTACTACCATATGTCAGAGGTGTCACAGACAAGATTGGCTAAATCTTGAAGCGAGCTTCTATTAGAACATTCTTCAAGCCGCCGAAGAAGATTAGTCAGTTCTTACCATCCGTCAAGTGCAATATTCCTCTACAAGATGCAGGAGTATACAAGCTTGATTGTGAGTGTGGTCTCTCATATATAGGGACAAAACGATCAATGAAAACCCGCGTAAAAGAACACATAGCTGACGTGAAGCACCAACGTTCCGGGAAGTCTGCAGTTTGTGATCATATCCTAGACGGCCCCCGCCATTACATTAGATTTGATAAACCACAAGTCCTCGCGAAAGAACATCGATTCCTGCCAAGGATGACACGTGAGGCTATTGAAATTAAAAAAAACATCCTAATTTCAATAGAGAGGGAGGCTGGGTACTACCACCTGCTTGGGATCCTGTAATTCATAAAATTAAAACTAAACCCAAGCATACCACTGCAAGACTTCAAGACACAGTTAGTTCATTCTGCGGAAATCGGACCAAAATTAATAATTAAAAAGCTGAAGGTACTCCAGGTTCACTTTGACATCGGGACGTCAATCACCTCAGTCCCCCGTGAACACGGTTGCTGGAAAGCAACCGAAATGTCGGGAATATAAAATAAGTTAATTAAACGCGATAAAATCCGTAAAAATAGTTTTATTCAATGTGTAGTGTTCGCGTAAATATAAAAAATCTTCACCTTTCTTAAACATCTTTAAGCCTGTTCTCTAATAATAGAGAGCCTCGCAATATGTCACCCTCACGGTGATCGGCGTGGTTATTTATTATTTCGTGGTTGGAGGTTAGGCGGGCGTTGCGCGGCGGTTTGTTTTTAATTTTACAAACGGCTGCGTAAGTCCGGCGTTGATTGGTCGCATGTTTTATCGCATGACGCAGTCGCTTGCTCCTTAAGTAGGGAGTGGTTGCGTCAGCGGTCTGTACAAATAGCAGTTGTTTTGGCTCGCTGCTCACTTAGCGGTAAGCCACCGTAGAGTCTATATCACCTGAGGATGCCTTGTGTAGAGGCGAAACACGTGTCGTATTGTGGTCAATCGTGTGTCTTTCCTCGTGTAGTGGTGTTGGGAGTAGTGGTGCTGGAAATAGTGGTGACGGGGATAGTGCACGCAATTGAGGGAGGGCGGGAGGTGCACTTCAAACTAGGTAAGACACATCATATTATTTTGTCGAGCGGATTTACGCATAGTAATTTTTTGCAAACTTTAATATAATGGACTTCCGCTAAGTAACGCCTGATTCTATTAATTATACTCGTAACATCCAATATTCCTACATAATATTAACTTAATAATTATGATCATATTTCGAAATTACTAGTTTCTATTATAAGGTTTCTACGCTAACTTACGTCAAAATCTTATACTCGTAACACGGTTTGACTGACGGAGAGTGCATAATGGCATTTAGTTCACTTGTATCCTTTTGTTATGAAGGTAATACAATTAAGAATAAGGTAAAGTCATTCAAGAATAGTGCGTGCAACTATTGTTCCCTCCGATTTAATTCACAAATAATTACACATTCAAGGTATTATTAAGAATTGAATAGAATACAAAAAATAGAATAGAAAATAATCATTTTACTCATTATTTATCACAAGAATACTTATTGAAAGTCATTTAAACTTTCCCACTGGTTTGGACATAACCTATGTCCTGGCAAGAACTAGCTTTAAATCAAGCGGTACTTTAAAAAAATTACAATATGATATTTTATACCTTTAAACTATCCAAACCTGTAGGAACAGCATGGTAGTCATCACCACATTCCCAGAGGTTATTATCAATCACGTACTAAAGTATAATATTAAACTTATATCGAGCAAAAATTCTAGTAAAGACACAATAATAAATAAATAAAATATTCCCATAGTTTTCACTCGGTATTGATAATTGGATCGTAAATAACTTTATATAAAATATATTCGATTCCACGACGGATGACGTTAGTTGTTACAATTTTTTCTGGGAATTTTTCCTGCGCTTTGTAACATCAGGGAAGTCCGAATGCTGTGAAAATTGTAAGAATTGCTATGATATTATACACCACAAATTCTCAAACAACGAATTGTACAAAAGATAATTCATAACGCTGTTGAAAAAAAAAGCCACAAATTAAAAAGCTAACATATCTAGGTGCTAACATTGGCTTAGAATCACTTTATTCATCATTATTAACATTACTACAGCCCTTTACAGTCCAGTTTAGAACATATGCCACCCTCAAGGTAGGCTACAAAAACAATATCTTGATCCACCTCCAACTATGTAGTGTAGTCGCAGTGTAAGAGTATCCACTACCACGTAACGTCTAGTGGGTGACGTAAGAGGCAACAGAGGGAAACTGAAACAGGAGATGGGCAACAGTATCATCCTGATAAGAAGTAAGAATAATAAAAAACTACGGTTGCCAACCTGCTTGCCAAGTGTGGCAACCTAACGGTGGTAGAGCCACGCAGCAGTTTTTGCTGTTGCACGTATGGGCCGGCTCGAGCCGGGTTTGTACCACGACCTCACAGAATACCGGCGTGAAGTAGAAGCTAAGCTTCTGCGTTTCGTCTGGTGAGTGCAGGTGGCCGGAGGCCTAACTCCGCCCCCCCCCTCCCATCAACTTGGTAGCGGAATTGCACGTTAGACTACCCCAGGAGGATACCAGCACCCCTAGAGAATCCCTCGCTGAGCATCCACGACCACTTCCACTCCTGAACGTGGGTGCTCAGGCTGCCCCCGTATTCTGGGGGAGAATTCCGTTTAAAACACATAACTGCTCGGGGCAAACAGAGCAACAAGACCAAGGCGACCCCTGCCACGCTATCCGTAAATTTCTGCAACATCAGGGGACTTCACTCGATCCTAAACGCCGTCCACTACCATCTCGAGACGGCGAAGCCGGCCTTTTCGTTCGAAGACACAAGTTTGCGCGTTTACCGCTAAAAGGAACCCCTTTGTCGTATCTCCTCAGTTTCAAGGCACTCCCCTTCTTGCCTCAGCCAGTATCGGAATCCTCGGAGTCTACATATCGAGTGACGTGCAGTTTTGTGGTCACTTGGAAGAGAAGGCCAAATTGGCCTCTAAAAACTTGGCGTGCTCAGCAGAGCGGGACAGTATTTCATGCCGGCACACCGCCTGCTACTTTACAAGGAGCAGGTTCGGCCTCACATGGAATACTGTTCCCATCTCTGGGTAGGGGCTCCCCAGTGCCAGCTCCTTCCACTTGACCGTATCCAGCGCAGAGCGGCTCGAATCGTCGACGACCGAGTCCTTTCCCATCGGCTCGATTCATTGGCACTGCGAAGAGATGTTGCATCCCTTTGCATTTTCTTTCGCATCTACCATGGGGAGTGCTCTGACGAATTGTTCGGATTAATCCCAGCCGCCAAATTTCACGAATGCACATGGCGGCAGAACTCCCGATACCATCCACACTATTTGGATGATTGGCGGTCCACCACTGTGCGATTTAGATGATGTTTTCTTCTTCGCACGACTTCCTTGTGGAATCGATTACCATCAGCAATTTTTCCGTACTGATACGACTTAGGGACCTTCAAGAAAAGAGCGTACTCCTTTTTAAAAGACCAGCAACGCATCTGCGATTCCCTCCCTGGTGTTGCAGCTGTTCATGGGCGGTGGTAGTCACTTTCCATCAGGTGAGTCGCATGCTCGTTTGCTCCTTTCCTATATAAAAAAAACCAAGGTAATTCGGGGAACTATGTTCAGCAGCGGAATTTCGATAGCCTGTAATAAAAATCAATATTATTAAAAAAAAAAGACGGCTCCGAGGCGCAGTAGCTTAGCAATGAGTTGCAGTGCTGAGAACCGTGCGTTCAAATGCACAATGTGAGGGCACGGAACATGTATTTGTATGTCCTAGAAATAATTGTAAAATAATTGTCCTTGAAAAATTTATCAATGCTAACTGCCTCCAGGACAGGTTAACTATTTAAAAAAAAATAACAAACAAGTCATGAATGAGACTAACAGGTGTGTAATTTTCTTGGAAACGACGTCTTACGTTCATTACGTTCATACGTCATTAGTGTCTAATTATCCATTGAAGCTAGTAAATATTGCACGTGCCTTGTGAGACAATAATATTTATTGGTGTACAATTAAAGCTTTATGACTTTAGTTTTTAAACGCAATTTAAATATCAAACTTGATAATTATTTTGTGCATTCGATTATTAAGGGCCAATTTGTGAGCGCCACAGTATTCCCGCCAGTTGCGCCAATCTTTGTTGCTTGGTGTATTTTATTTGAACCTTCAACCATTTCGGTCATAAAGCTTGTCGAGATTTATATAACATATTTGTACTTTGAAGAAATTAATTGTAATCATACGCGTTATAGATGGTAGAACCACGCTCCAGCTATATTATGGTTGTACGAGTAGCACGAATAGGTCGATTTAACCACGGCAGGATTACACTCTTACAGACTACCAGCATAAAATAACCACCAATTACTGCTGTACTTCTAAGAGTGAATGTAGAGAATCGGCGATCGGTTTTACTGGATACGAGGCATTCCATCTTAGTTCTCAGGAGTGACAACACATCTACGTTTTGATTCTTAACAAAAAATACATTTAGATATCTATGGGTCACAACATCCATTTACTATCTGGTAAACTGTGTGCTTGTTTTCTAACAAACATTATTCTATAAAAGAAAATAACGAAAATGTTGGAAATTTTGTAAATTATGTAAAGGAACAAGCATGTCTTCAGTGAATATAGAAATCAACGACACGTGAATGCCATACAAGTATGAATACCCTATATGCGTGTAGTTTAATTGAGTTTTGGTTAGAAAGCAGTCCGTACTTAAAATAATTATTACTGCGGGGTCACACTTAGAAATGTGTTCCACCGTTATAACGGTTTAGAAAACTAGTTTTATGCTCTAGATAGGGTAACACCTTCATAATATTAAACACAAATTATACATTATACAACAGGATGCCGAAATTTTCAGGTACGAAAAATTAAAATTAATTTTATATAAAGGTAAAGGCTGCCATCAAAAAACGAAAAAGAATAAAATAATTTCAAATGCTGTAGTCAGTTCTAAGACATATTGTATAGAATAATTAAAACCGCGTTATTTAGATTTATGACCATATTACTGGTGACTAGGCATTCCAAAATAGTGCTCAAAGGTAACAATGCCTCTGAATGTTTATTATTAACCAAAGTTAGTGTTTATAGGTCATAGAGTCTGTATAAATCTATTTCCTGTTACTATTAATTATATATGAACTAAAATTGTAACTGTTGACGGAAAAAATCTACTTGTGAGTTTCTTGTCGGTCCTTCTCAAAAAGCTTTCCATTAAAGGGACTTATTGTAGCGATATCGTGGACTGCGTGTAGGCTCTACCTTAAGCATTCTCCGGAAAAGACCCAACTTTCTTGTTACTAACAGCGACGACGAACGTATATACAGACGCTAACCCAACGGATCGATAGTATTTACAGCAAATGGCATAAATATATAATGCTCTCTAAGAGATTCATATTTGTGCTACTAACTTATTCCAGCCACTTTCAATACCTCCCCGACCTTAAACGGGGAACCCCCCAGATGAGAGTTGATTGCTGCGTTGCTCTAGTCGCCGTAAACGCGGTTGCAGATCATGGCGTCCTGGGCTTGAATCTCGGGTCGAAAATCACGTAAAGCCATTAGTCATGCGGCTTATATCTCTCCGGTCGTGCGAATAACCGTTCCATCGGATTATGAAACTGAAGGAAAGGAAAGTGGACCTGTGCTTGCGCATGCACTCGGGTAATATTAACCCTCTCTAAATGGCTAGTCTGCTTTGAGACTGGCCACTGTGATCAAAATTTGGTCTGGCGGACATTATTAGTCCATAATTTTCTTAGCACGCTTATTTTACCTTGATCCATCAGTATGACGTATATTTGTATTGAATTTTTTAATTCAGTTTCAGACACCCATATCTGAAGATCTGATAGAAATAAGATTTCGGCTCATGACAAATGCGTGCTCTTTTAGGTTTTATATTACTATCCATCGAACATATGTACGTATATATATATATATGTGTGTATATACATTTATTCGATTGATAGTAATATATTTATATAGATATTTGAAGCGACAGTAGCCTAATAGTAGGGCACGGACTGCAAAAGCAAAGGTCGTGGGTTCGCATCCACCATTCGATACTGTCGTGAATAAGTACATAGTAGAGCCATGCTGCAGCAATATTAATAGTATAATACCAGCATAAAATAGCAGCTTAATGGTGCTGTGTTTCGTATGGTGAGTGTAGAGAACTGGAGACCCTTTTTATTGGAAAAGAGGCATTCTATCTTAGTCCTCACGGGTGACAACGCATCTGCGTTTTAATTCGCTAACGAAGATAGATGTATATGTCTATGGGCCACAGCAACCACTTACCATCAGGTGGACTGTGTGCTCGTTTGTCACCCTATCCTATAAAAAAAAGAGTAGTTACAGAGAATATTATCTAGTAATGATAATAGCATTACTATTATTTTATTATAATGCTATGAAACTATCCTTTCGTATCGTATCAGAATGGATTTGTAATACAAACAACTTCACGCTTTTTTATCTTGATTTTCTTAGTTATAAAGACGTTCTTTGTTATAAATATTATAATACTCGTTTAAGCTTCTCACGTTATAGCAAGTCCAAAGATTGAAACAGTTATTAAAAAAAACCGACTGTGTAAAATAGTTTACTGAAAAGCGTACAGTTTTATACCCGATGTCATTACCACTACTAAGACGAATATAACGACAACCTGAATGTTAGTATCTATTTCGCTATTTAAGTTACAGAGCGTGCCAAAAAATAGACTTACATATATAAATACATTCGAAAAACTTTATCCTACGTCTGTGGCAGTCGGTTATAAAGTCGTAGTCCATCAGCTGGTAATTAGCAAACCAAAGCATTTTCAGAACAAAATGAAATTTGGTCATTTGACAACTGGTTCTTGTTAGAAAACTATTTTGCAACGCCTATAACCTATTTTGTATTTTAGCTGCTTTGAATTTTGTTATGTATTTGGATATATATTTTTTTAATATCGTGGGTGTCGTAAGAGCTGAAAGAGGCAAATAAATCAGGATAGATGGTCAATACGGTCTTCTTATTCGTATTAATCACTACAAATAAAAATAAAAACTATGGTTGCCAACAAGCTGCCAAGGGTGGCAAGTATGGCAAATATCCCACATATGAGAAAATCTATGGGGCGCATAATGTAAACATTGACAGTGGACTATAATAGGCTAATAGGTAACAGTAACGATAACTCAATAAATGAATCGAGCCATTGTTTTCCCATGAATTTAAGTTTTTCTTTTGTTTTGACCTATTATATTGAGACATTCATCAGATTATGTTTGCTTCATTACCTATTTTAGTACGCACTATCAAAAGTCAAACTGACTAAAGTCTAAACATAGATTCCATAGTCTCCACGCTTAGAAGCAAGTTGGCAACTGCAGCTTTTTATTTTTTCAGTTGGTATCAGAATCTCTTCTTCTCCTTTATTAGCCCTTAACTGTCCATTGCTGGATATGAGCCTCTTCTATTGTGGGGAGGATTTGTCATTACTACCAAGCTCAGTCGCAATTAAAAAGTTGTAGGAAGCGTTATAATATGCTTAAGTAGTAAACACAATATGAGTAGAGAGTTAATATAATATTGGAATGGTTAAATTATAACGCACAATGACGGTAGTCTATACCCAATAATTATTAAAATTGTAGATAGTGTGACAAATCATCCTTATTATTCATAAATAATAATTAAATTAAATATAAAGCCTTTTAAAATATCATAGAAATTGTATTTTAAACAATTAAAATGCATTCAGTTTAAATATATTCATTTTGAATACTGACTGTTATAGTATAGTAAACGCATAATATTGTCTTTACAAATCTCTAAATTTATGAACTCTCTGCTTAAAATATTCCAAATGTATTAAATAATTAAAGTACAAGTCGGTTTTATTGCAATAATGAAAGTAAGTAATATTTGTAATATAACTGAAAAATAAATGAGTCAAAAATTTACGTTAATGATGATATTCTTGTATTACTGGAGTTTGTTCATGTAATGATTTTGCTTATATGAAGGCTGTTCTCGGAGACACATACCAACGGGTGTACATATATATGGGGTGGTCACTTCTCGGAAAATAGGCAGTTTATATAAACGCTTATAAAAATTTCATAGATGATTGAATTGTCACTTATGTCTCAAATCTTTCTAATCCAGGCTGTCCCAATTGTTTTAACAATTATTTAAAAAAATCTGCAAATTAAGTCTTCGCTTTTCCTCGAAATTTTTGTCAGATTTGGGTTGAATATGATAACTTGACTTTTACTGCATTGCATTTGTTACGGATCACCGTAGCGCCGTTCGAAAAATGAGTGAAACGCGTTGGTCTTGCTTAAACTGGAGGCAAGCGGCGTTGAGCAGGAACTTTTTCTTTTCTGGCTGCTGTTTTCTTTTCTGTAGCTGGAGAGCGACTGCCGACCGTTCCGGTCGGCCCGTCTTATATACGATCTGGCCGTTGCTGGCCAGCGGACCCTTGCCTCACCCCCGCGCCTTTCTTTATTAGGTAGATTTCTTACAAACTAATGTACAGACTTAAATATATTACATTCTTACAATTACTTATTAAACTAATACTTATATAACCATTTTTCTATATAGTAAAGGTTAAAACGTTGTTATTCCAGCAATTTTGAGCTGAGGACCCTGCCCCCCGCCTCAGTACTATAAATATAAAACGTCGTGGCGCGACGCGCGTAGCCTCATTCGCTCCGCGGCCGCGTCACGGTAACATGCCCTGTTTATTATTTATTGTGCCTAAGGGCTTAATATATATGAAATTAAATTAGAATAGAATAGAATAGAATGATTTTTATTCAATATGGATTATTACATAATACTTATTGAAAGTCATTATTTTATTTACCACTGGTTCGGAAAATACCTCTGTCCTGGGAAGAACCAGCAAGAAACCCAGCGGGACTTTTTTTTTAAACATAATTTCACTTAACAATAATTTTGTTTATACAATTTTAAATGAATTTTCATAGAACCAGCATGGTGGCGATCACCTTATTCCCAGGGGTTATTTTCATTCATGTATTCCTTGATATTATAATAACTCTTTTTGTACAGTTTTTCTTTAATAAAACTTTTAAACTTGTTTATTGACAAACTTTGAACATGTTCTGGGATTCTGTTGTAAAAGCGTATACATTGCCCCATAAATGAATTACTAATTCTGTGGAGTCTTGTAAGTGGCATTACAAGCTTATGTTTGTTCCTAGTGTTTAAGGTATGAACATCCTTATTCTTATTAAAGCTATTTATGTTTTTATGTACATACATTACATTTTCATAAATATATTGCGATGCCAAAGTTAATATGTTTATTTCTTTAAATTTTTCTCTAAGGGACTCTCTACAATTTAGATTATAAATCGCCCGTACGGCTCTCTTTTGCAAAACAAATATAGCTTCAATATCAGTCGCATTACCCCATAGCAAAATTCCATAAGACATTACGCTATGAAAGTAACTAAAATACACTAACCTAGCTGTCTCAACATCTGTGAGACTTCTAATCTTTCTTACAGCATATGCTGCAGAACTAAGTCTGCTTGCTAATTTAGATATATGGGGGCCCCATTGAAGTTTCGCGTCAATAGTAATACCGAGAAAAACAGTGCAATTGCACTATACAAGGGAAATACTTTACATACAATACTTATTCTACAATTTGACATTAATTAATTTCTATATTCTAAATCTATGTTAACCCTCGCCATTTGTTCGGTGCCTTTATTGCGAGAGTTATTACATAGTTACAATACTATTTATTTAACAATAAAAGCTATATTTCTCAATATTATTGCCGCCCATGAACGGTGCTGATGGCGGTATGTACTTCCACACAATTTGTCGACATGTTGTTTCGTGCTCGAGGGCTGCGCGTGCTGCTTCGGCCGGCTCTTTGTCGGCTGCCTTGAAGCACGTAGCGTTGTCACTCCATATTTCTTTTGGGCATCCTCTTCTGCTCATAAAACGCCTGAGCGCCGA
This sequence comes from Parnassius mnemosyne, assembly GCA_963668995.1. NCBI lineage: Eukaryota > Metazoa > Arthropoda > Insecta > Lepidoptera > Papilionidae > Parnassius > Parnassius mnemosyne. The sequence continues at coordinate 8,653,620 of CAVLGL010000001.1, read as the reverse complement.
CACGACTGAGTCGGCGCTTAAAGAGTGGGCTACCTCTATGTGTATTGCTCGTGATGTCATGCAGGTGAATAACGCGCCATAGCGCTTTTCACGATGTCGTCCCACTGTGACCTCTATTGGCCCGAAGTAGTCCAGTCCGGTGTATGTGAACGGACGTGCGTGATGAGCGAGACGTGCGGACGGCAGGTTTCCTGTAGATGGTGATGCAGGCTTGGATTTTCTTAGACGGCACGGTAGGCAGCTTTTGACGACAGTTTTCATCACTGGACGTATTTTTCTTATGTACAATCTCTGTCTTAATTCGTTCACGACTGTTTCCACGCCTCCGTGATGCAACCTCTCGTGTACGTGTGTTATGTACAGACGAGTGTATGCGTACTTTCCGTCTAGTATGGGAGGGTCGTACGTGTCCTCTTCCACTTCTGATGCTGCTTTTATTCGACCTCTGAGGCGTAGAGTCCCCTCTTCATCGACGTATGTGCTCAGGTGGCCTAATTTGTCGTTACCTCACGGAACACTTCCGTTGGCGATCCTCTTGAGCTCCTTCGTGAAGCTTTCCCGCTGACTGGCTTGCACCCACAGTTGTTCGGCTCATACGTGATAAGCGGCCGGTATTCCTACAAGCGATGAGACAGTAGGAGTTGCCTTTTTCTCCTTGGCGGGGATGTTGCGTTTGTTTGTTCTTCGCCCGCCAGGGTCGCTATCTTGTCTTGCTCGGTTGCGTTTACGCCCAGCTTTCACCACGTGCTTGTTTGGTCTGCACATGTCTATGAATAGGAGGACTCTCGCTGTCGCCCGTATGAGGCGAATCCATTTTGAAAATTTTTCTATTTGTGGCAGATGTGTTGTTGGCGAGTCTACCCTTTTAATTGCGATGTTACATACTTCTCGTTCTTCCCCGGTGTCGTATTGTGTCGTTTTCTCTTCCTGCGGCCATTCTGCTGGTGGACGTTGCAGAAACGGGGGCCCTCGGAACCACCGGTGCGACTCGTCGAATCTTTCTGGCGTGGATCGGGTCGCGTCGTCTGCCACATTTTCTTTAGACGGTAGCCAACGCCATTCGTTCTTCTTGGTCGTATCTTCTATCTCCGCCAGGCGATGAGCGACGAAAGCTTTGTACGCGCGAGGCTCCGACCTTATCCACACCAGTGCAGTACGAGAGTCGCACCAGTATGTCTTGCCCGCTATATCACCATCGTGCTCATCGACCACGGTCTGCGCGAGACGAGCTCCCAGCAGTGCCGCTTGTAACTCGAGCCGTGGTATGGAGACTGGTTTCAGTGGTGTTACGCGGCTCTTGGCGGCAGCCAAGGATACGTTAACGCTGCCGTCTGCTCGCTCCGTTCTCCAATACACGGCTGCTGCGTAGGCCTCCTCGCTTGCGTCGACGAATGTGTGTAGTTGGCGCGTCGACACCGGGTTGTAATCGTAGCATCGCAGTATTCTCAGTTGTTCTATGGCGTTAAGTGAAGTAATCCAGTCTTCCCATTTTTCTTTTAATTCTATGGGCAGAGGGTCGTCCCAGTCCGCCTTGTAACGCCATGTGTCTTGGAATATTCTCTTCGCTGGGGTGGTCACTGGTGATATTAATCCCAGCGGATCAAATAATGCCATTATGACACTCATCGCTTCACGTTTAGTTGGCAAACGTTGTTTTTCTTTTACGTCGGCAGGCATCTTCATATTGTGAGTATTCAATCCAATATGATCGCTTTGTACATGCCAGAGCAGGCCGAGCGTCTTCTCAGTTTCTTTTCCGCCCAGGCTCACGGTCGCGTCGTGTTGTTTATGTTCTGTCGTTATTTCTTCTATTGTTTTCTCTTTGTTCGATGTCCACCCGCTGAGTACGAATCCCGCTTGTTTGTGGACGTGATCGACTGCTTTTACCGTTTGCTGAGCTTCCGTGACAGAGTGGAAGCTCTGCAAGTAGTCGTCCATATAGTTATTTCTTTTTATGGCGACCGCAGCTTCTGGGTATGCCTCTGCATGTTCTTCAGCATTTTTATTTATATGTATAATGTTGTACACGGTAATGATGTCGCTCCAAAGATGACTGATGTCATCCTATATTCTTCCGGTTGGTCCTCCCGCCGCTTGCCTCTCCATAAGAAACGTAAAACGTCTCTATCTTCTTTGCGCACTTTGATCTGCATGAACATTTCTTTTATGTCGGCGCTCACTGCATACGGATACTGTCGGAACCTCATGATTACTCCGGGCAATGATTGTAACAAGTCGGGCCCCGAGTGAAGCATATCGTTGAGACATATTCCGGCCGTCTTCGCTGCGGCGTCGTGCACCAATCTCGGCGGCTTGTTTCGTTTCGCAGGGTTGATGACTGGGAAGTGTGGCAGATACCATGTCCTTCCTTGCGGCGGTGGCATGGGCGCGCGCTCTGCGTAACCCGAGTTGAAAAGGTTCTGTATGCGTTCTTCGTACTGTAGCTTGAGATTGCTGTCTCGGTCGAGCCTCTTCTCTAAGGTGTGCAGGCGCCTTTCCGCGTCCTTGTAATTATTTGGTATTTGGAAATCCTTTTGTTTCCACAACAACCCTGTTTCGAATCTGCCGTCCGCCGACCTCTGGCTGGTTTCCTTCAACATTTGCATAGCTCGCTGCTCGGGATCTTCTTTCGGTCTTCTTGGCTCGATGCGCAGCGATTCCGATTTGAAATAATTTTTTATTTCCTCTTCTATCGGCTGTGTATCTTCCCTCTGATGTAGTCTGCCGCAGAAGGTGACCGTCGACGTCAATGAGCTATGACAGCCATGCAGAACCCAGCCCAGGTTGGTATGTGAGGCGACTGGTTGGTCTCGACGACCGGCGCGCAGTTTTCTAGACACTATGAGGTGCCAGTTATCTTGTCCGATTAGTATTTTCGGTGAGGCGCGTTCGTAGGTGATATCTTCTTTGATATCCAACAGATGTTGGCAATTCTCCAAGTGATTTTCATTTACGGATTCTGGCGCGAAGTCCAACCGCTCTACCGTACGCGCTGCTTCTATGTTGTGTTCCTCTTGCGCGTACTTTCCTCTTATTTTAAGGCTGACGATCTTGCTCTTCTCATGTTTCACCTCCGAGCCGACCCCTTGTATCCACATTGCGTGGGCTGTGCTTCCTTCATCCAATAATGCGTATGTTTCGACGCAGCTTAGCGGCCCCCTTATTGTTACGGGCGCAATCTTTAGATAAGCGCGGCGGTGTTTGTACGGTTGAGTCGCTGTGATGACCTCCCTTGCCGATGTTGCGGTTTCCATAGCGGGTTCCTTTTCAATTTCTGCTGTTCTGTCGTGATGCAGCAATTTATGGTGTTTCATCATGCATCCGCCTTTTCCGCACGGTGGAGCTTTACACAGCAACCGGCGATGTTTGCCTCGCAGACAGCGGTAGCAGATATTATTCTTCTTTGCTACTTCCCATCTGTCATTAGTGGACAGAGCGGCGTATGACTTGCAATCGGGCAGTTTGTGTTCTTGTTTGCATTGAGGGCAGCGTTCTTCATATTGTTTCTTGCTTGTGGCGAAGGCACGTTCTATTTTTCTCGGTCTTCGCTCTCTCGTCTCGCTGTCCTCTGCTATGAACTCCGGCAAGTCATACGCGCTGCATTTGTCCGCTTCATCGTTTAAGAACATTGATATCTTCTTAAGCTCTGGGATATCTTCTTTCTTTCTGGCTGCATAGTCGTACCATTTGCTTCTCAATATAAGCGTGAGTTTGTCTGTGATAACTCGCGTCATTTCCGGACTATGCAGATAGTGTGCTTTCTTGAGTGCTTCCACGGTGCCCACTACGTTTGGTATGCGATTTGCGAATATGCATAGCTCCCTGGGATTGTCCGTAACTTTGTTCAGCAGCTTGAGCTTCTCTATTTCCAAGTGGATTAACGCTTCTGGTTGTCCGAATCTCCCTTCCAAAGCTTCCATTATCAGGCTGGGATCTGGTTGGCTTATAAGTAGGCAACCTGCGGCTTCTTTTGCTGTCCCTTTTAAGCTTCGGCGTATTCTCGCTATGTATTCGTTCATCGTGAAGTACTTTGAAGATTCTTCGTACGTTGTTTTGAAGCTGAGCCATTCTTTGCTGCTACCATTGAATGTAGGTAGCTCTTGCACATATTTCGGCGGCTGCCTTGTGCTTCGTACTGCTTGTGATAGAGCAGCGGCTAAGGTAGCGACGTCGATTTGTTGCTGCGCCTGCCCATTGTCTTCTTTCTGCGGCGCAGGTTGCGATGCGAAGTGCGGCGTGGTTTGCGGCGCGGGCTGCGGCGCGGGTTGCGATGTAGACTGCGGAGCGGGTTGCGATGCGAAGTGCGACGCGGGTTGCGGCGCAGGCTGCGGCGCAGGCTGCGGCGCTGGTTGCGATGAAGGTTTTTCTTGCAACCATGACCTATATGCGTACTGATGCTAAATCGTCTTCTATTTCTTCATCTTCGTCATCGGTTGATCCGACTTCTGCTTGTAATCGCTGCACGTGTATTTCTTGCAATTCCGTTGTTGCTTGCAACTGAGCCTGCTCGAGCTTGAGCTCGGCTAACCGCTCTTTCGCGTCTAACTCCGCGAGGAGTCTCTTGCGTGAGGCTACGGAGCGGCGCGACCTAGTCTCGTCGGGCCTTAGTGTGCGCTGCGATCTTCGATCCCTCTCTTGCTGGGTTTCTTCCGTTGCGGCCGTGTTATCGGTCGCAGAGTTAGCGGTTGTATCGCTGACCGTTGTGGTTTCGCTCGTCGTGTTGGATGTACCAGTAGCGGTTGAATCGCCCCCAGAGGCCTCTTCTGTGGTCCCCTGGGTTATTTGTTTATCCTTGCGACGCTTCGATGATTCTCTGTTGTTACTACGTGTAATCACCATTTTTCTTCACAATAATATTTTTTCGTTCTTGGGGTTTGCTTCTTTCTTCCGGCAATACCAAGACCGATATTGTTTTTGTACTGTCTATACCGGATCGCCGTAACGCCGTTCGAAAAATTAGTGAAACGCGTTGGTCTTGCTTAAACTAGAGGCAAGCGGAGGTGAGGAGGAACTTTTTCTTTTCTTGCTGCTGTTTTCTTTTCTGTAGCTGGAGAGCGACTGCCGACCGTACTCTTTTTTTTTTGCGCCCGAAGCTATTGGAAAAGGGCTACCCTTTATGTAGGGAGGCGGAAATGCATTACGCATACCACGACAGCCGGTCTATCGTGGTTATGAGGGACTCACTGCCTATCGGGGGAACCTAAGTGATACCCTCTAAAACCGCCTTTGGGGACTGGCAACCAACTGTTTAAAGCTTCTTATGCCGTATCGGAAGCGACCCTCTTTTGGGAAAAGAGGGCGCAGGCGGCTACTAGCTGCTGAGGGAGTGCCTCCGAAGGCAAATTAATTATGAATAACTTAATTAGAGTTGGCCTGAGCCGCCAGGAGGCAGTTCAGGTCGTTTGAAAGTTTATTGGGCGGGTTCGAGAGGGAGTTCCTCGGCCTGCGGACGCTATAGCGGGAGGAGAGTGGGGCTGCATAAATAGCTGCCTCACGAATAAAATGATTGGAATGCGACTCTGAGGCTTTGTAGAAGTTCTCAGAGAGTTTTTTAAGGAATTGTTGGATTGTAGGGAGCTCTAAGTCCCGATGAAGGTCGGCATTACAGACGTACCAAGTTGCGTTCGTAGCTCGACGACAGAAGAGGTTTTGAACTACTTGGAGTTCATTAATAATTTTAGGGTCAGCGTGGGCAAAAATGGGGCCCGCGTAGGACATGACTGGTCGTATACAGACCTTATAAAGGGTACGCTTGTTTCTGATGGACATTTTACTGTGTCGGCCCAACATACTGTTGAGCCTACCCAGGTAAAAACGTGCGTGACGGGTTACTCTTTTGACGTGGGACCTGAAAGTGAGCCTCGTGTCAAGAGTGACGCCTAAATATTTGGCAGTCGTATGCCAGGGGACAGGGGTCCCTAGCATACGTATTGGTGGAGTGTTTTTGAGTCGCCGTCGTTTATAATCGAAGTGAACGGCGGAGCTCTTCTCTGGGTTCACATCGATGCGCCATTTTTTGAACCAAGCTCCTAGGTCATCAACTGACTTTTGGATCTTGTTCCGTATGAAAGGTGGCGAGATAACTTTGTAGTATAGGGCAGTGTCATCTGCGAAGAGGGAGACCTGAACACCTTTCGATGGGATAGGAATATCGTTAGTGAACAAAATGTACAGGAGAGGAGCAAGTACTGAGCCCTGAGGGACACCAGCTTTGATGGGGCGCTGAGAAGATAACGTGCCTTCGTGTCTAAAACGAAAGGTACGATGCTTTAGATAAGAGGCCACGAGACGTACTAGACGATCGGGGAGACCTATTTTGTATAATTTGTAGATAAGGCCTTCATGCCAGACTCTATCAAAGGCTTTAGCTATGTCGAAAAAGACCGTGATGGTCTTATGACGACGAGGATAAAAACCGCTGAGGATATATTCCACAATACGGTGAACTTGTTGGGGACAAGAGTGTTTCGCTCGGAAAGCGAATTGATGGGGGATGATATGAGGGTCACCGTCTGTGGGAAACAGATGGCGCCTTATGCTAGTTTGGATGACTCTTTCGAAGAGCTTGCCCATGGCCTTGAGGAGGCTAATGGGGCGATGACTGGAGGGAAGGTTGAGAGGCTTGCCTGGCTTGGGAATACCAATAACAGTTGCCTCTTTCCACGTAGTAGGAAAGTAACTAAGGTTGAAGCAGGCATTGAAGATAATAGATAAAAGGGTTAGCACCTGCTCAGGAAAGTGTTTTAGGGCTTGGTTGGAGATGCCATCCGCGCCCGGAGCCTTTTTAGGCTTAAGTCCTTTGATGAGGGATGAAATCTCATCATTGGACACAGAGATAGGTTCGGAGGCTATAGGGGGTGAGTTCCGGCGGCGGACCTCATCCTCCACTGCCTGGACGTGTGAGGGGTCGACGGGTTGAGAGCTAGGAGAGCATTGAGCGGCAATGCTGTCTGCAAAGCACTCAGCCTTTTCCTCGTCCTCGAAGGCTACCGTACCGTCGGGACGGGAGAGAGGGGGAGTGTGGGTGATAGCGTCTATGCGGAGGGCTCTTGCCATCTGATAGTACGCTGTATGAGAGGGAGAGATATTCTCTATGAGCTTACTCCTTTCGAGGTCTCGAAATTCAGATAGGCGGAAACGGAGTTCTCGTTGAAGAAGATTGGCCGTGCGCCTATATTCGGGCGTGGGATATTTTGCTGCTCTCTGGAAAGCAGCTTTTTGGCTTTTAATAGGTTGCTAATATGCAGGGGAAGCCCACTATTATAAGCAACCGGGACGACCCTTTCGTTCTCTTTAAGGGAGGTTTTAATAAGGGTGGAGAGTGAATCGACCGCGGTGTCGATTTTTTCGGGACTGTCTAAGTCCGACGATAGGGAGATTGGGGAGTCCTGTGAGTCCAGAGCTTTCGCTAGGGACTTCTTAAAGCCCTTCCAATTTGTGAAGGTTTTAGCAGAGGGTGTTGAGGGGGGTGGCTGATGGCCAAGAATGAGGGAGACCGGTCTGTGGTCGGATCCTAGATCGTCTAGTGTCTCGATTGCCCTAAAGGTTGAGGGAAACACTTTTGAATAGTGCAAAATCTAGCACGTCGGGAGCGTAATCGGTGATATCGGGATAGTAAGTAGCACCGAGGGGTCTGTGGACGGTAAGGTCAAGAGACTGCGTGATATCGAGTAGTATCCTGCCACTACGTGAAGTAGTACGGCATGTCCATTCAGTGTGCTTGGAGTTAAAATCTCCAAACATAATGACTGAATTGCCTAGAGATAAAATAGCCTCAAAATCTTTTTGAGGGGAAGGGTTTTAGAAGGGATGTAACAGGAGGCTATGAAGATGGACTGATGTCCAGTCATAGCTAGCCTACATACCGTGGCTTCCATGTTGGAAAGTTGCGGAGTAGAAATGGGAGAGCAGTGAAGTGTCTTCTTGTAATAAATGGCCGTACCGCCGCCTCGGCGGTCGGGTCTGTCATTACGAAGAATTCAAATTCAAATTTAAATTCATTTATTTGCATAATACAGGTATAAAAGGTGTTACAGAAAATTATAATATGTATATTGTATTATTACCTTATGAGGTGTGCAAATACAATAAATGTTTTGTCTTAAAGATATACAAATATAATTGAGTGTTCTTTTGAAAAATCATGCCATAAGATAAAATAGAATAGAAATAATTGAAATTGGCATACTAATGAAAATTCTACATTTATAAAATTAAATTGATTACAATAACAAAAAAATGATAATATTCAATAAAAATTACTAGTCAAAATTGTCATTCAAGAACTCATCAATTTATAATAACATTTGTTTATTAATAAGTCATTCAGCACCTTTTTAAATTTAAATAAGGTCATATTTTTTATTGAATCAGGTAGTTTCTTATAAATTTGTGGGGCAATACCAAAGAAGCTTTTTTTCATTAATGATGTTTTACATTTTATGTAACATAACCTATTTATGTAGTGGGTACGTATTGGATTCTTTCTAATATCAGATATTTTTTGGAAAAGAATGGATGCTTTTTTACAAAAATAGCTGTTTCCAGTATATACAATGACGGCAGTGTTAGGATTTTTAAGTATTTAAAATAAGGAAAACAGCTATCTGTTACCTTGAGACCACACATTGATCTTACACATCGTTTTTGCATCCTAAATACAAGCTCCCTATCAGAAAACTGTCCCCAGAAAATGATGCCATATCGTAAAACGGAAGCAACTAGTCCATGGTATGCTATCAAAACAGCCTGGCTGTTAACCTTTTTTGAAAGTTGAGAAAGCGCATATGCGGATTTGCTGAGTCGTTTGCATAGATCCTCAACATGAGGCTTCCAAGTGAGATGATTATCAATCACTATACCTAAAAACTTCGCCATATTTGCTTCTTCAATATTAAAGCCTTGGTAGGAGATGTTAATGTTTGGGTTTTCACGGCGTTGATGGAAGTGCATAACTTTTGTTTTATTTAAATTTATTTTTAAATTATTATTATTAAGCCACTCTATAATTTCGCGTAAACAGGTATTTATATCACTTTCATAATTAATTTCATTTGCACACTTTATTATAGCTGTACTCTCATCTGCAAAGAGAACCATTTTGTGTGACGTTATTTTTGGTAGATTAAGAGAGAAGTTTTTGATGAAAAGGCCTTTAGTGTCCTTAGTATTGAGATTAGTTTCCTGTAGAAGGAGAAAATCGGCTTCACGATTTCTAAGAAAGAGCTTAAGCTCTGGGAGGTTATTTCGCAAACCGCGAATGTTAAAGGATACAAGCGATAAACCCTTAGGTTTGATACGACCGTGAGACTTTGGTAGAGCAAACTGATCCGTCATTGTGAGTTAAGTTAATTAAGTTAACTTAACTTACAACGAGCACAAAAGATTATGATGCTCTGGAAGAGCGAGAAGACGGTCCTGAGGGGACCTCGCAGCGCGCAATTTGCGTGCTAACACAGCGATTTCCTCAACGTTGATGTTCCTAATAGCGGAATACACCGTTTTTAGGTCATCAGCCATTGAGGGTTGTGATTGTTGTGGGGCGGAGTATGTCCGCGGTGGGTCTGCCTTTTTGGGGCCCCAGGGAAAGACTGGAGGCTGCATAGGCTGAGAGAAGCCCGGAGGGGGCCGAATAGTGCCCTGAGAGGGCCTAGGGGGACCCTGAGAGGGCCGAGAGAAGCCCTGGGTGGGCTGAGAAAGGCCCTGACGGGGCATCCGTTGGTAAAGAGCCGAGAATTAGTGGTCATTGACCGGCGGTGGAGCTTGCCTACTTGGGCGAGGATGAGGTGCGCAAGGGCAGCCTCTGTAGTTAGCCGGGTGGCCTGTTTGTTTACACAGGACACACGCGGGTGGGGATTCGGCGTCTTTGGGCCGAGGACACTCTTTAGTGTTGTGGGGTTCAAGGCACTTAACGAACCTGGGTAGGGCAGAGCAGTTGGCCGCCGCATGACCATCCAGCTGGCAGCGGTGGCACTGCGCCGGGAACCCGCGCCTATGTGGAGGCTCAACCCTCACTCTCGACAGGCCGCACACTGTGCGTACCTGCCGGAAGATGGCTTTCGCCTCCGGCACGTTGGTTAAAATTACTAGGGCAAGAGAGAACCTCTGGCCCGTTCTACTGTGCATATGTTGCTAACTGGTAGCATTCATTGCTATGCAGACGACAGCACTGGGGATGCCTTATATACCGGCTGTGCCAATATTTCTCGGGAAAACGTCGCCGAGTACCGGGACAAACTTGTGTCTGAAGTCGAGTCTTTGCTTAACAAAGTCTCGGATTGGGGCCGACTAAATCTAGTCCAGTTCAATCCCCAGAAAACACAAGTTTGCGCGTTTACCGCTAAAAAGAACCCTTTTGTCGTATCTCCTCAGTTTCAAGGCACTCTCCTTGCTGCCTCAGCCAGTTTCGGAATCCTTGGCGTCGACATATCGAATAGCGTGCAGTTTTGTGGTCACTTGGAAGGGAAGGCCAAATTGGCCTCTAAAAAGCTTGGCGTGCTCAGCAGAGCGAGACAGTATTTCATGCCGGCACATCGCTTGCAACTTTACAAAGCGCAAGTTCGCCCCCACATGGAATACTGTTCTCATCTCTGGGCCGGGGCACCCCAGTGCCAGCTCCTTCCACTTGACCGCATCCAGCGCAGAGCGATACGAATCGTCGACGACCGAGTTCTTTCCGATCGGCTCGATACACTGGCACTGCGTAGAGATGTTGCATCTCTTTGCGTATTTTATCGCATCTATCACGGGGAGTGCTCTGAGGAATTGTTCGGACTAATTCCAGCCGTTCAATTTCACTATCGTACATCGCGACAAAACTAGCGTTACCATCCATACCATCTGGATGATTGGCGGTCCACCACTGTGCGATTTAGAAGAAGTTTTCTCCCTCGCACAACTTCTTTGTGGAATCAATTACCACCAGCGAATTTTCCGAACCGATACGACTTAGGAACCTTCAAGAAAAGAGCTTACACCTTTCTAAAAGACCGGCAACGCATCTGCAATTCCCCTGGTGTTGCGGTTGTTCATGGGCGGCGGTAGTCACTTACCATCAGTTGAGCCGCATGCTCGTTTGCCCACTATTCTATAAAAAAAAAACATTTATAAAACTGTTTACTTGGCGAAGAACAAATCTTAGATCCCTATATGCTATTTTGCAGATATTAATAACATGAAAACGAAAACTTAGTCCGGTATCCATTTGAACACCCAGATCCCGCACTTCTGTAACTTTCTTCATAAGCCTACTTACAACCTCATAGTTTTGTATTATAGGTGTTTTTGAGCGGGTGAATGATATTGTCAAGCACTATGAGATGTTAAATCTCAACTGATTCTCCTTATTCCAAGCTGCTACTTTGTAAACGTCGCGCCGAAGTCTTTGACAATCCTCAGCGCTCCTTAAATAGAGTAAAAGTTTGTGATAGATGGCAAATAACAAACACGTTGCATCTTTCACAATACTCGAAAGATCGTTAATCATCAATATGAACTCTAGCAGCCCTAAGTCATTGCCCTTGCTCACTCCCGACCAAGTAAAATATCTTTCTGACAGATGTTTCCCGTACTGTACATACTGCTGCCTATCTCTCATATAGCTAGCAAAGAACTTAAGAAGATATGGAGTGGAACCGACGCTAGCCAATATTATTTCAATAATACATCGTTACTTGCTGAATCAAACGACTTTTTGAAGTCAAAATAAACCGCGTCCACCTGTTCACCCCCATCTACTCTTGGCACAATTTGAGCCATATAGCTAAGTTGATTATATGTTGAGCATCTGATAATTGCGTCCTAACCTGTAAGAATAAATTTTAATGGATAGCGGACTCACGTATTTTTACTGGAGCTGACAGTACTGCCACCGGTCTATAATTTTCTATGTTATTTCCATTATTTGCTTTAGGTACCGGTACTACCCGAGTAAGTTTCCACATCTCTGAAAATACAGCGACTTCTAGGCATTTGTTGAAAATGTAAAGCAGAGGTCTATCTAGAACCAAACCATAATCCTTAAAGATGTAAGGGGAGTTTTTGGAGCGCTTTTCCCACTTTATCTAAGTGTAGCCTCTCTAGGTAGACTCGTGCTGCACCATTCTCACATCCTGCTTCTGCTACCGCTGCATCTACATTCAGATCCGCTCGTCGAGTACTATATACAGAGTGGAAATGTTTTGCGTAGCATGCGGCTCACCTGATGGTAAGTGACTACCGCCGCCCATGAACAACCGCAACACCAGGGGAATTGCAGATGCGTTGCCGGCCTTTTAAAAAGGAGTAGGCTCTTTTCTTGAAGGTCCCTAAGTCGTATCGGTACGGAAAAATCGCTGGTGGTAAACTATTCCACAAGGAAGTTGTGCGAGGAAGAAAACATCTTCTAAATCGCACAGTGGTGGACCGCCAATCATCCAGATGGTGTGGATGGTATCGGGAGTTCTGCCGCGATATGCGTTCGTGAAATTTGGCGGCTGGGATTAATCCGAACAATTCCTCAGAGCACTCCCCATGGTAAATGCGAAAGAAAATGCTAAGAGATGCAACATCTCTTCGCAGTGCCAATGAGTCGAGCCGATCGGAAAGGACTCGGGCGTCGACGATTCGAGCTGCTCTGCGCTGGATGCGGTCAAGTGGAAGAAGCTGGCACTGGGGAGCCCCAGCCCAGAGATGGGAACAGTATTCCTTGTGAGGCCGAACCTGCGCCTTGTAAAGTTGCAGGCGTTGAGCCGGCATGAAATACTGTCCCGCTCTGCTGAGCACGCCAAGCTTTTTAGAGGCCAATTTGGCCTTCTCTTCCAAGTGACCACGAAACTGCACGCTACTCGATATGTCGACGCCGATTATTCCGATACTGGCTGAGGCAACAAGGGGAGTACCTTGAAACTGAGGAGATACGACAAAGGGGTTCTTTTTAGCGGTAAACGCGCAAACTTGTGTCTTCTGAGGATTAAACTGGACTAGATTTAGTCGCCCCCAATCCGAGACTTTGTCCAGCAAAGACTCGACTTCAGACACAAGTTTGTTCCGGTACTCGGTGACGTTTTCCCGAGATATATTGGCACGGCCGGTGTATAGAGCATCACCAGTGCTGTCATCTGCATAGCAATGAATGCTACCAGCTTGCAACATATCATTGATATGCAGAAGAAACAGCGTTGGTGATAGCACGCAGCCTTGTGGAACACCAGCGTTAATAGGCTTGTAGTCGGAGCATGCACCGTCTACAACGACCTTGATGCTCCGATCTGCAAGAAAGCTGGTGATCCAATTGCATAATTTCTCGGGAAGCCCATAGGAAGGGAGCTTCGAAAGAAGCGCTTTGTGCCAAACCCGATCGAAGGCCTTCGCAATGTCCAAACTAACGGCCAATGCCTCCCCCTTGGACTCTACTGCCAACGCCCATCTATGAGTTAAGTAGAACAGAAGATCACCAGCTGATCGACCCCGACGAAAATCGTACTGGCGGTCACTAATCAGCTGGTGATCCTCAAGGTACCGCATGAGGTGGCAGTTTACAACGGATTCCATTATTTTGGAGAACAAGGGGGTGATAGCGATAGGCCTGTAGTTGGACGGATCTGAGCGGTCGCCTTTTTTAGGGATCGGGTGGACAAAAGCTGTCTTCCATGATTTCGGGACTACGCCTAGGGATTAGGAGTACCGGAAAAGACGCGTTAGAACCGGTGCCAACTCCGGAGCACACGTCCTCAGCACAATTGGGGGGATTCCGTCAGGCCCACTCGACTTGTGGATGTCAAGGGAGAGGAGTGCTCTGCGAACCGAGCGCTGTGAGAATCGCACATCCGGCATGGAGCACTCACACCGCGGGATGGTCGGCGGTGTATTCCCCCCGTCATCAACAGTCGAGTTGGACGCAAAAAGGGAGCCTAAAAGGTCGGCCTTCTCTTTTGCGTCGTGGGACAGTGAGTCGTCCTCCCTGTGCAGAGATGGTAGTGATGGCTTACAGAAATTCCCTTGGACAGCCTTGGCGAGAGACCAGAATGCACTGGTTCCCGAAGGAAGGCGAACTAGTTTCTCGCCAATTCTGATACACAGGCCTGTTGGTCTAGTGGTTAGTGACCCTGACTGCTACGCCGGAGGTCGTGGGTTCGATTCCCACCCAGGACAAATGTTTGTGTGATGAGCACGATCATTTGTTCTGTGTCTGGGTGTAATTTATCTATAATATTTATGTATTTAGAAATATATAAGTATGTTTATCAGTTGTCTAGTACCCATAACACAAGCTCTGCTTAGCTTGGGACTAGATGGCGTTGTGTGATAGTTGTGGAATATTATTATATTATTATTATTACTGATACAACTTCTTACACTTTTTGCTGTGAACACTACATATTAGACTTATCGTGTATTCAGGAATCACAGCAGTCACATTTTTACCCATTTAAATGACTGTGACTAGAAATCCAGTTATTACGCAAAAATTAATTAAAGCGATACTCAACACGCACGTCCGTCTGCAGCGAGTGCCCGCGTAAATATATGTATAATAGTCGGCTTATAATAGACTGTATTTAACTTATATATTCGTCTTCTATAGCTAGATCTAATATATATGTTTATATATATATATATATATATATATATATATATATATATATATATACACACCATGGTAGAATATATGATATCTTCTGTAAATTATACAAATACATAATTCACTGTATTCACAAATAAATGAATTTAAATTTGAAAAATATTAGCCTCCTTCTGGAGCCGTCAGGTAAATAGAAGTATTTGTATTTTATCTTAACTATAAAATATATCATATTATTAAACTGTCAATAATAAATAAAAAATGCAAGCGGAGAAGATAATATTTAAAAGTTATAATTCCATAAAAACGTTGTAACAATATCAGGGTCTCTCATTAAACTGAAAGGAAACATCAATGTCAGTTATAAAACGAAATTACAAATTACTGACATCAAATCACCGTGTATCGTATAAATCATTAAAAAATTTCGTTGCAAATCACGTTCATATTTTAAGCCGACTTTTAAAATGAAGAAAGGTCTCAATGTGACTGTACATTTTCTTTGTAAACGTTACGCGTTAACTACGCTAATTTTAAACTGATTTTAATGACTTTTTCGTCAAATAGCTTATTAAAAATTCAAGCCGTAATGGTGTAAAAATAGGAGATGTTTTTAAAGTAAATATTCAGATGACATTCGGTAACGTCAATTCTTAGATGCACTTTGTTTTAGAACCAAATTTTTAGTTCTTTGAAGGCAGCTTTTTTTTTGAAAGATTTTTTACCAATTTAAGTAGACTAATGGACATTAAAAGATTAAAGTAATAACTAAAATGTCATCTACACAGTAAAATTTATTAATTCACCCCTAGTTTTGCACATGTAGGGATGAAACATTTGCTTTAAATTAAAATGATAATTCTAATAAGTTGTTAGAGCTTATATCATTAAAAAAGTCATGAACATCATTTCACAACCCCTTGTGTCTATAACTTAATGTATCTTTCATGTATGTTGGGTAATCTGATTTATTGCTAGTAATCTCGTCAAGGTTCTGTTGTGTATAATAATTTCCTTCCTTAGTACTTTGATTGAAAACATCAAGGTTCAGCTTAACGCCGTTCAAAATACAGTGACTCGATATATAAGAAAATCACAGTCACCAAAGGCTACAGATAATTATTCCGGGTCTGGACATTTGCCTATATGCAGTATGTATTTTATTATTGTATTAAATTGCACACTTATACAGACCTGCTGGAAGGAAATTCAACATGGAATAAGCAGTGTCTTTTGTGTCATTTTCCTATCAAAGTATGTGTGTACATAAACTATTAAAGAAATATATAAATATGTATGTTGAATACCTTTACAGTACGTAAAAAATCTTGTGTCAAGTGATTATTTAAATAAAACTTTAACAAAAAATAACAGTCGACGTCAAATAAATAAAATGAACAAAATAGTTTCACATTCTGAAATTGACTGTGTAGTGACGATGTAACAATATTCACTACCCTATAACATTCCGTGGGTCTCGTAACTGGCGACAAAGGTAAATAAATCAGGAGATGGGCAATAGCATCTTCCTGATAACATCTGAATAAAAATAAAAATCTGCAGTTGACAACCCGCATACGAGCATGACAACTACGACAAATATCTCCCCTGTGAAGTAATCTACGGGGGAGGCCTATGTTCAATAGAGGACTTTAATATAAGTCAGTCACTAAATTTATCAAACCATTGTTTTCCCATTTACTAAAGTTTTCTTTTGTTTCAACCAAAATATTGGGACAGTGACCATGCGTCTGTCTGTTTTATTAACTGTTTATTACTTATTATTATATACTATCAAAAGTAAAAATGACTAAAATCTAAACATAGATTGATTAAAGGAGGGATATAGCCATAGCATCCACGCTTAGCAGCCAGGTTGGCAACTGCAGGTTTTTGTTTTTTGACTTGTTATCAGAATTAGGGGTGGAATTTTTCTCGTTTTTTATATGGAATAATTCCTAAAGTGTAACCTATTTAATAAAAAAAAAATTAAATCTCATAGAGTAACACAAGTCACCGCGGACCGAAATACAATCCGCCGGTGGCCCGTGTAGCTCTTTGTTAAAATCGTTCTGTTTACAAAAAAATATGCAGTCGTATTATAAACCTTCTCCAAAAAGAAATAAATTATCTTTAGATTTTCAAATCAGTGTCACTAAAACGTAAATCGACAGTCCTTAAATATTATATAATTAAAATTATTGCGGGAGATAAAATATTGTTATTCACATCTGATTACAAAAATTAAAAATGGCATTTCGCATAATTATAATATTAAATTATGCGAAATGCCATTTTTCATTTTTGTAATCAGATGTGAATAACAATATTTTATCTCCCCCAATAATTTTAATTATATAATATTTAAGGACTGTCGATTTACGTTCTTCGTGTATACTGAAAAAATATCGAAATTCACCAGTCTTGAAATAGCCAGACTAGTTTTCTTTGAATTTTACCATAGCATAATTTCATTTGGTATTTTGCTATGAGAAAAAGCGGTTTAAAATTAAATTATAATTGTTTTACATAAGAGGGTCAAAACAGCAACCTGTGATTAAAAAGTCTCTAATAAAAAATAAGGAATTTAATATATTAACTTTGGCCTCTCAATACATTAACGAAATTGTATGTAGTAGTAAAAAATGTGACAGTTGGCGCTATTTAAGCAGTAAACATAGGCTCCGTATAATTTTTGTTTTAAAAATATTATAAACAATCTCTACTGAACTTTTTTATAACGTAAGTACAGATTCTCACATAATTTAGTGTGTCGAGTGTTATATTGCTGTTTCGAGCTAGATTATAAGTGTGAAGTTAATATAAGTAATCAAGTGAATCAGTGAACTATAAATTATTATTGTATTGAATTTATTGTAATAAGACAGTGCCTTCTAAAGTGAAACGCTAAGGAACGGGATTAGCAAACTAAGTTACATTGCTATCAACAATTTATTATTGTTTTAAAGTGAAAAAACATTTATTTAGTATTAAAGTGACGGTTACGGTAGTTTAAAATGTCAAAACTTATGTACATCTGATTAGATAAGCGACATCTATGATAATTGATAATTGATTACCAAAGGAGAGTAACTATTTTCTATTATTACGCCATCTATTAGTTACTGGCAAAATAAGCAACAAATTTATGTGAATAGATCAACTTGATTAAGTCTACAATTATCCTTTAGAGGGCGCGCGTATTCATATGATTTGAAAATATTTTTAATTTTTGAAATAAGTCCCTGTTATGATTTTTTTAAATCAGAAGACTACAATAAAATATCACTTCAAAATATTAGAATAAAATATCATTAATTCTTCTAAATTCAAAATGTCACTAGTATGTTTTAAATATAGTAACAAAATATTGAATAAGGATAGCTTAACTTGTTCACTATGTAAAGAAAAATTTCACTTAATTTGCACGATAGTTTCTGAAAAAAGATTTCGTTGGATGTCAATAGACACCAAAAATGTCTGGAAGTGCACAACTTGCATACAGTTAAAGAATAAGAAAAAAAATAGAAATACGTCATCAGAAAAATCTCCTGATTTGGACAGCAGTAAATCTAGCTGTCACGAAATGGCAATTGAAAATATAACATTGCGAAAAAAACTCAATCAATCTATAAGTGATAGCAGCTCGCAATCAATTTCCCAAATTGACGACTTAGGTGAAACGTTGATTTCTATAGACACCGCTTTAAATCGTATCTTCCCCGAAAATAACTATTTAGCTATGGATGATTTCGAGGAAATGAAATTAAAATTGCAAAATTTGGAAACTAAGCTCAAAAGTGCTGACCTAGAAGTGGAAAGATTGTTATCAGAAAATCATTCATTAAGAGAAGAAATATCAAAAAGAGATGCCAAAATAAACCAATTATCTCGTATCTGTCGCTCAACCACAAAAAAGAATATCGTAAGTCCCTCCCAGAACAATACTTGTGAAAATAATACAAAAAATTATACGACTAATATATTATTAAGTACTCCCAAAGTAAGTGCCCCATCTACGATAACAAATATACCATTGTGTCCCAATCCCAGGGAGGTACAAGAAAGCAAGCGGCAAAAGAATGTTTGCAATATGAATAAGTCGCCAATATGCAACATAACAAGCCAGCAAGAGAACAAATCAAATAACTCTAAAATAACTCTGCGGAACAAGAAGAAGATATGTATGTTTAGTACTAACAAGTTTACTAAAACAAGATCCACTGCGCAATGATTTTTGCATGGAAATTTAGATATCTGCCATTATCTTCTAACAGGATACGGAATAGAACCTCTATTGATGGGATTAAAGACCAAACTTATTGATTATACAATGGAAGACTACTGTATATTAATAATAGGCGATCAAGATTTCAAATCCACTACAAATTACTTTGAATTAATAACATACATTCGACAAACATTATCAGAAATTACACATACAAACATCATCTTGTGTCTACCTACCTTTAGATACTGTAAATTCGGAAATTTATTTAACTGGCGAGTAGAAGTTTTTAATAACTTACTACATCTAGATGTAATGACACATGAGTATGCATACCTAATTGATTCCAACCTGAACCTAGAATATGATTATACGATGTTTAAAAAACACACAGGTAGCATAAATAACTATGGAATGCAAACCATATTCAAAGACATTGATGGACTTATGTGTGAAATTGAAGAATATGGCCATAAAAAAACATTAGAACTCGTGAGAGAATTTCGGAGTGATCAAAATGAACCAGGACCTGCTTCGCCAACTCTAAAAATATGTTTTTTTCAATAATAAAATAAGGATTATTTACCAAAACATACAAAGTTTGAATAACAAACGGCATTTATTGGAGGCTTGGACAGATGAAGATAAAAATGTACACGCTATTTGTCTATCTGAAATCTGGATCAACGCTGCGAAACTTGACCTAGTCAAAGTACAAGGTTATACCCTGGCATCCTATTTCAGTCGATCTAATTCAGTAGGAGGAGGTAATTGCATTCTAGTGAAAGATGAAATAGATTATATTGAACGAAACGATTTAAAAAATATGTCTATAGAAACTGTAATTGAAATTTGTAGCATAGAAATACCAATTTTAAATTTATTAATTATAAATGTATACTGGCCAAACAGAAACAGAATGCCTGATACGTTTTACAGTGTATTAGAAAAGCTTTTGCAACGAATACAGCAAAAAAATTCTAAAAAAAACGTTATAATAGGTGGAGATTTTAACGTAGATGTGCTAAAACAAAGTACATCAACTGTAAGACTTTTAGATTTAATGCGTAGTTATAATTTTATTCAACATGTTCAAGAACCAACTATGGTAACAGAGACTACAGCTTCATGCTTAGATTTAACATTCACAAATTTTGGTGTCGAACAAGTGGTAATTAATGTTGTAGAGATGAGTCTCTCTGACCACAAAGGAGTTATAGTTAATATACCTACAAAAGAACGAAACATACTTGTACGTAATACGTGGATTCTAGAAAAAAGATTCTATAGTGAAAAAAATATCCAACATTTCAAATCCAAATTAAGAGAAGTAGACTTTAGTAAAATAATTACCATTGATAAAAACATTAATGAAAATTACAACTCATTTTGTAATAAAATTAATCACATACTAAACGAAACTATACCAAAAATTCGCATAAAAATTAGAAGTACAAAGAAAAATCCATGGCTTACAAATGGAATTAAATCATCTTGCAAAAATAAAAGATTCTTAAAAAAATTATTATCTTAAACAAAAAATCCAGTACTAAACAAGTATTACAAAAATTACTCAAAAATACTTAAAAAAACTATAAATATTTCAAAAAAGAACCATAATATTAAAAGAATAAAGAATTCAGACAATGTCGTAAAATCAATGTGGAATGTTGTAAAGGAGCAAACCAATAAGCTTACACAAAATAAAAAGAACATAAAATTATATGTCCAAAATAGTATCACTGCAGACCCTGGTCAGATAGTAAATTGTTTCAATAAATTCTTTTTATCGGTTGGAAACGATAATGCAACTTTTGGCTCAACAAGTGCGACCGGCCAGCCTGTCCTTGATCCAGTAAAAAATTCATTCTTTTTACAACCCGCTACTAATCAAGAAATTATAAAAACTATACGTAATTTAAAAAACAAGCTTCGGTCATGATGAATTACCACCTTGTCTAATTAGAAAATCCTCCGAAGAACTAGCCCCAGTTATGACATTCTTAATAAATCGATCGTTTACAGAAAGTATAGTTCCAGACCACCTAAAAATTTCAATAATTAAACCACTCCATAAAAAAGGCTCTATAACTGACTGTAATAACAATCGCCCGATTGCTATTCTTCCAACGTTTTCAAAAATATTTGAATCTGCTATGTCTAATCGACTGTACTGTTATTGCGAAAAGTTCAATATATTAAATGACAATCAATATGCTTACTTACTTACTTATCTTCACGCACAATCCCTGACGGGGTAGCCAGAGAGAACAGATCGCCAATTGTCACGATCCTTACATACCTCTTTCGCTTCTTTCAGATTCATTATCTTCTTCATACATGCACGTCTAGGTATCCGAGTACTCTTGACCCTACCCTCTTCGAGCAATTTGCTCACATGGTCTTCGAAAGTTAGTCTCGGTCTACCTCGACACCTTTTAATATTAACTTTCGCGCTATATATTTTCTTCACCATTCAGTCTTCACTCATTCGCTCAACGTGCCCAAACCACCGAAGCACGCCCTTATCAATTTTTGTGATAAGGTCATCTTTCAAACCTGCCATATTGCGAATCTCTTCGTTTCGCTTTCGGTCGGCCAAGGTAACGCCGCACATTTTACGAAGAGATCGCATCTCCACTGCATTCAACTTACTTTTATGCTTCTTCTGGCATACCCAGGTTTCGCTGCCATATAACAAAGTCGGTACCAACACTGCGTTATGTATTGCAAGGCGTGCACTCTTCGCTACGCCTTGCCTTTTGACTAACGCAGTCAGGGCACCATTGACATTGTTCCCGGCAGCGACACGCCTGTCCACATCTAAATCACATCTTCCATCCCGGCTAAAAGCACTCCCCAAGTATACAATTTCATTTACTTGTTCTAGACATTCCTGATTTACCCATATTTCACACTTCGTTCTCTCTTCGTCCCTTTCAATAACCAGAACCTTAGTTTTATTAGCGTTCAAACGGAGACCTTTAATTTCACATTCCTCTTTCATACACGTGACTAATGCCTGCAGTTCTGCCTCTGATGGTGCAATTAGCACTGCATCATCAGCATACAGCAGACAATTTACTTTTATGTCACCCGATTTCACACCCAAACAGCTATCTTTCAGCTTTTGTAAACAGCTGTCGAGATACAGTATGAACAGCCAGGAAGACATGACACAACCCTGTTTTACGCCCGTTTGGACGCTAAACATGGGTGACAGGTCATGCCCTACCCGCACACAGGCTTTACAGTCACAGTAAAGAGACTGCACAGCCCTTAGCAATCGACCATCCACACCATACCCCTGCAACAGTTCCCACATTTTCTTCCTTACAACCTTATCAAATGCTTTCTCAAGATCCACAAAAGCACAGAAAATCTTCTGGTTAGCAGCCAGAAGCTTTTCCGTGATCATGCGGAGAGAAAAAATTTGATCCGTGCATCCTCTTCCAGGTCTAAATCCGCATTGTGCCTCCCATAGAGATCTTTCCGATTTCTCTTGCATCCTACGTGTCAAAACCTTCGAGTAAACTTTACTTGCTAAACTGGTCAAGCTGATCGCCCGATAGCACCCGCAGTCAAAATGTGAACCTTTACCTTTATATAAAGGCATAATGACTGCGGATCGCCAATCATCCGGGACATCCCCCGTCCGCCAGCACAAATTGCACAGCAGATGAAAGCTGTCCCAGACGCGAGGCCCACCATACTTGACCATTTCAGCAGTAACTCTGTCTAGTCCCGCAGCCATGCCACATTTCAAACTTCGAATCGCACGTTCAATCTCTTTCATACTGATGACCTCAGTGTCATCGAGGTCCGGGTCTGGCGTACCAGTCACGGCGTCATCCCCGGATCCCTCCCTAAGATCATCACACGCATACATTTCTCTATGAAATTCGCTCCATCGCTGCATGACGTCCGATTTTTCTGAGAGGACGTCATTAGTTCTCGAAAGCACTTTGTTCATTCTTAAGGCCGTCGCACCACTTCGGGTCCTTCCAACCTCTTTCCAGAAGAGTTTGGAGTTCTCCTTATAGTTGTGCGACAACCTTTCGTCCGCTTCCATTCTACACCTTTCACGCACTTCCTCAATCAGTGCTTTCGTGTGAACTTTCTGCAGCCTATATCTTTCTTTCATCTTCTCTCTCATATCCTTATCACTACTAGAGGCCAAGTAGTCTAACCATGCTTTCTTCTTCTTCTTTATAGCTTCTTTCACTTCATCATTCCACCCACGCATCTCTTCTTTTACTACTGCCTCTTTTTATTGTTCCACACACTTCTTCCGCTGCACTTACCATTCCATCCCTAAGGTTCTGCCATGTTCTTTCTACACATTCGTTTCTGCCATCGATGGTGTCAAGCTTTTCGGCTACCCTTGCATGATGTTTGTCCCTAGTATCCGCTTCCTGAAGCTTCCAGCTTCGGATGCGACAGACCGACTGTGGTTCTGTCACTGCCGTCCGGTAGCGCCAACCCGCGAACAGACCCCTAAATCTAGTAATCACTAGATAGTGATCCGTTCCCAGGTCAGCACTCCTGAACACTCGCGTATCCATAACCTGATTTCGCAGTCGGTCATCCACCAGGAACAAATCGATCATACTTCTCTCATTCTTTCTTTCTCTAGTATACATATGGATTTTCTTGTGATTAAACATAGTGTTTGTCACAAGATGACCCTTTTCCTTGCATACCGCCAGTATAAGCTTGCCAGCATCATTAACCCTTTTATCGCCAAACTTTCCAAGTACCGACTCGTACCCTGGTCGAGCGGTACCAACCCATCCATTCAAATCACCACATACAACAATTCTTTCGTTTCCCCTAGCCAAATCTAGAACTTCTCTTACATTCTCCCAAAACTCCTCCAGCTCAGCCCTGGACGACGAAGCTACCGGCGCATAAACAGCCAAAAGGAATAACTTCGTCAGTCCCAATTTAAAGCGAACCCAGAGAAGTCTTGAGTTCACAAACTTATATTCAGTCATAACATCGACCAACCGAGAAGACAGCAGCACCCCCACTCCCTGGCAGGCGTTCTCGCTCTCCGGGACTCCGGACCATAGAGCTAACGCCCCGCCAGGGAGCTCTTCAGTACCACTGCCCTTCCGTTTGGTCTCCGACATACACACGACATCTAATTCTCTTTCTTTCATTATTTCGATCAACTCATTCGTCTTATCTCTCATGCCTCCTCTAACATTCCACGTGCCAACTCTGCACTCTGTCCTCCATCTTCCGCCGTGTCGGGCTGTGCGTGACGGGTGGCGGTCCCCATCGCCGCTATGCGCGCTGCATTCCACACCAACGGGGACGAGCTGGTGTGCGTCGCCTTGGGGGGACGCCCTAACCCTCGTTGGCATGGGTGCGCAGCTGAGTAGAATTGCAGCCCTGAAAAGGGCTGGCAGGGGTCGCGACGAGCACGCTTCTAGAATGACCCCCTCAAAATCAATATGGCTTTCGCAAAAACAGATCAACAACTATAGCAGTATACAAATATATCAATGAAATACTAAATATATTCAATAAAAAGAAATATGCGATTGGTATTTTACTGGACATGACCAAAGCTTATGATCGAGTTCGATTTGACATACTTTTACGGAAATTACACGGAATAGGAGTAAGAGGCCCACCCTACAACTGGTTCGAGTCATACCTTACCAATCGAAAGCAGTGTGTAGAGATAAAACACCATGACATAACCAGTGGAAACATGATTAAAGTCAGATCTAAATTTGCACCGGTCACTAAATATTTTTGATTTATATAAATGATTTGCCAAAAATAATCAAAGCTCCCTGTACCTTGTTCGCCGATGATCTTTCTGTAGTCATCCCATTCGACAATAATAAGAACAACAATCTTAACAACTGTCTAGATAGTGTACTAACAGAAATCTCTGAATGGTTAATAAATCACAAACTCGTAATAAATTATACAAAAACTAAAATAATGCAATTTAAGCCGTATCAAAAATACCCCCTATCTATAAATTATTCTTACAACGACAGTAAAGTGTTGACAACAATTCTGACAACGACAGTGTTGATTCATATACGTTATTAGGTATAAACACAGATTCGGGTATAAACTGGAAAGAATACATAAAGAAAGTATCATCTAAACTTTCCCGTTTCTCGTATGCTCTATAGGAACTTAAAAAAGTCACAGATACAAAAACGGCTACGTGTGCATACTATGCTTATTACTATGCCCATGCATGGCTCAAGTATGGCATTATACTGTGGGGAAACAGCACAGACGTAAATAAATTATTTATTTTACAAAAAAAATGTATCCGCATAATTACAAATATAGATAACACTGACAGCTGTAAACCTTACTTCATTTCATTAAAAATATTAACACTTACATCTATATATATCCTAGAAGTATGCACATTTGTCAAAAAGAATATGCACCTTTTTTCAATATACGCCCGGCCTTGTTTTTTACGATCTAATAATAAATTAGCTCCACCTATCACAAAATTACAAACAGTGAAATCAGGACCCTATGGTATGTGTGTAAAAATTTATAATAAAATCCCTAAATGTCTACAAAAAGAAGAATCATTAAATAAATTTCAAAGAGAGCTTAAAAAATATTTAATTGAAAAAAGTTTTTATTTGTTGTCAGAGTTTTTCGGGGGATAATAATAATTGTTTAATTAAATATATGTATATATACGTTTTTATTATCCTTGTATTAACAGTTATAGCAAATGTTTATTAAACCTAAAAGTAATGATTAGCTTAAGTAAATAAAATAAGTAATTAATCTTTATACATCAATTAAATTAAATTAATATATAATGTTGCTATGCACTATCAGGGCTCATGTTTGGCTCTATTATATCCAACATAAGAACTATTTATAACCACATGAACGCAATAAAATGTTTGAGTTTGAGTTTAAGTTATGTAAGTAGTTGTAAAAAGATGCGATACTCATTCTGATAATACCTTTATTTATTCGTAATAACACACAGGAATGTCGTGTTTGTAAGTAATATGATTTTTTTTATAAAATAATTGTGTAACCTTATATGTGTTTGTAAACTGTTCTATTTTCAACGAAAAAAGCCCACTGAGTTTCTTGCTGATTCTGCCCCGGACAGAGGTATATTCCGAACCTGTGAATAATTAAATATAAGAATGACTTTCAATAAGTATTATTTACTTTAGACTATATTGACAAAAAATCTATTTCAACAATTTTAATCGCTGATAAGAAGCAAAATAGTTCAATACGTCATCATATAACTGATTTTAACAAAACATTGATAAAATTAATCAATTATAAATTTCTTTATTTGCCGAATACGTACACTAAAAGAAATGGATAAAAGTATATTGATTACAATATACTCAGCATGCATGCTAATTTTCATCTTAAATCTTATTTATTTAATTAAACATATTAATTAGGTAGTTTTAAAATTAATATTAAACAACTATATAAAATAATAAAGGAATAACAATTTAAATCAAGATTAAAAAAAAACATTTTTACATTTTAGAAGAAATATCTTATTACTTTGAACATTATACATTACATACGAGTATCCATGGTGATGCAGCCTCTATAGAAATTGTTGGGCGCAAACTTTTATATGCAAAAACTAATATATTTAATTTATTGTAAATCCAAATTGCCTAATCCACCTACTCGTGTTTATTTATTAATATATTAGATTCGAAAAAATGTAGGATTAGAGCTATATGATACAAATTGAATGAACTGGCTCAAACAGTTTTCATCACCGGTAATCCGGCCCCTGTCTAATCTAGTGTAACGCGACATGTCTATAGCATGTAGGTACAGTAGAGTCGCGTTATGAATCCGCCACGGTGGGTGATCTTCCCGAATACGTGTATATATATGTAGGTTGTAAGTAGTTTGCACCACCAAGAACTTTGCTTGACGTGTATTGTCTTAGTTTAAATATGATTATGATAGTGGCCTAGCGAGCGTTCATTATTTACTGTTTAGGTATTCAACGCGCATCACATGATTTTTTAATTTTTTTATTAGCTTATAATTGATATAATTTGTCGGTATGTACATTCTTTCAAAAAGTTTCGGACTACCAGGGGCCTGTGGCAGTACTCTATAGTCCGACAAATTTGGTAATCTGTCACCGCCTTGCAAAACGTTTGTCGGATTGTCGCGGGTCAATTATAATACTAAAATTATTGTGGAAATATCGTTTTTAATTTGGAAGAGTTTATGATTTAATTAGGAATGATTATAATATATGATCATTCCTAATTAAATGATAAACTCTCATTAAATTTGAATGATAGATAACTTTCAAAAATTTTATAGTTGCGATACGCGCGCCTAAAACGACGCGCGATAAAAATAATTTTTGAAGTTATACTTCTTTAAGCGCGTTGTGAAAAAATGATGAGAGTGAATTTTTACGATGCGCGCGCACACGGACACCTAAAAACGACTGCATGAAGTTGTTACGATGCGCGCACACACCGAAATCTAAAAGCGACAACTTCAGTTGGTAATTGTCTGTCAACTGTCAAACTTTCGTGAGTACTGATAACTATATTCAATTTTTTAGTTATTTTTGTTTTGTTACGCTATAGAAGTAATACTTCTTACATGCGTACATAAGTACTACACACACCCTTTTTTATATATATCAGATTATATTCTGTTTAAATAACTATTAATGTTCAATTAAAATATTATACTCCTTTGGCCGTGGATGTGCGGTATTCACCGAGCACGTGGTAAATCTGCACATGAAATTGCATTTAAGTTTCTAACATACATATATTTTAAGATCTATATTTCTCATTAAGAGTTAACAATAATTCGCTTCCAGAGGACCTAAATTTAACAAAAATACTTATATTGAGCGTACAGTTTAATAATATAAAATAAAATAAATAAAATGTAGGTAGTCTTCAAATCTTACATCAATTAATAAATAATGAAACTAAAGGAGCAAACACGTATCTTGTTTAAGAACTGTTCCATAATGATGATTTGGCATCAATCACAGTGTACGAATATATTTTTATTTTTAATGTGAGTTTAATACATCTATATATTAAACACATCTATATATATAAAATTGTTGTTGCATCTGTTAGTGATCGGATAGCTTCCGAATGACGTGATTGTTGGTTGCTTAACGATGGTTTAGAACTATGCTAGGATCCAATAGGTGACCCTGTAGTAAAATTACTAACAAATTCTATATTAATGAAGCAATTGTGGTGGCTTAATGCCAGAAAATAAAATCAAAAAATCTCTATCTAACAGTTGGCGCTGTATACGAGTCATTTATGCATTTTATATTTACATTTAAATTAATAATAAAAATGTAATATAGATTTATAAATTCATTCTAAATGCTGATTAACAAACAATAAATAAAAATCATTCTCTTATCGATTCAAACGAAATAGTATGATTCAAAAGCATTTTAAATAGTCAGTGTTAAAGACGGTAAATTAAAATCAAAGTTAAAAGCTGCACCAAATTCGACTCTAAATACTCTCAAATACTCGTTTTCTTTTAAAAGGCTACTTTTGTCGCTTGTATGCCCGAATGTTCTGTTGTTGAATTCTGCTCCGGTTGTTTAGCGTTCCTTCATAGACCTACTTCGTGTGCAGTTAAATGTAGGAGCAGTACTCTACGATTCCAATGGTTTCTTTATTTTTGTGAACTATTATCCAGAGAGTATTTTTCAGCTGTCTATGATCCTATTACTTAAACAAAAACTGATATTATTATTTTAATATTGATAGCGTTTGCTTGGAATCCCATGATTAGTAAAATTAAATCGGAGCCAGACTATACCACTGCAAGCTTTCAGGATACTACAAGCTCATTCTGAGAAGAGCAAACCACAATTTTAGACTTATTGGTATTGCTTGGTCGTTCATCACAAGTAAATGTAAATTAGTGTAAACTATATATTTGAAATATTTCTTTATATAGGAGGGGAAAACCATACGAAACTCAGCATTAAGCTCCTATTTTACTCTGGTATTCCGTGATAACGTGGCCCTACTACTATCGAGCCTATTCAATAGTGCTGCAACCATAATATAAACGTAAGATACCACGTAAAGATGATGATAATGTGGTTTATATATCTACGGTTAAAAGGTAATAGGGTATAAGCAACAAAAACCAAATTGTTCAGGAGAGCAGTTTAAAGTTTGAAATTACAGAAAAATGGACATAACTTTTTTGTTTATTGTCATAACGTAAAAATATAAACAGCTCTAAAATCAACAAAAATAAAAGCATTAATTGACTTTTTTATTTATTTCATTCGACGTTGTTTCATCTGATTTTATGTCGCATAGATCAATTGATCCTATTTTCCATTACATAGAAAAAAACGAAGAGTTTAGAAGACTTAGCTACATTTATTATCCGTATACCAGGAGGTAATAGAGCATAAGTCACATGACTGTAGAATAACTTAAATGGGTAAAAGAGGATACGTGACGATTCACATCATTAAATGAAAACAAAAATAGGTTTTTTCACTATTTATTAAGAATTATAAAAAAAAAATTAGTTTTTACGATGTACTTAGTATCTGCATAGTAACAAAAAAAGGAGTAACTTAATGAAATAATATAATGTACTTCCAAAAATAAAGAATTTCTAAAACTTAGTACAACATACGTACTTATAATCTTTGACAAAATAATAACAGCCTTCAAGGCAACTGTAATAAAATTATCTTGAAATATTTATTTTTACTTACAACTAAGCACCGTGCATTGTCATGCTCAGTGAATGTTCAGTCATTCACCAAGTACTTATTTAGCTACTATGATGAAAGTTTCTTTGGTAAAAATAATTATAAAGAGTAGGAAGGTTAAAGAAACTATTAATACTTAGTGGTTTTCAAACAAATTGACCACATAACAACAGGTCTATTGTTTACAATGACTAACTTATCAGCTAAACGAGATCAATATTAAAATCAATTAATTACTTAATCAGTCTTTATAAGGTATCTCCTGAAGATTAATTAAAGTAGGTCTTTGGTACGCAAGAACGTGAAGAAAATTAAGGCACAGTCATCACAAAAGTGTACGGATAAGTTAACTACTGATCAACATTATCTTCGATGTCAGTATCGGGTAAAGTATCTTTCACCTTTTTGTTGAAAGTTAAAGCTAAGTACTCGGTCTAAAATTGTTTGGGGTATAACTTGGTCTGAGCAAAGCTTTAATAAATCTTTGTGTTTATTTTCAGTAATTGGTAGGGGTGTAAGATAGCAGTCCGGTAAGTCAAGAAACTTTGTTTTGGAGGCGATTTCAATACAGGACACAGGTGTTCCCGGATTAATAGAGCATTTAACCGTTGCTGATATACGATTCTTTTTGAAAGTGGACACTCGTATTTTACTTTTTTTACCCACAAGATTTCCCACGAAATACTTGTCTGCGAGTAGATCTCATCTCTTAAAATCTTTTTAAGTTAACTGCTCAACATGAAAGGGCTTTGGATTTTGTCTTGCTGTTTGGAATACCGTATACCACTGGGAAGGAGCCCAGATAGTGGTATTTTTAACCTGGTTTTCAATAGTCGCATGTACGGAATCGAGTGTTATGTAGGTATGACCGGTAAGTAAGAAATTTATTTGAATAGATTCAAGAGTTCTTCAACGTTGCAGAGTCTCGTTCAGCATTGCAAGAACTATCTTGTTCCGATTTAGACCGGGACAGCAGTCACAATAAAGAAGAAGTCGTCTTATATTTCCGCGTTCATCAAGCTTCGTTATGTATTTGCTTAATATTGTAGCCATCTCATTAGCTTTTCGGTTACCCTGGCTTTCGTCCCAATAATAGCAATAAACATTGCGCGTACCATTTTCGTAAATAACTACATTGTAAACGGCCAGCTTGCGTTTTTTTTTTATAGGAGAGGTGGCAAACGAGCATGCGGCTCACCTGATGGTAAGTGAAT
Organism: Parnassius mnemosyne; assembly: GCA_963668995.1. NCBI lineage: Eukaryota > Metazoa > Arthropoda > Insecta > Lepidoptera > Papilionidae > Parnassius > Parnassius mnemosyne. Next base: position 8,622,853 of record CAVLGL010000001.1, on the reverse strand, counting down.
ACCGCCGCCCATGAACAACTGCAACATCAGAGACAACGCAGATGCGTTGGCGGCCTTTTAAAAAGGAGTAGGCTCTTTTCTTGAAGGTCCTTAAGTCGTATCGGTCCGGAAAAATCGCTGGTGGTAATCGATTCAACAAGGAAGTTGTGCGAGGGAGAAAAATTTCTTCTAAATCGCACAGCGGTGGACCGTCAATCATCCAGATGATATGGATGGTATCGCAAGTTTTGTCGTGATGTGCGATGGTGAAATGGAGTAGCTAGAATTAGTCCGTACAATTCCTCAGAGCACTCCTCGTGGTAGATGCGATAAAATACGCAATGATATGCAGCATCTCTACGCAGTGCCAGTGAGTCAAGCGGATCGGAAAGAACTCGGTCGTCGACGATTCGAACCGCTCTGCGCTGGATGCGGTCAAGTAGAAGGAGCTAGCACTGGGGAGCCCCAGCCCAGAAATGGTAACAGTATTCCATGTGAGGCCTAACCTGCGCCTTGTAAAGTCAAGCGGTGTGCCCGCATGAAATACTGTCCCATTCTGCTGAGCACGCCAAGCATTTTAGAGGCCAATTTGGCCTTCTCTTCCAAGTGACCACGAAACTGCACGTGACTCGATATGTCGACACCGAGGATACCGATACTGGCTGAGGCTACAAGGGGAGTGCCTTGAAACTGAGGAGATACGACAAAGGGATTCTTTTTAGCGGTAAACGCGCAAACTTGTGTCTTCTGGGGATTGAACTGGACTAGATTTAGTCGCCCCCAATCCGAGACTTTGTTCAGCAAAGACTCGACTTCAGACACAAGTTTGTTCCGGTACTCGGCGACGTTTTCCCAAGAAATATGGACACGGCCGGTGTATAAAGCATTACCATTGCTGTCGTCTGCATAGCAATGAATGTTACTGGTTTGTAACATATCATTGATATGCAGAAGAAACGGCGTTGGTGATAGCACGCAGCCTTTTGGAACACCAGCGTTAATGGGCTTGTAATCGGAGCATGCACCGTCTACTACGACCTTGATGCTCCGATCTGCTAGAAAACTGTTGATCCAATTACACAATTTCTCGAGAAGCCCATAGAAAGGCAGTTTTGAAAGAAGCGCTTTGTAGAAATTAAATTATAGTAGAATAAAAAAAATAGTTTTGTGCATCTTGTAGCGATTGTATGTGTGATCTTAAGGTGTTCTTAGTGAGCTCGTCTTGTTATGATGTAGGATTAGTTTTATTTTCGTACTGACAATATTTCAGGCATTTGTCTTTTTTCAGGATATGGAATGCTATATAATATATAAAATTTATATTTTATTTATTACAATTTTAAAATTTAATCGACTGATTTTGGAATAAGCGACTTGCTAAATAGCTACTTGATTGTAACAAAGTGACAAGAATTGGCGTAGGCACCAATTAATAAATGATCACTGTAAAGTAATACGGTGTAAACGACAGAGTTGTATTAAAATAGTAAATGGTAGTAGGGTATAACCGACCTTTCAATATCAAATTTGATTATAGTAATTGCGTATTAGCGACAACTGTATGGTAAACTTGTAAATAGTAGTAGGGTATAACCGACTGTTCAATATTAAATTAAATTTTAGTGATTGTGTATAAGCGACAACTTGAATGGTAAACTTGTAAATGGTAGTAAGGTATAACCGACGCTTAATAGTTGTGACGACAGAGGTAAAGAGGCATTAGTTCCAACTTTCAAAACAGATGCTAATGGTAAAGAGCAGTATGCGACCAGAATCTATACACCGGTGAGAAGTAAAAATACATAACCGACTTTAAACCAGAAGTGATGCTATTTTTACAGGGTTAAAAGCGCCTTAAGGTTAAAAAAAGCCTAAAACTCGGTCGATTATACCGAAATGACACTTCGTAAACGCAATTTTTTGCTTGGGCATAAGCAACAACAAAGTCATTGTAGAGCCATGGGAGTAATGCGCATTCGAAAAATTGGAAAATTTTAAGTAGCTTGGCATTCAAGACTCATTTTAGACCAAAATGTCGCTTACACCCCATTACCTTTTATCCGTCGATATGTTTCAATGAAATAGTTACTTGTTATTTTTAATGCCTAATTACCACGTGCACAAAAGTATAGGAAAACATCGTGAGAAAATCTGCGTATCTGAGAAATGTAAAAAGAAAGAGAAATAGAATAAAATTTCGAAGACATGTGAAATCCGCAAACACACATTAGGGTAGCACGACGAGCATTTAAGCGATGTAATACCGCTCTTAGAAGCTAGAGGATGCCTGTGCCGAGCATTGAGACTAATAGTTGGTAATAATAAATTTACTATACTATAATAACTTTACTATAATAATATACACATCATATTATTTTACAAGAATTGTTTGCATAGAGTGTTAACATTCGACTTATTGATAAATGAAATAAAATCTCTAAATGACTAAAGATAAATAGAATTACAATCTTTTTTAGAATCAGTTCACAAAACCAATCAATTTCACGTCACTGTACTAAGTTTGGCGTCCGGAGCAATTACGCTTGTTACTCTTCTGTCGCGTTGTGTCTATGTAGCTTTCCGTAAATTACTTTAGATCTCTTTACGCCAGCTTTAAAACGCGCCGGCAGGTGATGGGAAGCAACGTTAAGGGTACAAACGTGTCTTGTATTGTCAAGCGTGGCAATTAGGCAAAACCTCTTTATGAAAGAAATATACAAAGTAATATTTATTTGGCCACAAAATAATATAGCACAATAAAATCAACAAAAAGAGAATTAATAAAAAATCTTATTTATATTGGGCTGCAGCAACAAAACGATCATCAACACAGCATAAGTTTACAGAAACTGTACTGTAACAGATGTGTTACAATACTGTTTTTTGTCAAGAACTTGGACAAAAATTATTTTGATGGAAGAACATCCAAAGTATGAAGAAGTAAATATTAATCAATAACATAACTAATTATTGTAGATTTATACGTGGTGTAGCAGCTATAATGCAGCTGTAGCACGAATGGATTGGCTCAACCAGAGTTGGACCACATTCTTACAGATACCAGCATAAAATAGCAGCTTAATGCTGCTGTGTATCCTATGATGAGTGCAAGGAACTGGATACCCTTTTCACTGCAAACGAGGCTTTCCATCTTAGTCCAAGGTTAATTGCATTCATAATTGGATTTTACATTGGATTATGAATCCAAATGCTGGATTTTACAAATCCAGCATTTGGATTCATAATCGAGGATAGATATAGATGTCTACGGGCCGCAGTACCCACTTACCATTAGGTGGAATGTGTGCTCGTTCAATGTCTACTGAATACAATGTGTACCCTATGTGACTTCCACAAATAAGACGAACCTAACGACACCTCTTATATTAAAATCCATCAAGTCATTTAGACTACAGAGCGTAATAAAGAAATAAACATAAATAGTAGGAATTTACTTACATAAATAGCCTCGAAAAACATTACTCTCCTCCTAGTGCAGTCAGGTAAAAAGGTTAGCAGTAATAATAGTATACAGAAGAATATGAAGACTAACATTTTTCGCAAGTTGCGGCAACGTAAAATACTCTTGGAAATACAGCCGACTCACGAATAATACAAGCAATAATACAATCTATAATACAAGCAACATTTCTTAAGCAAGAATTATTGCCGAATTACCATAAATGCTTACTAAGTTTTGAATCCGTAATTTTATTTCTGAATACTAGGTAAAACAGCTGATGCACTTTATATTTTGTCTCAGTATTTTTCACGATAATAACAAAATATGCCTTCAAAGTAAGCGCCCAAAATATCGGTTTCTATATTCTTTAAAGATAAATTGTTAGGTAAAGGTAATTAAGATATTCTTCCTGAAGTAATTGAAAAATAAGTTTACTATAATTCTATGTTTTCGACACTATCACCGACGTAAAGTAATATGTATATAATAAAATATCATCATCATTACAGCCCTTCACAAGTCCACTGCTGAACATAGGCCTCCCCCAAAGAATGCCACAAAGCACGGTCCTGAGCCACCTGCATCCATCGACTTCCTGCATATCTTACCAGGTCATCACTCCATCTAGTAGAGGGACGCCCTACACTTTGCCTGCCGGTACGAGGCTGCCACTCGAGAATCTTTCTTCCCCATCGGTTGTCGGTTCTTCGAGCTATATGGCCAGCCCATTGCCACTTCAGCTTACTAATCCGTTGTGTTATGTCGGTCACTTTGGTTCTACTGCGGATATCCTCATTTCTGAGTTTATCACGCAGAGAATTTCCGAGCAAAGCCCTCTCCATAGCTCGCTGAGTGACCTTGAGCTTCCTCATCCGGCCAGCAGTGAAGGACCACGTCTCAGTTTCGTATGTCATCACTGGCAACACGCACTGGGTGTACAGTCTCGTTTTCAAGTTTTGAGGTATACCTGACGAGAAGATGTGCCGTAATTTCCCGAACGCTGCCCAACCGAGTTGAATCCGTCGATTGACCTCTCGGTCGAAGTTGGACTTACCTAGTCGGACTATTTGTCCCAGGTAAACATACTCGTCAACAACTTCGAGCTTAGCAATCCCAACAACTACCGGCATAGATGACATGGACATTAAACATGATCTTTGTTTTGTCCATGTTCATCTAAAGACCTATCCGTTGGGAAACACAATTAAGGTCATTGAGCATAGTGCTTAGGTCCTCCAACGATTCTGCCATAAGGACTATATCGTCGGCAAATCGAAGGTGAGTGATGTACTCGCCATTGATGTTGATACCGTATCCTTTCCAGTCTAGAAGCTTAAAAACATCTTTCAGTGCAGCGGTAAAGAGTTTCGGGGATATGACGTCACCCTGTCTTACACCTCTCTGCAATTGGATAGGTTTCGTACTCTGGTTCTGTACTCGGATAGCCATCGTAGCCCTACTGTACAAGCACATAAGCACTTCGATATACCGACATTCCACTTGGCACCGCTGAAGGGACTGTAGCACCGCCCAAATTTCCACGGAATCAAAGGTTTTCTCATTGTCCACATACGCCAGATATAGTGGCAAATTGTACTCCTCTGACTTTTGTACAATTTGCCGAAGGGTATGTATGTGGTCTATGGTGCTAAAGCCTTTTCGGAAACCGGCTTGTTTGGGAGGCTGGAAGTCGTCAAGTCTGCGCGCGAGACGATTCGTAATGACTCTCGAAAACAGCACGTAGACGCGGCTCAGAAGGGAAATCGGTCTGTAGTTCTTCAAGAGAGCGTTGTCGCCTTTCTTGAAGAACAAGACCACCGCACTTCTGCTCCACGCCTCCGGTGTAATGCCAACATGTAGGACGGAATTAAAAAGCTTCTGAAGGACTTCAAGTACTGGTTTTCCACCCGCTTTCAGAAGCTCCGCTGTAATTCCATCCTCGCCTGGGGCCTTGCCGTTTTTAAGGTGCTGGAGAGCCATTTTAATCTCGCTCAGACTGACGTCCGGGATATCATCGGAATAATGTCGGATAAAACTCGCTCTTGGATCGTTCCTCACACTTGCGTGCGGCTCCAAAGATGACGTGTACAGCTGCCCATAGAACCTCTCAATCTCACTCAAAATCACAGTTGCTCCGGAAACGATGCTGCCACATTCGGTCTTCAGCTTTGACAGTTGGCTCTTTCTGGCAGACAGATCTCTGGCAAAGACTTTGGAGCCTTGGTTCCGCTCGATCGCTTCTTCAATACGAGCCGTATTGAAGTTGCGTCCCGCTGCATGCATTTGGAAATCTGTCTGTTCAGATGCCTGTATGCTGTCAAATCTATTGAAGAATGTAGCTTCATCTCCCGTCTAACAGCCATGAGGATAAGAGTGTGATCGGAGAGTTTTTGTGTTCTTCTGCGGCGGGTCTTGCAGAACTTAGCTCCGACCGCATGGACAGTTTCCACGAGCTTGTCATTCAAATCGTCCACTTCATTGCAGTCTTCTAGGCACTGAAAAAGATTTTGTAACTCGAGCTGAAAGGTTTCGGGACTTTGGATTAGAGCACGAGGGGGACGGAGCGTTGACTTCATTAGACGAGACCTCTCCAACTTAACGTTTAGGTTCAGTGTGCCTCTCATCATTCGCTGATCGCTGCCGGTTTTCACCCTCGCGATCACTGAGACATCACTGAACAGTTGTCATCTGGTCGCCATAATGAAGTCAATCTAATTTTTTGTCGAACCGTTGGGGCTCGACCAGGTCCACTTCCAGTGGGGCCGCTTCTGGAAGAAAGAGTTCATCATAAAGAGTCCCTCTTTCTCCATGAAGTCGGCCAGCTGCTGGCCCCTTGGGTTCCGTTGCCCTATTCCAAATTTCCCCACTTTCAGCTCACCGTTCTCTTTTGTGTCTAGTTTTGCATTGAAGTCTCCCATTAACACAGTATATTGGGTTTTGGAGGACTGCATGGCTCTAGAGATATCCTCATACATTTCCTCCACATCCTCATCGGGGTGTGCCGAGGTTGGTGCGTAAACCTGTTTGACCTTCAGCGAATACCGATTGGTGATTCTGAGTATAAGGTACGCAACCCTCGTCGACACACTCTCAATCTTTACAAGGTTGTTAACGAGAGACTTGTGGACGATAAATCGTCGCCCTCCCGGTAATAGAGCAAGTTGCCGGATTCGAGGATTACCGTGTCCTTCCCCTCTCTTCGGACTTCGGATAATCCTATAATATGCCAGCGTAACTTGTCTATCTCTTCTTCCAGCTCCACAATCTTCTCGTCAGTCCTCAAGGTGCGTGCATTGTATGTTGCCAGGTCGAGTCGTCGTAGGTGGCAACCGAACCTCCACCGGAGATTCTTAGCACCCCCTAACCCGCCGTTACCATTGTCGCCACCGTAGCCAGGAACAGCGGGGCCGCCGGGGACTGGGGACCGTCTCTTCGTAACTTTCATCATGGGGGGTATATTGCCATAGATGCTACGCTTGGCGAGCGGGTTGGCCACCGCAGTTTTTTATTGTATTTTTGCCGTTACCAGGAAGATGCTGCAGCCCATCTCCTGCCTGTTTCACTTTTGCGCCTTTTACGACACCCACGGGAAGATATGGGGTAGTGGATATTTTTAACCGCCACTACATGGCAAAATATATATGTATATATATACATATATCAATACAGCCGTTCACAAGTCCTCTGCTGAACATTGGCCTCCTCCAAATAATGCTACAAAGCACGGTCCTGAGCCACCTGCATCCATCGACTTCCTGCATATATTAAAAGACCGTCACTCCATCTAGTGGGGGGTTGACCTGCACTCCCCCTCCAGTATCAGAGCCTTTTTTCCTGATGTGTTGTCGGTTCTTCGAGCTACATGGTCGGCCCATTGCCACTTCAGCTTACTAATCCGTTGGGCTATGTCGTTTTCGTTGTCGTATGTAATTTTCGTATGTATTTATATATAGCAATTAAGGACACTCACGCTCCAATCGCAGTTGCGATTTGCAGCTTGCCGCCGTGTTTGGCACTATAGGTCAGCTGATTGGGACGGGATGCAGTCTTTTTTTGCATCCTACCCTTGGGGGCGGGTTTGCTTCTCGCTGGAAGATCCCAGCGTTGTTGCCGATTCTGTTGCTGATGTGGCACTTCATGGTATGGAACTTTTTATTCCAACCTCTGTGGTGCCCATCGGAGGCAGATCCCAGCCATGGTTTGGTCGCTCCTGTAAAATAGCATCACGGTATAAGCAGGAGTGCCACCGGGCCTGGGCTGACGCATCAACGTCTCGGGATGTCAACACGAGCGCGCTTAGTTTAGTTTAGTTTAGTTTACGACGGGCTGTTTTCCGCAACTCCACGTCTATGCGCGTATTTTGCGTGTGGACAGGAATAATGTGATTATTCGAGCCATGAGATCTCTCCGAAGAAGCTCAACAGGCCCTTGATGTTGCATGCAACTTCGGGGAGTGATCCCGGCGTGCCGAGATGTTTAGCCCTGTATGTAGCGACCTCCGGACATTTCAGTAGCACGTGGGCCGCCGTTTCTTCTTCCCCCATACATGCCCTGCACAGGGGACTATCTGTAACACCTATAGTAAATAAATGTTTGTTAAAGGTGCCGTGTCCTGTGATAGCACTTGTTACTATCCTAATCTGCGGCTTGTTCAGTCTCATTAAAACTTTTGTTAAGCGACTGTTTATTTCAGGCAGGGCATCCCTGGCTTGTCTACAGTCTACTAGATTTTTCCAAAGCTGAGCGTGTTGATTAGTGAAGTGTCTACGTACCAGTGAACAAACGTTACCAAAGGGGATTGGTATGATTGGTTCCGGCCCTATAGTGGCCAAAGCCGATCCTCTTCTAGCCAGTTTGTCTGCTGCATCGTTGCCTCTGGATCCACTGTGTCCCTTTATCCATTGCAGGGTCACATTGTTGTTTTTACATACCTCATTTAATCGTTGATGGCATTCATATATTAGTCCCGAGTTCACCACATTGCATCTCAGGGCTTAGAGTACCGACCTACTGTCGGTCAGTATTCTGATGGGGAAGTCATTATCCTTCCTAGCATCTATTGCTAAGGCCGCTTGAATGATACCCATACATTCCGCCTGAAAGACCGTGTTATAGGTACCCAGTGGTGTGCATATGTGAATATTGAGGTCTTCAGAGAAAGCTCCAGAACCTACATCTTCATTTGTTTTAGAACCATCGGCGAAAATTCTAAGCTCTTTTGGGCTTAATCCTTCCGGCTGGCTGTTTTCATTTAACTGTATCTTGTATTTCTTATCGAAAACAAATTGTTTAGGAATCCTATCGTATTTGGCTTGTAGGATAGGAATTTTTGAGTGAATTCTATCAATTATGCCTGTATGAGGGACACTATTCTTACTCCAAAGATTTAGGGTCTTGAGTCTGATGGCAGCTAAAGTCGCTTCTTGTTGTATATGTAGATGAAGCGGAGTTAGCTCCAGCATCGCTTCTAAGGCTGCTGTTGGCGTAGTTCTCATGCAGCCTGTGGCAGCCATACATGCCAGTCTCTGGTAGCGCTGAAGCTTCTTAATTATGGTGGCTTCATTTGTCTTGGTCCACCATACCAGAGCGCCGTATGTGATCATGGGCCGAATTACAGTTTTGTAAAGCCACAGTATGATTTTTGGCGTCAATCCCCATCTTTTGCCAATCATGTTTCTGCATTGCCAGAAAGTTATACTAGCTTTGTTGATTTTGTTTTCTATGTGTTTATTCCAGTTAAGTTTGCTGTCCAAGGTAAGACCTAAATATTTTACCTCAGAGGATAGCTGGAGTTTTGTGCTAAAAAGACTTGGAGGATGATAGTTATTCAGCTTTCGTTTTTGTGTGAACATAACTAAAACCGTTTTATTTGGATTGACGGTTAAGTCGTGTTCCCTGCACCATCTCTCCACTATACGGAGAGCCGCTTGGGTCAGGTCGCACACTATGCTTGCTGTCTTTCCAGAGACCAGTATTGTCAGGTCATCAGCATAACCTACTGTATAGAAGTGATTGTCATTTAATTTGCTGATGAGTTCATTAATGACCATATTCCACAGGAGAGGTGAGAGAACCCCACCCTGCGGGCAGCCTTTCTTAATTTGGATTGGTTGAGATTCACCAGCAATCTTTATTATTTGTGTACTGAGCATGTAAACTATCTAGTCGATCAGTGCCGGTTCAACTTTGTGTCTACCGAGTGCACCTTTTATGCTGGAGAAGTTCGTTCGGTCAAAAGCACCTTCTATATCTATGAAAGAACCTAGACATATTTCTTTGTTTTGGATGGCCTCTTCAATCTTTGTAATTACCTTATGAAGGGCCGATTCTGTTGATTTGCCTAGACTGTAGGCGTGTTGCTTGTCGTGTAGTGGTAAGTTCATTAGCGCCGACCCCCTTAATTCCCTTTCACACATCCTCTCCATCGTCTTTAGGAGAAAGGATGTGAGGCTAATGGGCCTGTAGGATTTAGGGTCAGTGTAGTCGCTCTTACCTGGTTTGGGTATGAATGTAACTTTCACTTCCCTCCATCCCCTAGGAACATATTTAAGAGCAAGACAGGCTCGCATTATGGCAGCAAGTCTGACTATTAGGGCTTTACCCCCCCACTGTAGGAGTGCCGGGAATATGCCGTCGGGTCCTGCCGCCTTATAGGGGAGGAAACTGTGAATGGCCCAATGGATTTTGTCCATCGTTACCACTCTCTGTGCTAAATTCCAGTCTTCTGCTGTTGATGTCAGTATGTCGTCATGCCGGTTTGCCTCCTGGGTTACGCAGCAACCTGGGAAGTGCGTTTCAATTAGGATGCGTTGGGCTTCATCCGGCGATGTTGAGTAGCTACCGTCGGGTTTCTTTAGAGACATGGATCCCGACGTGTTCTGTTTAGCTAGAATATTCCTAATCCTATTTGCTTGTTTGCAGGTTTCTATGTAGCCACAGAATTTACGCCACCCAATCGAGCGTCGATACCTGATACATTTTTTGTATTCAGACTTAGCTTTCTTATATAATAGCCAGTCTTCATCCATTGAGGTATTCATGGCCCTATTTAGAGCTTTTCTTACCTTCTTACGTTTTCTATCGAGTTCTTTACCCCACCACGGTTGTTTTACCTCGGCATGTCTTGGTGGAGTGATTTCTGGACATGATTCATGGTAGCTGTCTATCATGGCCTTAGTAACAGCTGCTACCTGTTCTTCTAGGAGCGACTGATCTGCTATAGTATGTATCCCCTCAAAATCCGCTAGCAAAGACGTCAGCCTATTTAGGTATTTTGTTTTATCTGTCTTGCGGGGATTTCTCCATGGTGGTGTAGAGGGGATATCGACCTGTAGTGCGAAGCAGATCCATCTATGGTCTGAGCATGAGGCCTCTCTTGACACATGCCATCCCGTAATTAGTTTGGCTGCTCCTTCTGTTGCAAGTGTGAGGTCGATTATAGTGCGACAGCGTTTGTTTATGAAAGTAGGTTCAGAACCTATGTTTAAAATGGTTAGGTTAGTACTAAATAAATATTCAACTAAAACTTTACCTCGTTCATTTGGTTTTTCCATTCCCCAAAGGGGATGATGTGCGTTGGAGTCCGTCCCGATCACAACCTCTAGTCCGGTCCTCTCGCAGAAGTTCACCAGCCTGCTGAGGTCATGAGGGGGAGGAGTGTCTTCCTCCGGCATGTAGACCGAGGCGACGACTAATCTACTCTCCTGTGTGTACTGTATTGCTACGGCATACATGTCTCTAGAACAGAAATCTGTTAAAGGTTGTGCACAGATATCTTTAGTAGTGTAAATACACGCTCTAGGCTTGTCGTGTTCAGAGCTGTAGAATAACTTACCTTTTAGGTTGTTTAGGCCTTTAATTTTACCAGCCCCAACCCACGGCTCCTGGATTAAGGCTATGGCAGTCCTTTGAACCTCCAACCACTTGCGTAATTGAGCCGACGCAGTTACGCTGTGGTGGAGGTTGGCCTGCACTAGGCTAGTTTTGGACGAAGGGCACGCCATCATTGATCGCGTCCTCCCCGTCCCCGCCCAAAAATAGGCCTGCCAGAAGATCTCGGGTTTCATCGTCAGCCACCGAGTCGGAGGTGGTCGGCAAAATGCAGTCCTCCTCGTCACTCAGTGAGCTGCCGCTGAGCCCAATCTCCACTGGGGGCTTCGGCTCAATTGTGCAGGCCGTTTCTTCACTGGACTTGGCCTCCAGTGATTCCGCTGTACCGGTAACTATGGCTCCGGTATCCATAACTTCCGGGTTGTTTTCTACCTCTTTGCTCGGTGGAGTATCAAAGAATTTGCCTCCACGACCCTGGAATTTTACGTATACCGCCCCGCATACACATGCGAGACGGCGTCCGGCCTTCATCAGGGTCGGGATATGATCCTCCGGCACCGAAACAACGAGGAACCACCCGTCCGTCTGCTTATCTGCCTTGAGTAACAGCCAGTCCCTGATGTTAACCCAGCGGTTCTGGTACGCCAACACGCGACCAATGTCGCGTGAGTCTTTCCAGGCCCCCTGGGCATCAGGGATAAGGATACCACATTTGACTCTTTGTGGTATCTCTGACTGTTTCTTTATTGTCAGCAAGGTGCTGGATTTAAGGTCGAGGGTAGCAATGTTCCCCTTCAACCAGTCCAGAGCCTTCTGATCGTCGCACCACAGTTTCAGGACACCTTCCGTATAAACGGGTTTGCCCCTAAAAACTGGGCCCGACGCATCAGGGTCCTGGCTACTCCAGGCCTCGCTGATCATCTTCCTCTGTATTGCTACAAGGATGTCGTCTGCTACTTCCTTCGTAATGTGACCTGAACGCGCACACGTTAAGGCCACACCCAAATCTGCTTTAGCAGCGGAAGCGTAGCTCGTTCTTGCAGTCTTTGGTTGCTGTTCGAGTCGCACTTTTTTGTGTTCACCTCTAGGCGAGGTGGACTCTTCCAGCATCCTTTTGGCTGCTCTTTCCTTCTTCCCAGGACGCTTGGCCGCTCGCTGCTTCCTGGCGGATATCCTAGAGCTGGTTCCCGCGTCCGCGACTTCCACTTGGGCTGGATTTTTATCCTTCCCAGCTTCAGCGCGGCTACTGATTCCAGCGCCAAGCACCCCAGTCGCAGTAGCTTGCCCAGCCTCCTTGGTTTTGGTATCTGAAGCAGCCAAAGCGGCTCGTTCTCTACGGCCTTTTTACCGCTGCTTCTTGTTCTTCTTTTTGGCCTTTCCACTACTGCCTGCAGGGATAGACCCTCCTGATGGTCCGTCAGGTCGGCAAGTCACCTTTTTGGGTGCCTTGCCTTTCCCCTTACGGCTCACCACTTGCCAGGCAGCAGAGAAAAGGTCGTCAGTCCGTAGTGGCTCCGCAGTTTTATCACTTGCGGGCTCTTGTTTCTTTTTCTCTTCCAGCTCCTTGGAACTGGTTTTGGAAACGTTCAGCGAGGTTATCCCTTTGGTGGGGGCACCTACGCTGGACGGTACTGTCCGTGGAACCGTCGGTTTAGTGACGGTTCCCTTTTGTTCGTTGGTGTCTCTGGTAAGCACCTCTGACACCTCTCCCTCTTTCTTATTGGGCCTTAAATTGTCCATAATTTGTGTTTTTTAAAATTCATCCCCCCGGCTTCCCACCCTCCATGGAGCCCGCACCTTTGGGAACGCCCTACTTTAGAAGCAAAAGGAATTTCAGGCGTTAGGATTACCGGGAGAATATAGGGACGCGAAGTTGGCTCACAGCGCGACATCGGGAGCTCGATCCAGCTGGTAGATTGGGCTGACAAGGCCCATCCCCACCACCCCAATAAACTGTCACTTGCTCCGTCAGCATGGCCTTTACCACCACCCAGCCCCCTTTTCAGGAAGACTAGGCAGCCCCCACATCCCTCGCCTGCGACCCTCTGACGGGGCGCTTGGCCATTTCCCTATCTGTGGCTAGCAGATAGGGCCACCGTTTAGCTTGAAATCCGGACCAAAGAGGGCGTGTTGCCTCTCGCCACTATATACCCCAGCGACGATCGGCTCAACCCTCCAGGACTCCTTCATCCCCGCGTACGGCGCTCGACTGCGCAGGTCCTAGCGCAGGTGGGTGTGTTAGTCCACCGGATACACCCACTCTCTCCGGCGGATTCGTCCCCTCCTCCTTTCTCATCCGGGCTTGGGACCGGCAACGGCGGACTTTAAACGAGCGCGCTTAAAAAGAAGTATAATTCCGCCTCCAGGTCCTTCAAAAGCGTCATTGCCAAGGCTAGGTCTGAGCACATCGGCAGAATTGGTGAGAAGCTAGTTCGCCTTCCTTCGGGAACCCGTGCATTCTGGTCTCTCGCCAAGGCTGTCCTAGGGAACTTCTGTCAGCCATCTCATCCATCTTTGCACAGAGAGGACGACTCACTGGCCCATGCCGCAAAGGAGTAAGCCGATCTGTTGAGCTCTCTTTTTGCATCCAACTCGACTCTAGATGACGAGGGGAACACACCACCGACCATCCCGCGATGTGATTGCTCCATGCCGGATGTGCGGTTTACATAGCGCTCGAATCGCAAAGCACTCTTCTCCCTGGACGTCAGCAAGTCGAGTGGGCGCGATGGAGTCCCTTCACGCACAATCCCTGATGGGGGACCCAGAGAGAACAGATCGCCAAGTGTCACGATCCTTACATACCTCTTTCGTTTCTTTCAGATTCATTATCTTCTTCATACATGCACGTCTAGGTATCCGAGTACTCTTGACCCTCCCCTCTTCGAGCAATTTGCTTACATGGTCTTCGAAAGAATTGTTTGATACCTTGTTTTAAAAAAAACAAGGTATCAAACAATTATATCATAGAACAACAAACTCTGTCTCGTGTGTCGTCTATCAGGGATCTCGGGGTCTTGTTTGACGAACAGCTTAGTTTCCGCCAACATTCTCAACAACGATCTCATAGCCAAAAAATCTAACCAGGTACTAGGTTTCGTTACCAGACAGAGCAGGCACTTCAGGAACTCTCAAAGTTTAATTTTGTTATATAACAGTCTGGTTCGAAGTAATTTAGAATATAGTTCAATAATATGGAACCCATACTACGCAGTGCACTCTGAGCGCATTGAATCGATCCAATCCAAGTTTTTGCGTTTATTGAGCTTACGTACCGGCAACAATAGAAGACTCCGGTCATATGCTGAGAGACTTAAAGAGTTTGACATGACACCACTTCACCTCCGTCGCGACGAATTGGACGTAGTTAACCTACACAAAATAATACACTCGGAACTGGACAGTCCCGAGGTTTTGGAACTGTTAAATTTTAACATAAAACACAACCCACGTAGACCTATGAAAAAAATATTTGACATACCCCTATCGCGAAATAATATCTCCCGGAATCAACCCCTATCAAGGTTATGTCGACTTTATGAGAATTATAGCCTTCGATTTACCAACCTTGACATTTTCAACTCTAGTCTGGTTCACTTTAGAACTGTTTTGAAAGGCATTCTCAAGGACATCCCCTTTGATTGATATTCACTAAAATAATAGTTCTTAATTTGTTGGATTTATAAGCCTGTTAGTTTAAGCAATTTTATTTAAAATGTTTGTTTCTCAATCTTGGCATGCCGTGATAACACGTATAAGGATTATGTCTTGTATTACACTATTATTATTGTAAGTTATAGCTTTAAGTCATGATGTAATCTGTTGTGTTGTCCAATAATAAATAAATAAAAAAATAAATAAGAAAGTTAGTCTCGGTCTACCTCGACACCCTTTAATATTTACTTTCGCGCTATATATTTTTTTGTTTTTGTGAACGTACATTAAATTTTAGTAAATATACTGAGAGGCCAAAGTTAATATATTAATTTCTTTAAATTTTTCTGTAAGAGACTCTCTCGGTTTTAGATTGTAAATAGCTCTAATGGCCCTCTTCTGTAAAACAATAATAATTTCTGAATCAGTCGCATTTCCCCATAGCAAAATCCCATAAGACATTATGCTATGGAAATAACTAAAATAAACTAATCTAGCTGTCTCGACACTAGTGAGACCTCTAATCTTTTTTACAGCATAGGCTGCAGAACTTAGTCTGCTTGCTAATTTGGATATATAGGGGCCCCACTGCAGCTTTGCGTCAAGAGTGATGCCAAGAAAAACAGTGGATACAATAGGGATCAATTCCTCCCCATTGAAAATTACATTGGTATTCAGATTTTTAACATTCGTTGTTTTAAATTTAACACATTTGGTTTTATTTCCCTTCAAATGCAGATTATTAACGTTAAACCAATGCACTAATTTTGATATAGCATTATTCACTTCGTCACATATAAATGATGGACGTTTTAGTTTAAAAATCAAGGAAGTATCATCAGTAAATAATACTATATCATGAATATCCCCTACACGGTGAGGTAAGTCATTAATATACACCAGAAACAGGAATGGGCCGATAATCGAGCCCTGAGGAACACCCATTAGTACAGGTGACCCGGAAGAACTTTTACCATTGATAATAACCTTCTGCTTTCTATTACTTAAATATGAAAAAATATTTATAGGCGCTGTGTTCTTGAGACCATAGTATTGTAGCTTACTGATTAATGTCTCATGGTGAACACAGTCGAAGGCCTTAGAAAGGTCACAAAATATACCCAAAGCATCCTCTGAATTCTCCAATGCACAAAAAATGTTTAATAAGCTCAACTCCAGCGTCAGTTGTTGAGCGACCCCTTGTAAAACCGAATTGACTTTTATATAGCAATTTATTACTATTAAATAAACTTAACATCTGATTTAAAAAAATTTTTTCAGAAATTTTACTTAATGTTGGTAGTACAAACGTGGTCTAAAATTGGCGGGGTCTAATGTACTACCAGATTTAAATATAGGTATGACTTTACTTTGTTTCATTAAATCAGGAAACACACCAGATTCGACGCTTATATTAAATATAGTGGCTAGATAAGGTGCTAATATATCTATTATAGATAAAATAACTTTAACGGAAATCCCCCATAAGTCTGCCGTTTTATTAACATCAATAGTTTTAAAATATTTAACGATATCTTTAGGCAGTACTCTATGGAATTAAAAAGTATTTGAACAATCCCTTACATTTTGTTTGAGCAATGATTCGGCGACATTAGGAGAAGAATTTAATGATTTTGTTGTCAAAAAAGGAACATCAGTAAAATGTTTCTCAAAAGCATAGCATAGCAACTTCTTGATCAGATCGCGTTAAATTATTGTTAATATTCAATTGAAAATCCGAGTTGCGCGGTTTGACCTTGCCCGTTTCACTATTTATTATTCTCCAGGTCATTTTAATTTTGTCGGATGCAGTTTTAATTTTGCTGCTTAAATGTAAAGCCTTAGCAGTGGAGCACACTTTTTTAAATATTTTAGAATATGTTTTCACATAATCTCTAAATATAACACTACTATTATAACATGATCTTTCATCATAAAGCTCGTATAACCTTCGCCTATTTTTATAAATTCCTACTTTCGCCCATTCATTAAATGATTTGCCCATTTATTAAAAATTTGACAGGTCCAAGTGCTCCGCAACCAATGAAGTGATGCGCGCAGTAAGGTCCTCCGTCTTAGCCTCTGGTATGCCATGCAAGAGTAGCATCTTCCGCCTTCTCCGCATTTCCTGGCGATCCATTTCCAGCCGTAAAAACTCCATTTGCTGCTGCATAGTATTTAACGCGGCCACAATAAAAACTTTAAAAGACTCGAAGTCAGCAGCGATCGACGAGATGGTAGCAGAGGTCTTGCCTGCTGAGTTTTTTTGCAAATCTTGCTGAAATTCGTCCATTTTCATGTAAAACATCTCCGTCATTGCAGAAAATGATTGCATAATATGGACTCATTGAATGAGTCCATATTATGTCACTTTTGAGTGGATAATGAAATAAAGTGAAATTATCACAAGGATTTCTTTTGCTGGTAGGTAGTGTCACTCACATGTACATAATTTACAATAAAAATTTAAATAAAACCAATAAATACTGTAACTTTAATTAAAAATAAATAGGACGATATGAAATATGTGTTGCTTTTACGACTACCCTCACGAAAAAAAAAAGAAAAAAAATAGTAAAATAGTATTTTCATGGCTATTAAAGTTGAACGAAATGATAATGTCATGAATCATGATGTCATGGAGTCTGGACAATAGATCAGATGAAATGAAACTCGAATTAAAAAGAGCTGTTCCCATTATATGCATCAATCAAGAACCAATTACACTGCCCACAGAATGCTCATATATCTGAAATATCGAGCCCTTTTGTCATATATCTAGAACAACAGGGGGACCTACTCAATAAGGTTTCTTAATCTGACGTACTCCTATCAGCACATTACTTCCCAGTAAAATACAAATATACGGCCGATCACCTCTCACGGGGACTGTGACTGTCAACTGTGTGAGAGTCACTTTACAACTGAACCTTCAAGGCTGGTTAATTGGAGATGGGAAAATCTATTAATAGGTCTTCAGAATCAGAGAAGCAATTATTAGATTCTAGTTGGAGGCCATTATCATTTTATATCTGGATAGTAAGTACCTATCCATCTCTAAGGCGATGGATAAAAAGGTGTGATTCTAATAATATTTCTTCCAATCTTCCACAAGCACAACAAATAGCAAATTTTCTAGTACACTTACATAGAAAAATAAGCTTATAGTACTCAAGCTGAAGATACTTCATTTGTACGTCAAATTTTGAAAGCTATTGCCACGACAGAATCACCTGAAAGTCAATCTCCTATATACGGCACTGAAAATTTCGGGAATCAAGGTAGTGACACAACATTACTATTTAAAAATGTATTTATTGCTTTTCGCAGTATTTTCCGCGAAATTTGACACATTTTTCCATAGGATGGAACCAATCATTGAAGCAACCATCCCATTAAGAAGTTGGGGTCTCCAAAATGGCCGTTTTGTAGGCGTCCACAGCTTCTTCAGGTGATGAAAATCTCTGTCCACGCAATTTATTCTTTATTTTAGGGAAAGTATAGAAATCATTAGGGCTTAGGTCGGGGCTGTACGGCGGATGGTCTAATAATTCTATGTTTTCTTGCTCTAAAAACTCTTTTGTTCTGTGTGCGGTGTGAGAACTCACATTTTCGTGATGGAGGATGATGCAGCGGTTGCAGTTCTCTTTACGGAGTTCAGAAACGACCTGTGGCAAACAAATGCTAGCATACCATTCTGAATTAAGCGTTCTTTGTCTCTCAAGAGGAATAGTCGTATAATGGCCGGTTTTGGAGACAAACGTAGCCACCATTTTTTTTGCAACACTCCGTGAACTAACAATTTTTGTTGGCTTTCACTCATTTTCGAACACCCAAACCCGTGACTGGTTTTTTGTTTCAGGTTCGTACGCATATATCCAGGATTGGTCACCTGATACGATGTTGTATACAGCATTTGAGGATCCTGCGTTGAATCTTTCGAGAGTTCTAATGCACCAAGTAACGCGAGCCGCTTTTTGCTTTTCACAGAGCGAATGCAGTATCCATCGTGAAAACAACTTTTTTACACCTAATTGGTCATGCAAGATTATTTGTATTTGACTCGTGCCAATGTCTAAAGTTGCCTGAATTTCGCGGCATGTCACATGTCGATCTTCCTCAATCAGCTTTCGCACAGCATCAACGTTTTCTTGAGTGACTGCAGTTTTTGGACGACCTTGACGGGGATCATCACTGAGCTTGACACGTCCACGTTGAAATTCAGCAAACTAGCGATAAATTGTGGTTTTGGATGGGGCTTCATCCCTAAATGTAGAAATAATCCGGTCAACACACTGTTTTTGTGTTAAACCACTTCGAATGTCATAATAAATCATCGCTCTTGAATTTTCTCGAGTTAATTCCATTTTCTCAACGACTAAACAAGTTGGACAAAACCTTGTGACAAGAACGAGACTATTTATTTAAATAAATAAATGGTATTCGATTTTAAACCCAAGGAATTTTCAATTAAAAATATTTTAATATGACAGGAACACTGGAAATATTCCATCGTCTTTACCAACGCAGTGGCAGTTCATAGATGCCCTTCTTGAAGAAATCAAATGGATGTGAGGCAAATAATTCTTCCAAGGCATTTTGTACTGCCTCGCCGGTATTGATTTTTTTTCCGCTAAAAAGTATTTCTTCTTTTTCCAGAATTTGGATATTCTGGAAAAAGTAGAAGTCTGTGGGCGCATGGTGTGATGAGTACGGTAAATGACAGAGAGCTTCCAACCCCAGTTCTTGTAACTTGGGGAACCGTCTGTTGTGCAGTATAAGTTCACGCGTTTTTGTGCAGGAGCAGCGGGGACGAACGATTGACCAGCGCTAGATGGAGACGTGCGAGCTTTTCCATCATTGTGTTCATTTCTTCACAGTACACTTCTGCAGTGATTTCATATTCATCCCGTTTGGTAAGAAGCTGTGATGAAAGCACACC
This sequence comes from Parnassius mnemosyne, assembly GCA_963668995.1. Classification (NCBI taxonomy): domain Eukaryota; kingdom Metazoa; phylum Arthropoda; class Insecta; order Lepidoptera; family Papilionidae; genus Parnassius; species Parnassius mnemosyne. Next base: position 8,602,985 of record CAVLGL010000001.1, on the reverse strand, counting down.
GGCGCTAGACCACCAAACAGTGACCGTCACTTTTCTTTTATGGCATTTTTAGGTGCTGAACCAGGATCTTACAAATTTGCTGAGCGCTTGCGATTGTCAAATAGAATCCATTTTCGTCGCAGATAACTGCGATGCGAATCGGTTCAATATTCCTTCGTTTGTTTCGAGCAGTGCAAGGCTCGTCTCCACGCATACATCATACTAGTGATTGTGGGTCACCCATTTGTCAAGATTTTTTGCCTTGCCAATTTGATGTAAATGTATCAATACTGTTGTTATGCTAACGTCAACAGTTGCTCCTATTTCCACTTTATTATTCAATTTCGATCAAATTTTGCGGACGACCACAGGGTTAATTTTTCAACAACTAAACGTTCTGTTTTGAAATTATTAGCTTCTGTTTACGACCCCGTAGGTTTTATTTCACCGAGCATTTTCATCGCGAAAGAAATAATGCAAGATTTGTGGAAGGCATAGGATGGGATGAGCCGCTGCCAACCGACGTAAGTAAGCGCTGGCTTAATTATTTTGATGATCTCCCACGACTAACGGCAATCAAGATAGATAGACACATGATGTTACCAAAACAGACTGAATGTGAATTGGTCGCCTTTTGCAATGCAAGCTCTCGCGGTTATGCTAGTTGTGTATGTGATCAGTCGTAACGATAGAGGTCAGACTAAAGTACGCCTGGTGAGAGCAAAATCTAAAGTAGCCCCCGTCAAACCATAAACTATCCCAAGGTTGGTATTAATAGCTTCAGGTTTGTTAAACAAATTAATTAAATATGTCTGTGACATTTAAACTCGTGTAAAAATTACTCGAGTCACTGCGTGAACCGATTCGACTATCGTTTTGGCGTAGTTTCAGACAGAAGCTTACAAATTAAAGCCGTTTGTTCGTGACCATGTTAATCAGGATTGTGAAGTGTTACCTCCGCACTGTTGACGTCACGTTAGTAGTGAGTGCAATATGTCAGACATCTACTCGCGCGGAGCGTCTCCGTCACAGCTGGTGGAGTGCAGTGAGCAGTGGCTGAAGGGTCCATCTTGGTTGTACAACGACTATCCGCAGTGGCCAGAGAAAACATTTGTCAACCAAGATGAAAGTAATACACCCTAAATGAAATCAAATCATACAATAAGGCTCCTTCAATATAATCACTGATGAAAATAATTTGATAGAAGATACTTAGTTAGAGATCTGTGACCGAATCCTTTCCAATTTCTCATCTTATTATAATCAGCAACGTACGTTTGCTCGAATATTGAGATGGTTCCGACTCAAATCTAGTCATTCTAAGCACTCAGTAATGACGACTAACGAATTAAATATTTCTCAAGTTGTTTTAATTAAATTAGTATAGAATGCATACTTTGCAAATGAAATAAATAGTTTGTCAAAGGGCACAAAGTACGTTCCGTCGTTGAAAAAATTATCTCTGTTTTATAGACGAACGCGCATACCTTAGGGTGGGGATGGAATAAATTATTCACTGTTACCTTATAACGCGAAGCATCCTCGTTTATTACCTAAAAATAGTAGATTTACCCTATTACATATTGAATATTTAGAAAAAGATATTTACACGTAGGCCCACGCCAATTTCAAAACATTATTAATCAAAATTTTAGGATTTTAGCATCTGGTCGCATTATTTGATCAGTTTTGTCCAAATACAAAATTTGTTTTAAACACAACCCAGTGCTCTTACGTCTTGAGATTGTACCTTTGGCAGCAGTCCGATTGATACCTTGTAAAGTTTATGAGCATATGGGGGTGGACCTCGGTGGTCCGTTCTTTACAAAAAAAAAGTTTACGACGAAATACCAGGGTTGAACGGTCATATTAAGCGTTATTTATTTGTTACGCGACAAAAACTGTACCTTGAAATCTTATCGTCGTTGTCATCCTAGTCTTTCCCCGCGGGTTTAGACAGATTTGTAGCGCGAAGAGGTGTGTGCTCTTTCCTTTATTCGGTTTGTAGAACTAATTTCATCGCTGCTAGTAAGCATTTAACCTAAGTACGAAGTTTTATATTCGAACAAAAAACAACATATTAGAGGGTTGCTCAAATCGACAAATTATATGGAGGTTTAATCCCCCTGGTAAATCAAATATGCGTGGGCTCTGGGAAGCCGCAATTAAATCCGCCAAGTATCTATTGATGTAGCATGTACGAATTTTCTTTGATTAGCTGAGTACGTACAGCATTAAAAACACCCTGTTTAAAGTTTCTAGATGAACAGCAGCAATTTTTCTTCTAACATTAGTTAAAAAGAGTTCATGACGTTCGATTGCTGAAAACATCAGAAGCAAATTTATGTTTCTCTGATGGCAAGTTAACCTTGTGGCCAATATTTGGATCAAAAACAGACTCAGCGTGCCATAGGTAATCTGGATATTTATTACTTAAACATCCTATTACCCAATCAGAACGTATGCCCATTACTATAAATAAAACGCCTCTTTGACATAACCCAGGAGCGAAGAAATGAACAAGAAGGATTGAGTTATTTATTTATTACTCTTATTGGTTAACCACGTCTAGCCTCTAGAACAGTGATTGGTAGCTAGATTTTAAAAGTATTTATGGATTTTTCATAAAAATTTTTCGATTAAGCGCCATTAGCAAAGTAGTGATGTTCAAAAATAAAGACGAACGTTTCGACATACGGATGTGGGTGAAAACCAAATTGCTAATCTCCACTACATTCAATTATCTATACATATAAACATACATATGTACATACCAACAGAATCTAGGGATACCTTAATCCTAAATTATTTACGACTTTACAGTTTAAAATTATTTGAGTTTCGATAAAAAGTTTTTAATATACAGATTGAAACCTCTTTTATTCTATTTTCAAAATATCAAAATTTAAATAAAAAAAAAACGAAAACAAAGAAAATATAAAATATGGCAGCAAGATTGTTGGTAATATAATAAATGTTAGAAGTGGCAACGCTGATTATTAATTATTTTATAACATGTTTTTCAATTTTAATTAAATTTATTAGTTTTATAAGATGAAATTATGATTTTTATCATATTAATTTTATACGGTGATTAAAAAATGAACTTATTTATTTAAAACCAAAAAAAAATACGAAATGTTTTTTTTTTATTAAAGACATTAAAACAACCCGATTCCTCCATTTACTATATCAGAAAATTCTTCATAGATTTTTAGATATTTGATAAAATTAAAAATATCCCTAGATTCTCTTGATGTGTATACACACATGACAAGCTAATAAAAGCGAGTTAAAATGTTTCATCTACAAAACGTTACCCATAGTTGACGAAAATTTCAGAGATTATGCAATGTAAAAATAATATAAAAAAATTATACAGATTATACTGCTGTGCCTCGCGGGTTGAGTAACTAGAACCAAAAACCAGCATTTAATTTTCAGCATTCCTTATTTAGTCCTCAAAGGTGTACTCGTAAATGTATTTTGATTTTTGAGGATAAATATAAGTGCCAATCAACCATAACATCAACTCTGCACTCGTTATGAACTTGAATTGTGCACTCGTTGTCTTCTTTACTTGTGTAAAATCTCTCTCTCCCTCTCTCTCTCGGTCGAAGCCAGACTAACCTAGTCGGGCTATTTGTCCCAGGTAAACATACTTGTCAACAACTCCGAGCTTAGTGCTCCCAATAACTACCGGCATAGGTGCGACATGGACATTAAACATGATCTTTGTTTTGTCCATGTTCATCCTAAGACCTATTCGTTGGGAGACACTATTAAGGTCATTGAGCATGGTGCTTAGGTTCTCCAGCGATTCTACCATAAGGACCATATCGTCGGCAAATCGAAGGTGAGTGATGTACTCGCCATTGATGTTGATACCGTATCCGTTTCAGTCCAGAAGCTTTAAAACGTCTTCCAATGCAGCAGTGAAGAGTTTCAGGGATATGACGTCACCCTGTCTTACACCTCTCTGCAATTGGATTGGTTTCGTACTCTGGTTCTGTACTCGGCTAGCCATCGTAGCCCTACTGTACAAGCACTTCAACATTTCTATATACCGACAGTCAACTTGGCACCGCTGGAGGGACTGCAGAACCGCCCAATTTTCGACGGAATCAAAGGCTTTCTCATAGTCCACATACGCCAGATATAGTGTCAAATTGTACTCCTCGGACTTCTGTACAATTTGCGAAGGGTATGTATGTGGTCTATGGTGCTAAAGCCTTTTCGGAAACCGGCTTGTTCGGGAGACTGGAAGTCGTCAAGTCAGCGCGCGAGACGATTCGTAATGACTTCCAAAAACAGCACGTAGACGCGGCTCAGAAGGGAAATCGGTCTGTAGTTCTACAAGAAAGCGTTGTCGCCTTTCTTGATGAACAAGACCACCGCACTTCTGCTCCACGCCTCCGGTGTAATGCCACCATGGAGGACGGAATTAAAGAGCTTTTGAAGGAATTCAAGTACCGATTTTTCACCCGCTTTCAGAAGCTCCACTGTAATTCCATTCTCGCCAGGGGCCTTGCCATTTTTAAGGTGCTGAAGAGCCATTCTAATCTCGCTCAGACTGATGTCCAGGATATCTTCGGAATAGTGTCGGATAAGACTCGCTCTTGGATCGTTCCTCGCACTTGCGTGTGGCTCCAACGATGATGTGTACAGCTGCCCATAGAACCTCTCAATCTCACTCAAAATCTCAGGTGTCCCGGAAACGACGCTGCCACACTCTGTCTTCAGCTTCGACAGTTGGCTCTTTCTGGCAGACAGATCTCTAGCAAAGAATTTGGAGCCCTGGTTTCGCTCGATCGCTTCCTCAATACGAGCAATATTAAAGTAGCGTAAGTCCTGCCGCACGCAGTTGGAGATCTGTCTTTTCAATTGCCTATATGCTGTCAAATCTACTGAAGACTGCAGCTTCATATCCCGTCTAACAGGCATGATCTTAAGAGTGTGATCGGAGAATTTTTGTGTTCTTCTGCAGCGAGTCCTGCAAAACTTAGCTCCGAACGCATGGACAGTTTCCACGAGCTTGTCATTCATATCGTCCACTGCATCGCAATTTTCTAGGCACTGAAAGCGGTTTCGTAGCTCGAGCTGAAAGGTTTCGGGACTTTGGATTAGAGCACGAGGGGGACGGAGCGTTGACTTCATTAGACGAGACCTCTCCAACTTATCGTTTAGGTTTAGTGTGCCTCTCACCATTCGGTGATCGCTGCCGGATTTTCCCCCTCACGATCACTGAGACATCACTGAACAGTTGTCGTCTGGTCGTCATAATGAAGTCAATCTTATTTTATGTCGAACCGTCGGGGCTCAACCAGGTCCACTTCCTGTGGAGCCGCTTCTGGAAGAAAAATTTCATCATAAAGAGTCCCTCTTTCTCCATGAATTCGGCCAGCTGCTGGTCCCTTGGGTTCCGTTGCCCTGTTCCGAATTTCCCAACTTTCAGCTCACCGTTCTTTCTTGTGCCTAGTTTTGCGTTGAAGTCTCCCATTAACACCGTATAGTTAGTTTTGGAGGAATGCATGGCTCTAGAGATATCCTCATACATTTCTTCCACCTCCTCATAGGGGTGTGCCGAGGTTGGTGCGTAAACCTGTACAACCATATTTTTAATAGTGGTAGAGTCATGCGGCAGCTTTTGCTGTCGCACGGATGGGCCGGCTCGAACCGGGGTGGTACCACGACCTCACAGAATACCAGCTTGAAGTAGAGGTTTACCTCTGTGTTTCGCTTGGTGAGTGCAAGTAGCCGGAGGCCCTTTTTACTAGAAATGTGGCATTCCATCTTAGTCCTCACGGGTGACAACGCATCTGCAATTCGATTCGCATGCGAGGATAGATGTAGATATCTATGGGCCGCAGCAACCACTTACCATCAGGTGGAATGTGCGCTCGTTTGTCACCCTTATCCTATAAAAAAATAACCTTCAGCGAACACCGTTTGGTGATTCTGAGTATAAGGTACGCAACCCTCGTCGACACATCCCAATCTTTACAACGTTGTTAACGAGAGACTTGTGGACGATAAATCCGACACTTCCTTAGGACAGATGGTCGCCCTTCCGGTGATAGAACAAGTTGCCGGATTCGAGGATTACCGTGTACTCCCCCTCTCTTCGGACCTCGGATAATCCTATGATATTCCAGCGCAACTTGTCTATCTCTTCTTCCAGCTCCACAATCTTCTCGTCAGTCCTCAAGGTGCGTGCATTGTATGTTGCCAGGTCAAGTCGTCGTAGGTGGCAACCGAACCTCCACCGGAGATTCTTAGCACCCCCTGCCCCGCCGTTACAATTGTCGCCACCGTAGTCAGAAATAGGGGACCGCCGGGGCTTGGGGGCTTTGAGGGGTTTTGCCATAGTTGCCACGCTCGGCAAGCGGGTTGGCAACCTCAGTTTTTTTTTATTGTAATTTGGTTGTTATCAGGAAGACGCTGCTGTCCATCTCCTGCCTGTTTCCCTTTGTAGCCTTTTACGACACCCACGGGAAGATATGGGGTAGTGGATATTCTTAACCGCCACTACACGGCAGTGTAGTGTGTATATATATAAAGCAATTGCTGTACTTTAGTCTCGCTAAAACTCGAAAATGGTTTGACTGATTTTGATGAATTTTTTTGTGTACTTGGGTTCTTTTTTAGGTCCCTGGATGGTTTAAATTCACAATTGAACCCAATAGGTAGCGCTGTTTTCGAGATCCAGATATCTTCCGTGGTGTCGAAAACTGGTGTCGATTGCTTGTGATATTAATCTAAAACCATTAAACAAGCAAAATAAATTTACCGTTATGTAGCAGTGTAAGAATATCCACTATGTTCATATCGTTCTGTGGGTGTCATAATAGGCGACAGAGGGAAACAAAACCGCAGCTGGCAAGCAGCGACTTTCTTGTACTCCTAATAACTAAAGAACAAAGAACTGCGATTGCAAAACCACCTGTGGCAAGTATGGCAAAGGGAATGAGGCAATCTATGGACAATGCCTATGTTCAGCAGTGAAACTTGTATAGCCAGTAACAGTAATTAAAAACAAGGTCAAAATTCAAATTACTTGTACCAAGAATGCTAATCCACTTGTCCTCGTCATCTTCCCGTAAAAGTCCACCACTGGACATGGGCTTACCCCATAATAGTATGGATTTGCCTTAATCGTAACACTTAGAAGGCAGATTAACGACCACTGTGCCAGACGTCTCACACCTTCGCCGGTCTGAGTAATATACGCCTGGCGTAAAAGAGATGTGTAGTGACGATGTCAGAATATCGATTACCCCAAATCGTTCCATAGGTGTCGTAAGAAGCGACAGATGGAAACTAAAACAGTCACAGTCTTTCTGACAACAACTCAATAGTAAGAAATTCTGTTGCCACCCCGCCTGCCAAGCGTTGCAACTATGGCAAAATACCCTTAGAAGTAATCTATGGTCTTTAATGGATGAATGGATGGATGGAAACGAGGTGGGTATACCGCCATCCAACGGGAGCCATCTTTTTATAAAAACCTAATAATATGAATTTTTGTCATGTCCCATAGTAGCCTCATGCGTCACTCACTGGACAAAAAAGTGTAGTAATAGATTCTCTTCACACGGACAGTAGAATTATATAATATAAATATACAGATATTTAGAATATATTATAGAATTTATAACTAACTTAAGAAAAAGGAAAAGTGTTTCAACCTTCTCCAAGTTAAATCAACTGTTTCAGACTCGCTGAATTGTGATAATGATTACGTTGCTACCACTGGAAATCCTTTGGTCGAAAATATTTTTCAAAGAACTTAAAGAAGCTTGCTTTCAGTAGTTATAGATTTCTTCGTGTGCCTATCGTCATTCATGCGTACTCCTTCCCACAGATGTATACGAGATTATTCTTACCCTTAAAACATTGAAAACTACCTCTTCAGCTGGCTGGGATGGTATTCCGTTACATTTCTTGAAAACATATTCATATATTTTTGCTACTTCAATTACGTATATTGTAAACCAATGTCTATTAAAATTCGTTTTTCCGGATGCTCTTAAAAAATCAATCATCATACCTCTATACAAGAAAGACAAAGATGACATGTCAAACTATAGACCAATTTCTATTCTTCCAACGCTATTAAAAGTATTAGAAAATATTATTAACAGGAGACTTTTTTTGTATAGGATAGGATGACAAACGAGCACACAGTCCACCTGATGGTAAGTGGTTGCTGTGGCCCATAGACATCTACATTTATCCTCGTTTGCGAATCAGAATGCAGATGCGTTGTCACCGGTGAGGACAAAGATGGAATGCCTCTATTCCAGTATACGAAACACAGCAGTGTCAAGCTGCTATTTTAGGATGGTATTCTGTGAGAGCGTGGTCCTTCCCCGGTCGAGCCGACCCATTCGTGCTACAACTATACTACTAATATAGCTGCAGCATGGCTCTACCACGTATAAGACTCACAAATTATCTCGAGAAATTTAAACTACTGCCCACTAACCAATTTAGATTTAGACAGAATAGATCGACTAATAATGCTGTAGAAGAATTAGTTTCTTATGTTGTTTATAGGATAGATGCTGGAGAAAAATGTATTAGTATCTTCCTGGACTTGGCCAAGGCTTTCAAATACAGTCTAATCTTAAAGAAAAAAAAATAGAACATATTAGCATACGTGGCACGCCTTTAAAACTATTTAGTGATTATATGTCAAACAGAAAAGAAGTTCTGAAGATTGAGGCAATTTTAGTTCTGAATCCAGCATCCAGTTTGGTGTGCCGCAGGTTAATATTCTGCGACCTACATAATTTTTTATCTAAATAGTTGGTTTATGTAGATTAGAGCTTAAAAACGGAAAAATACTCAGTTATGCAGATGACACGATTTTACCTTTAGTTCTAAGTCATGGTACACTACATTTAAATTTGCAAAGGAAGGTTTAACATTACTTGCAAGTGGCTGGATAGTAATTTACTTACGTTACATATTGATAAGACTCAGTACATTGCTTATGGAATGAGCTCTAACTCATTAACCAAACGAGACACATATAATATTAAATGTCACAATTGTTTTAATAAATTAAATTGTGTGTGTAAGAATATTTCGAGGACAAATTCTGTCACGTATCTAAGTGTATTCAAATTTAGTTTTGGTTTATCGCAAGTTCTGTTGATGTTACACTGTTTAATTACTTCATAATGGAGAATACTGCATTACTGTGATACGGTTCCTTTCTATAAAATCAGTAGAGAGTGTACTTTACACTCTGTACTGATTTTATAGAAAAAAAAAATCAAAAAATTTTCTAAAATGAATTTAAGTAAATTAAATTGTTATGATAAGCTTAAAGTTGCGATAAGTTAGATAGGTTTGATTTGTTTATGGTTTGTATTTTATGTTTTTTCTTTAATAAATAACAGGAGCAGCAAAATAAGAATTATAGGATAAATGAAAATGTATAGGTTAAAATGTATAAGTTTAAATATAGGTTATTTTTGCAAAAATAACCTATATTCTATCCGCCCCAGCTTCTCACGGGTAATTTCTGGATATATATATATATATATATATATATATATATATATATATATTATAATAACGTAAAGTATAATACAAAGTTTTCCTGCAGATAATTGTGTACTTATGTTGCGATCTGCCCTAGAAAGGTACAAGTGGTTTCTGTATCTCAACAACAGCGCGGCTCTACTACGCATAAAAAACTTTGGTACATCGGCTACTCTGGAAATGCCGTCTTGTCCGGTACAACAACGAGAAATTTGTCCCATATGCCATTAAAAAGAAGGCGGAGTGAGTTTCTTAAAGGTAACTATTTCTCCTTCTTGAAGTCCAGATTGTACTGTCCTCTATTTATTACGTTTTAGAATTTCGCTCAGTATATGACACACATTTTAAGTGGGCTACGGAATTTCATTATCTCAATGTATGAACAACAAACTGGAACAAGAAATGGAGAGCAACATCTCCCAAATGGCAACTATGACAAAATCCCCCCTATGAGGCAATCTATTATGGCTTATGTTCAGTAGTGAACATTTGTAGGCTGTAATGGATGGGTGGTGTAGACTTGGGAATATCACAATCGCAAGCCAACAACTCGTTGAAAATTCGTCTAAATAGCAACATTAAAAACTTTTACTTCGGCCAACTTTATAGGCTTTTTTTCTCCAAATTAATGTAGGAACCTTGGAAGGATAACCAAGATAATGAAAAAAGGAGTCATCAATATCGGCTCACAATTGACGACGATCCGCATAACATACACGTACATCCAAAAAAAAAATTCGAATTGTAAGCCTCCTTTTTTTAAGTCGGTCAAATGATACGGTCGGTAAACATTTGACAGCAGTTTAGCGCAGTGACCAAACGATTTGTTTCAGTGTTGTAGAGCCTCAGGTTCTAATCCCGAGCGGAGCAAGTATTTGTGTAATAAATAATTATTACATTTTATAATATGTAAAATAAGTTTGAGTAAAAACTGAAAATAATTGTTTCGTGTCTGTCTGTGTGTCCTTGTTCAATTTATATGTTTCAACCATCTCTACGATAAGTGAGTCAGTCTTACCGGTGTGCATAACGCTTTAAGATAAATAAAAATAAAATAAAACATTATAAAATCATTTTAGTACTTTTTCAGTTCTCTCTAGTAAACGTTTGCTAGCCAAGTTTTAAACAAAGCCTGGGAAGATAAGCAAGTTAAGCGATATCACAGGTTACTGGCGCCGCGCACTAAGACCTCCAGATATGCGACAGAAAAAAGTTTCATCAAGTTGCTCTGAAAGTTATAAAATACATTTTTCCACGCTTTGTGTATGCAAATAAATTTTAAAGTACCTTCCTTATTGTAAAATCTCTAGCCGATAGTGTTTTAGATTTTGTGAATCACTGTACCCCTGTTTAAATTCTAGTAAAGTTACAGTCTATTAATATATTATTTAATATATGGAAATTGTGGGCACAGGTTATTTCTGGAGGGTTGTGAAGCAATCATTCCACAGTTCTGCTCCAGTGCATGTCCTCGGACTTCACAAGTTTTCGAGTTTGTTTCGCTTAAATATACAGATTTCCTCATAATGTTTTCATTCACTACCGGGCACGTGGTGGATGAGCATTTTAAATAATTTGGCGTCAGTGGGAATCTAACCCGGGTTTGACACGTAAGGTTATAATAATATAATAATATTCCACAACTATCAAACAACGCCATCTAGTCCCAAGCTAAGCAGAGCTTGTGTTATGGGTACTAGACAACTGATAAACATACTTATATATTTCTAAATACATAAATATTATAGATAAATTACACCCAGACACAGAACAAATGATCGTGCTCATCACACAAACATTTGTCCTGGGTAGGAATTGAACCCACGACCTCCGGCGTAGCAGTCAGGGTCACTAACCACTAGACCAACAGGCCAGTCAAGGTTGAAAGTCAAGGTTGAATTTATGACATGCACTTAACTTCAAGATATGGAGTTATGAACTGTAGCTAACTACCTATACGTTCTGAAATTGCATTTCAGCTTGAACCTTAAAATATTTATAGAGAAAGTCCATTTGCCTTTCCAATTTATTTGGTACAAATTGTAGCTTTATGTTGGCTTGAGTCAAATTAAGTGATCTAAATTTAGATAAATTTTAGTATAAATTTGTGCAATGGTTTAATGTTAAAAATTTACATTTAAACGGCAATACAATTAAATATATTAAGATTTCAACAAGGAATGTTAAAAATATGAATAACAATGTGTTTTTGAATGGAAATAACTGTACCCTGTTGAATCCCTTGTTTTTCTTGGCGTCACCCTTGACGAAAAGCTTCAGTGAGACTCTGCAGCTTATGCTATAAAAAAGATAAAATTTCTCACTAGTGTCGACATACTAGATTTGTTTATTTTAACTTTTTCTACAGCATAATGGCTTATGGGATTTTGCTATTGGGAATGCGGCTGATATAGAAACTATTTTTGTTTTGCAGAAAAGGCCTATAAGAGCCATTTACAGCGTAAGGCCGAGCTTTTCTCAGAAAAAATAAACTTACATAGAAATAACAACATAGAAATAAATAAACTTTGGGCTCTCAGTATATTTACAAAAATTTAATTTATGCTCACAAAAGCAAAATTAGTTTTAGTAAAAAAAGTGATATACACTCTGTAAACACCAGGAACAAACAAAAGCTAGTGGTACCAGTTTCTTGACTCAACAAAGTCAATAATTCACTCATGGGGTAATGGATACGCTATTACCACTAAGTCCAATAAAATATGCAAGGTCTCTCTATTAATAAGTTTAAATATTTTACGAGTATTGAACAAAAACTGTATAAAAAGGGTTATCTATACAAATAAATAAATATGAAGTGTTTGTTTATAATGTCGAAATAACAGCTTTTTAATATATGCATATAAAAGTATATACGGTACTTGTAACAAAAACATGATTTTTAAAATTTTTGTCTGTCTGTCTTTCTGTCTGTCTGTCTGTTTGTTCCGGCCAATCTCCGAAACGGCTGGACCGGTTTTGACCGGAATTTTACTGGCAGATAGCTGATATTATAAGAAGTAACTTAGGCTACTTTTATTTTGGAAAAAGAATTAGGGTTCCGCGTAAAAATTAAAACACATGAAATCCAATCGTAATAAATTACGCGCGGGAGAAGTCGCGGGGAACAGCTAGTTATAATATAAATGAATACATGGTTGATACGCTTCCAAGCTGTTTCTAAAATAAAATTTGTAAATAGTTTGTACAGCATTTCTTATTGCATAATTTACTCTAAAATAGTCCTACTGGGGTTCTTGCTGGTTGTTCCCAGGACAAAGGCTTTTTCCCAAACCAGTGGTAAATGTAAAAAATTACTTTCAATAAGAATTACTTGTAACCTGCATATTAAATAAATAAATAAACTACTTTTTTCTACTATATTCCATAATATTCCATTTCATGTTCCATTCTACTCCATTCCATTCGATTTTATTTTTTTATAAAAGAATGGACAAACGAGCATGCCACAAACCTGATGGAAAGTGACTACCTCTGGCCATGAACAACCGCAATACCAAGGGAATTGCAGGTGCGTTGCCGGCCTTTTAGACAGGAGTAGGCTTGAAAGTCCTTCAGACGTATCGGTGCGTAAAAATCGCTGTTGGTAACCAATTCCACTGAAAGTTTACAAAGAAGAAAACTCCTAGTAAAACGCACAGAGGTGGATCGTTAAGCATCCAGATGGTGAGGATGGTATCGTGAATTTTGACGCGATGTGCGTTCGTGAAATTTAGCGGCTGGAATTAATCCGAAAAATTCTTCAGAGTACTACCCGTGGTAGCTGCGATAGAAAATGCAAAGGATGCAACATTCTAACACAGCGCCGGTAAATCGAGCCGATCGAATCGAGAGGAAACGAACCGCTCTGTGCTGGATGCGGGCAAGTGGAAGAAGCTGCCACTGGTGTGCCCGGCCCAGAGATGAGAACAATATTTCTTCTGAGGACGAACTTGCGCTTTGTAAAGTTGCAAGCCATGTTTCGGCATGAAATACTGTCTCGCTCTGCGGAGCACGCCAAGCTTTTTAGAAACCAATTTGGCCTTCCCTTCCCAGTGATCACGAAACTGCACTCAATGCGATATCTAGACGCCAAGGATTCCGATGCTAGCTTAGGCAGCAAGGGGATTGAAACTGAGAAGATACGACAAAGAGGTTCTTTTTAGCGGTAAAGGCACAAACTTGTGTCTTCTGTGGATTGAACTGGACTAGATTTAGTCGTCCCTAATCCAAAATTTTGTTTAGCAAAGACTAGACTTCAGTCTCAAGTTTGTCCCGGTAATCGGTGACGTTTTGCCGAGAAATATTATCACGACCGGTGTATAAGGCATCAACAATGCTGTCGTCTGCATAGCAATGAATTTTACCAGTTTGCAGCATATCATTGATATACAAAAGAAACAATATATATAGCACGCAGCCTTGTTAAACACCAGCGTTAGTAAGCCTGTAGTCAGAGCATGCACCGTCTACTACGCCCTCGACGCTTCGAACAGCAAGGAAACTAGTGATCCAATTGCACAATTTCTTGGGAAGTCCACAGGAAGGTAGCTTCGAAAGAAGCGTTTTGTGCTATACCTGAAGACCTTCGCTATATCCAAACTAACGGCCAATGCCTTATATGTATAAAAATATATATTTATTTGTATATTTATACGTATATATTAATAAGTATATATGTATTACTTACTTAATATACCATTATATATTTTTATTTTATGGCTTAAATAAAAATAATGTTATTTTGTCAGCAAACCACACACGTTTTTATTGTTTTTCTTGCAATGCTGTCCATCCAAAGGTTGTCTGGAAGAGATCGCTCTTTGCGATAAGACCGCCCATTGTACCACATTTCTTTTTCTCATTTTTTGTTAATATTTTTGTTATTTTTTGGCGTACAATAAAGTGTTATCTATCTATCTATCTATCTATCTGAAATACTAAATAAATGACCAATTTGTGTCACTGAGTAAAATAAATTAATTATATTCGTTAAAAATATATCTTCGATGTTAAATAAATTTTATATTTAACATCGAAGCAATAAATACTCAAATTCATTTCAAGATTTCTTGTAAGAAAGTAAGAGTTTTGAAATTCTATCAACACCTTTCCTAAAATGTAGCTGAAATTCAATTATATAGCTGATCCGCCTCAGAATTATCTTCGTTCAAAAACACAAAATTAAATTATTGCTCTGTACACCAGTGTATGAAATCATAAGTAGAATCGCATAAATATAGAGAGCACTACGCTCAAAGTTGCTAAATAGTATGTATACCTGGGAGAAATAGTCTAACTAGGTAAGTCAAACTTCAACCGGGAGGTCAATCAACGGCTTCACCTCGGCTTGGCAGTGTTCGGGATGTGGCAGGAAAAGGGGAGATCTCCCGCCGGGCAAGGTGTTCTGCCCGGGGAGCGGCCAACGCTCCGACTGGATGTTTGGAGCTATTCCATATATACTGCCTTAATTTCGGAACTTTGTCAGCGCGATTTAGGCTTCGATGTGTTTCGCTTGTGGCGCGATAACAGCGCCGCCACATCACCCCCTGCTTAAACCGGAGGTCGATAGTGCAGTCCGATTTCCGGTGCGTCCTTAATGCCGGTGAGGAATGCATGCTGTGTGCGTAAGGGCAAGTGACGCCGGTGCGAACGATGAGCCGGAGCAAGTGCCAGGGATTGCCTTGTAGTCTGCAGTGAGTCGAGAAGAAGGCAAGCAATCTGCGAGAGTGCCGTGAAGCAGAAACGAGCAGTAAGGCTCAGAGACGTGCCGAACACTGTAACGCAGAGAGTAGCTTGAAAGAACAGGAAGCATTATTATTCCAGTGCTGCGATGGACCTTTATAAAGCTAGATGGCTTGCAGAATGTAAAGACCGCTGACAATATCTGCTAGGGAGCGAATGAATGGGGTACTTGAGGACGAATACGAAGGTTTTGAAGTTGTAGTTTCCGAAGAATGTTGGTTGCGTGTTCAACTACGTCGGGGTCACCACTGTGGCTGGTGGAAGGAAAAGGGGAGATCTCCCGCCGGGCAAGGTGTTCTGCCCGGGGAGCGGCCAACGCTCCGAGTGGTAGTTCGGAGCTATTCTATATATACTGTTTTAATTTCAGAACTTTGTTAGCGCAATTTAGGATTCGATGTGTTTTCGCTAGTGGCGCGATGGCAGCGCCGCCACAGAGGTATTACGAAAGATCTTCTCGTCAGGCACACCTAAAAACTTCAAAACAAGATTGTACAACCAGTGCGTGTTGCCAGTGATGACCTATGTATTCGTGGTCTCGGGAGCATTTATCATGGAATGAAGAACAATGGTCTTTGGTGGTCTATGAACCCTATCATCCACTTACTGGGACTGTTTGTTCGTTGATCACCATAACTTCTTATAAAAACTTTCGTATAGATGTTAATGCCTCATTAAAATGGAAGCTTTGGTGTCACAGGCAACTCGAATGTTGACATGATCATTAATCAGTAATGTCAACGTATAAAATGATACTGCTCGTGTAACGTGTCAATTATTTTCGGAGTAAATACTCCGAGAATAATTGATTATTATTTAATAACCTATAATTTTTTTTCTGATTCATTTCTGAACCAATGATGAAGTGCAATACGATTTAATTTATATATATAAATAAAATGGAAGTGTCTTTCTTGAATACCAAACTACATGCCTTATTTGGTAATGAGGGGGTTATTTGCATGCCATTACAACATTAATAACTATTTTTTTAACTTTTATCTGTTTTTTTATTTTTGTCTGATTATATGTCTGTACGGGCTAATCTTAAGAATAGCTGACAGAGCTATGCAAAGAGGGGTCTATGTGTAATTTTACCTAAAAACCTTTAAGTTTGTTTTTTTTGAAAAAACTGAAAAATTGTTAGGGGGTCATTGTAGAAGCGTGCTCGTCGCGACCCCTGCCAGCCCTTTTGAGGGCTGCAATTCTACTAGCTGCACACCCATGCCAACGAGGGTTAGGGCGTCCCCCCAAGGCGACGCACACCAGCTCGTCCCCGTTGGTGTGGAATGCAGCGCGCAAAGCGGCGATGGGGACCGCCACCCGTCACGCACAGCCCGACACGGCGTAAGGTGGAGGACAGAGTGCAGAGTTGGCACGTGGAATGTTAGAGGAGGCATGAGAGATAAGACGAATGAGTTGATCGAGATAATGAAAGAAAGAGAATTAGATGTCGTGTGTATGTCGGAGACCAAACGGAAGGGCAGTGGTACTGAAGAGCTCCCTGGCGGGGCGTTAGCTCTATGGTCCGGAGTCCCGGAGAGCGAGAACGCCTGCCAGGGAGTGGGGGTGCTGCTGTCTTCTCGGTTGGTCGATGTTATGACTGAATATAAGGTTGTGAACTCAAGACTTCTCTGGGTTCGCTTTAAATTGGGACTGACGAAGTTATTCCTTTTGGCTGTTTATGCGCCGGTAGCTTCGTCGTCCAGGGCTGAGCTGGAGGAGTTTTGGGAGAATATAAGAGAAGTTCTAGATTTGGCTAGGGGAAACGAAAGAATTGTTGTATGTGGTGATTTGAATGGATGGGTTGGTACCGCTCGACCAGGGTACGAGTCGGTACTTGCAAAGTTTGGCGATAAAAGGGTTAATGATGCTGGCAAGCTTATACTGGCGGTGTGCAAGGAAAAGGGTCTTCTTGTGACAAACACTATGTTTAATCACAAGAAAATCCATATGTATACTAGAGAACGAAAGAATGAGAGAAGTATGATCGATTTGTTCCTGGTGGATGACCGACTGCGAAAACAGGTGATGGATACGCGAGTGTTCAGGGGTGCTGACCTGGGAACGGATCACTATCTAGTGATTACTAGATTTAGGGGTCTGTTCGCGGGTTGGCGCTACCGGACGGCAGTGACAGAACCACAGTCGGTCTGTCGCATCCGAAGCTGGAAGCTTCAGGAAGCGGATACTAGGGACAAATATCATGCAAGGGTAGCCGAAAAGCTTGACACCATCGATGGCAGAAACGAATGTGTAGAAAGAACATGGCAGAACTTTAGGGATGGAATGATAAGTGCAGCGGAAGAAGTGTGTGGAACAATAAAAAGAGGCAGTAGTAAAAGAAGAGATGCATGGTGGAATGATGAAGAGAAAGAAGCTGTAAAGAAGAAGAAGAAAGCATGGTTAGACTACTTGGCCTCTAGTAATGATAAGGATATGAGAGAGAAGATGAAAGAAAGATATAGGCTGCAGAAAGTTCACACGAAAGCACTGATTGAGGAAGTGCGTGAAAGGTGTAGAATGGAAGCGGACGAAAGGTTGTCGCACAACTTTAAGGAGAACTCCAAACTCTTCTGGAAAGAGGTTGGAAGGGCCCGAAGTGGTGCGACGGCCTTAAGAATGAACAAAGTGCTTTCGAGAACTAATGACGTCCTCTCAGAAAAATCGGACGTCATGCAGCGATGGAGCGAAGTTTATAGAGAAATGTATGCGTGTGATGATCTTAGTGAGGGATCCGGGGATGACGCCGTGACTGGTACGCCAGACCCGGACCTCGATGACACTGAGGTCATCAGTATGAAAGAGATTGAACGTGCGATTTGAAGTTTGAAATGTGGTAAGGCTGCGGGACTAGACAGAGTTACTGCTGAAATGGTCAAGTATGGTGGGCCTCGCGTCTGGGACAGCTTTCGTCTGCTGTGCAATTTGTGCTGGCGGACGGGGGATGTCCCGGATGATTGGCGATCCACAGTCATTGTGCCTTTATATAAAGGTAAAGGTTCTCATTTTGACTGCGGGTGCTATCGGGCGATCAGCTTGACCAGTTTAGCAAGTAAAGTTTACTCGAAGGTTTTGACACGTAGGATGCAAGAGAAATCGGAAAGATTTCTATGGGAGGCACAATGCGGATTTAGACCTGGAAGAGGATGCACGGATCAAATGTTTTCTCTCCGCATGATCACGGAAAAGCTTCTGGCTGCTAACCAGAAGATTTTCTGTGCTTTTGTGGATCTTGAGAAAGCATTTGATAAGGTTGTAAGGAAGAAAATGTAGGAACTGTTGCCGGGGTATGGTGTGGATGGTCAATTGCTAAGGGCTGTGCAGTGTCTTTACTGTGACTGTAAAGCCTGTGTGCGGGTAGGGCATGACCTGTCACCCATGTTTAACGTCCAAACGGGCGTAAAGCAGGGTTGTGTCATGTCTTCCTGGCTGTTCATACTGTATCTCGACAGCTGTTTACAGAAGCTGAAAGATAGTTGTTTGGGTGTGAAATTGGGTGACATAAAAGTAAATTGTCTGCTGTATGCTGATGATGCAGTGCTTATTGCACCATCAGAGGCAGAACTGCAGGCATTAGTCACGTGTATGAAAGAGGAATGTGAAATTAATGGTCTCCGTTTGAATGCTAATAAAACTAAGGTTCTGGTATTTGAAAGGGACGAAGAGAGAACGAAGTGTGAAATATGGGTAAATCAGGAATGTCTAGAACAGGTAAATGAAATTGTATACTTGGGGAGTGCTTTTAGCCGGGATGGAAGATGTGATTTAGATGTGGACAGGCGTGTCGCTGCCGGGAACAAAGTCAATGGTGCCCTGACTGCGTTAGTCAAAAGGCAAGGCGTAGCGAAGAGTGCACGCCTTGCAATACATAACGCAGTGTTGGTACCGACTTTGTTATATGGCAGCGAAACCTGGGTATGCCAGAAGAAGCATAAAAGTAAGTTGAATGCAGTGGAGATGCGATCTCTTCGTAAAATGTGCGGTGTTACCATGGCCGACCGAAAGCGAAACGAAGAGATTCGCAATATGGCAGGTTTGAAAGATGACCTTATCACAAAAATTGATAAGGGCGTGCTTCGGTGGTTTGGGCACGTTAAGCGAATGAGTGAAGACCGAATGGTGAAGAAAATATATAGCGCGAAAGTTAATATTAAAAGGTGTCGAGGTAGACCGAAACTAACTTTCGAAGACTATGTGAGCAAATTGCTCAAAGAGGGTAGGGTCAAAAGTACTCGGCTACTTAGACGGGCATGCATGAAGAAGATAATGAATCTGAAAGAAGCGAAAGAGGTTTGTAAGGATCGTGACACTTGGCGATCTGTTCTCTCTGGCTACCCCGTCAGGGATTGTGTGTAAAGATAAAAAAAAAATTGTTAAAATTAATAGTCATAAAAATCCAGATTGGCATTTTAAGCCTCCCTTTGTATCGTTTCTTACAACCAATGCGATAAAGATTAAACATAAATTTCACACAAGTACATTTTTGCCTGTTTGTGTTTATTGCCAAAATGTTGATAAATTCTACCTTTAACCCTTTTGCTGTCCCGTGCATAACATATATTTAGGTTATTTTTATTGTCTTACTATTGTGTCTGGAAACCGGACAGTGAGATTGGTAAGGTAGGTAAGGTACACGAAAGAACTATTTAAGAAATATTGATGGAAAAAATCGAACTAATTCGAGATTTTATAATAAAATATTATTTGAAACGTTATTAACTTATTAGACTACATCTGTTTTCACCGTATAATAGTCGGAGGCCTAGTTTTACTATATCAAGCGGAAAATTAATTACATCCTAGTCGAGTCATAATCTGTGAAGCGGAGAACAGTCACTAAATTAAAGCTAGTCTAAAACCAGATCATTTTTAATTAGAAAATTTTAACTGTTATAAAATATGTGAGACGACATTTTATTAAAATCAACACACAAAATAACATGCAAAACATGATGTGCGTAATAATATTTGAAGTTAAAGAAAACACGTGCGTGCTTTATTAATAAATTACGTCAACGTGTCTTGTAACGCGTCGTTGACAACCGACATGCGACATAAGACATAATAAACTGAGTAAGTAAGGCTAAGTTCATATGGCCGCGCGGTTAAGCAAGATGGCGCAAGCGCAAGAGCGCGCAAGATCAAAGTAAATGGCAATTATCGTCTATATCCCCTTCCCCCCGAACTTTTGTGACGAATAGACGTGTTTTTGTAATCCTTTTCTTTATTAAAATTACAAATAAATTAAACAATAATTTAAAGTTAATAATAGGAAAACAGCACTAGCAAGAGATTAATTTGTTTCGCTGCTGTTGGTGAAACATAATATACACGAAGGAATACTAGTACTATAAACGGAGTACAGTTGCGAGGGGTCAACATAAAGTGGTCATATAGAATTTGTACTGAATCGTCGATCGTCGTCAAAAAAGTAAGACCTCTTAACGTGATATTTATCTGTCGTCTTAATTCAAGTAAGTACGCTGCAGATTACCCCCTAATAGATACCGCATCATTGAATATTTGTTCTGTTTCGAGTCCACCAAATTTGGCCCTATGCAAGGGTTGCGGGGGACGTGGCAAATGCGCTGTGATTGGATATTTAAAGGTCAAACTTAGAATGTACCAAACCATAGTGATGGAACAGGGTTGGGACGTTGATCGATAAATTTGGGATTTATTGATTATTGATAATGATAAGTAAATATATTTATCAATTTTTATTTGATGTTTATTAAAACATTAAACATTGTATACATATATTTCTACATTTCATTTATAAATATATATTTGACTGATTTTTAAAATGGATAATCTTAGTATAAAGTTGTCTCACAGAATTTTTAGGATCTGTCTTCCTGGATGAGTAGAGTAATCTTACGAGTATGTCTATGTATCTTTCCATAACACTCTTAGCTAAATCAATGACATGATTACAACTTTCGTGATCGAATTGGTGATTTTTTTATTTCATGAAAAATATTCTCATTAACAAAACTGCTTATTTATTTGTTTAATTATGCTTATTTATTTATATTTATTATTTTTATTATTATATATATTATTTTATTATTATTATTATTTATAAATAAGCTTAATTGATTGTGTTAAAACTACAAACTTTTCTAGTGTTTTTACAGAAGGTAAAGAAGTATTAAATGTTTTGCGTACATAAATATAAGCCTAGCTGAGTAATTTATGGTGAGTGCAAAAGCTCTCAATTGTAGTGAATATTTTTTTCTAATTTTCTAGATTTTGATTTTTCTAAGGAACTTAATGCGTCATTGTTTTCCGCTGCTAATGAATTTTTGTTTTCTAATTCTACCAATAATGACTTCAAAGAAACTATTTGTGTTTTTAGTCTTCTGTTGGAATCACTTAACTTCTTAACATTTTTATCTTTTTTGTTCATTACGTTGGTTAATTCGATGATTCTTCTACAAAGACGTTTTTAACTGGAGTATCAAATGCAGATGGCGTATCAGGTATAGGAGAAAATTTTCTTTTTTGTTTTGTAGCGTTTCTAAGCAATGACTCTGATTTTTTGGGGGTTGGCGGGTTTTTGGCGTATTTAAGCGGTGAACCAGTAATCTAAATCAGAAATACAAATTCGTTTCTTTTAAAACATTACCGATATAGTATTATTAATTAATATACCATACGGCACGTCTTCCAAATTTAGATGTACTTATAATAATTATAATAAGATAATACTGAAGTTCATGTAACACTTAATACCAAGTTAAAACAATAATCACATTATAACTTTTACAAGTTTTATGATTTATAAATGCGTTAAAAATAGCTTGATTTCGACGTGTAACATTTACCTAAATATAAGAATATCATGTTTCACTCAACCACTTAATGATATTATTGTGTAATCTACGTTAGTACTAATCTTTAAAAAAAATGCAAAAGTCCATACCAAAACTGGCAAGAATCCAACAGCTTTATACGGTTTTTCATAATATTATGAAGATTGTCTTCTGTGAAGTGTTTTGTGTATAGTACACTATTTTTGGTAGGAAACCATTCGTCCCCTTGACAATTTGCGTCGATCCACATCTTTTTTCCTTTCGAGGCATTTAGGAAACCTATAACATATAGGTACCACAATGACACGTCACTATTTTTATAAAATAATATGACTTCGAAAAAAATAATTAAACGATGACCAAACAAATATCGACTTAAAAATCACAACACTATCGATACACGTGCTGTTATTAGACAAAGACAACTATTGTAATTTACGTAACGAGTGAAAGGGACATTTCAAAAAGACATCAACGGGTGCTAAATTGTTATCACTTTGCACCATTAATATACCAGTATAAGTTGATCTCCGGTGCATTTGAAATAGGTTAACGTGATAAGAATAGAATTTACTTACCAATTAAAATTTATGCCATCTTTTTGATAACTGGATGTCTTAGCTGACTTGTCGCACCATTATACTGCACAGGAAGCCATTTATAATGTATTTTGGATACAAAACTATTTTTAAATTGTCAAGAACTCGGACGTGCCTACGGATCACAAACTTGGTCGATACTGATGTCGTGATTCTTAGCTTCACTTCGTATGCTAGCTACAGCAAGTATGTGTTGCGCGCGTTTGTGGCCCTGTATGCGGAATCTATTAGGGGGTAATCTATGAAGTACGCATTTCTGTTGTCCTAGTAATTTGTCAAAGGTAATAAATATGCCGCTTAAACGTACTCCACCGCACTTGCATCTGTCCCGCGAAAAGTCAGAAACTGTGGATAAGCAGACTAATGATGATGCAGAAAGATCTTTATTTCATAGTATCTCGGAATTAAGAGTATTGGATACGATGCTACACTATGATTCCGAGCCTGACCTGCGCCTACCACAGAATGCTGCAGAGAGAAAGAAAAGAAAGCGTGATGAAGATGATAACACCGTAATGTCCACGTTAAAGCAAATGTTTGACTCGCTTTTAAAAGAACAAAATAAGCGTTTCCATGATCTTCATATCTCTGTGAATTGCATAAAAGATCAAAATGCCGAGCTTTCAAAATCTGTTGAAGTGATGTCAAGTAAATATGACGAGTTTTTAACTAGAATTGAAAACCTAGAGGCCGAAAGAAAGAAAGATAAAAAGTACATTAACCTTTTGGAGGAAAAAATTGACATGTTGGAACGCAAAAATCGGGCAGCTGGTATTGAAATACGTAATATTCCATATAAAAATACAGGGAAGACCGAATCTAAAGATGACCTCGGTAACCTAGTTAAACAAATGGGAAAATTTTTGTGCATTGACATCAAAGACTCAGATATTAAGGACATATATAGAATAACTGCTAAGGATTCATCAAAACCTATTATCACTGAATTCACTTCTGTAATTATAAAAGAAAAGTTTCTCAAGGCAGTCAAATTATTTCATAAGAATAAAGAGAAAGGCGAAAAATTAAACACTGGACATTTTAACATAGTTACCCCTATTAAGCCTGTATTCGTTGCTGAAACGTTGACACCAAAGGCACAGAGAATGTTCTTCTTGGCTCGAGCGTTTCAAAAGGAACACATGTTTGCTTTTTGTTGGACATCGCGTGGTGTGGTTTATCTTCGTAAAAACGTAAACTCTCCTTTGGTGAAAGTAGAAAGTGAATCAGATCTTGAAACATTTAAAATAACTCAATGACTAGTAGCTGTACGTTTAACTTTCATTGTATTTTCTCCTTATAATTTCATTTTTTTTACTTTTTAATCTCAATTTTTTGTACACTAAGCACACTTTCACACCATTACCCTTTATTACTTTTAGTTATGAATACCTTGTATATTTTTATTTCTTAAAAAAATGTGTTACTTATTTTACTGTCACAAAATTTCTTTTCTTACACGGAGTAATTCTGTTGACGTATACAGATAATTTTGCCTCGTTTTCAATAATTTAAAAGATATATCTGACGATCTGGACAAATTATTTGTCACAAATGCTTTTGAGTGTGATTTGGAGGACTGCAGTAGATGTTTACCAGCTGCACAAACTTCCCTCTCAATCCTTACACAAAACATCCGCAGCAATAACTTAAACATTACTGGTTTTGAAGTTCTACTTGCAAGATTAAAAGTTAATATGGATATTCTTATCTTGACAGAGTGTTGGCTATCGTGTACGGTTGTTATACCATCTTTAGCAGGTTATCGTGTATTTTCAACTAAACATAATCCCATTCACAATGATGGAGTGGTAGTTTATATTAAAAATGATCTAATGTCTACTGTTGAAGAGCCTCCATTTGTTGATGCAAACTCTTATAAAAATTGGCATTGACACCGCCATCCTAGCGGTTTATCATCATAAATATATCTATTAATGATGATAAACCTCATAAATTTTCTGATCAATACCTAAATCTTGCTGCTTACCATTCATTGTTACCTGCGCATACTTTCATTACTCGCGAATCTAGTGGTACTTGTATTGATCATGCTCTTATAAAAACAAAATATCCAATAACCGCGATAGTAATGCAGTCGAATCTTACTGATCATAAACCGGTTATGTTATGTTTACATAAGAAACAAGTTCGTAGTTACTCTAATCACACAATAACTAAGATAAATTATAATCAACTTGAAATAGATATCTCTCCTGTTTATGAATCACTTGATCCTGATTTTGCTCTAACCAATTTCCTGGAAACAATGATATCCACTCTAAATAAAAATTCTCAAACTGTTTCTTTAGCAAGACGTAAGAAAATTATAAAGCCTTGGATCACACCAGGTCTTTTACGCTGCATGAAAAATAGAGACAAACTGCATTATAAAGTAAGAAAATATCCAAATAATGAAATAATTAAAATTACATATACTCGCTATAGAAATTTTTGTAACACATTGCTAAAAAAGGTAAAAAGAGCTTATGAAAAAAATCAAATAAAAGAAGCTGGAAATAACAATAAAAAATATGGCATATAATTAAAAATATAACACATACAGCTAAAACAAAAAAATCTTTATTGAATTTATTGAAGAATGAGTCTTGTCCGTATAAGTCCGTCAATAAAATAAATGAGTATTTTATTAGTGTTGGTGTAACTTTAGCAGATACAATAGCGAAAAATCCAAACCATAATTTTTCTAGCGCTTCTAAGGGTCCTTCTTCCGGCTCCATTAATTCTTTTGTTTTATTAGAGACTGACATTGCTGAAGTTAGTAGTTTAATTCTGAATCTTAAAGATAATTGTGCAGCAGGTTGGGATAATATTTCAAACATATTCCTAAAAAAATTCAGAAATTACTTAGTCTCGCCTCTTACATTTATTTTTAATCTTTGTTTACAAGTTGGGGTCTTTCCTACTTATTTAAAAAAGTCCATAGTTATTCCGATACATAAAGGTGGTGATGAAGATCTTATCACAAATTATAGGCCTATATTATTACTTCCTGCTATATCTAAGATCTTGGAAAAACTCATTAATATCAGACTGGTGAGGTATTTGGAATATCGTAAGTTACTTTCTGATAACCAATTTGGTTTTCGTCAGGCAAAGTCTACTTCAGATGCAGTTCATGCAGTGACTAATTCTATTGCTACGAATTTAGATAAACATAATAAATGCTTAGCCATATTTCTAGACATTGCAAAGGCGTTTGATACAGTATCGATTCCTATTCTACTAAATAAGCTTGAGTCTATAGGCATAAGAGATAATCAGTTGAATCTTTTTAAGAGTTATCTTGCAAATCGTGTTCAAGCTACATCAGTTTGAGAATATATTAGCACATATGCACCTATATCTTATGGAGTTCCACAGGGCAGCGTTCTTGGACCAACTCTATTCCTGATTTACATTAATGAACT
Source organism: Parnassius mnemosyne (assembly GCA_963668995.1). Taxonomy (NCBI): domain Eukaryota; kingdom Metazoa; phylum Arthropoda; class Insecta; order Lepidoptera; family Papilionidae; genus Parnassius; species Parnassius mnemosyne. The sequence goes on along the minus strand of CAVLGL010000001.1, from coordinate 8,576,858 downwards.
AAGTTCATTTAAACCTTTAAATGGTAATCTGATCTTCTATGCTGATGATACACTTCTATTAATTTCAGCCATTTCCTGGCAGAAAGTTTTTGATGCTGCGCAGGATGCTTTTGACAGTGTCTCTAGATGGCTGGGTGAAAATCTTTTGACACTCAATCCTAATAAGACTAAATACTATATATAATAAATTATATATAGTATTTATATATAAATATAATTTTTCTATTCGGAAATTGAAAGACTTGGAGATAAATTTCATCTTGTGGCTCACAGTTGCAATTTTGTAGATAAACATAAATGTTCCTGTCCTAAATTAGAGCGTACTAATGAAATAAAATACTTGGGGGTTATGTTAGATTGTCACTTAAATTTTAAAACGCATATTGAATTATTAAGCAAAAGAGTGCGGAAATTAATAATAATATTTAAAATACTTAGAAATACTGCAGATTATAAACTCATAAAGCAAATTTTCGTATCGTACTGCATTACTTCTTGGGGAGGAGCGCCAGCTTCTACTATTAAGTGTTTAGAAATTGCCCAGCGTGCGGTACTCAAAGTAAGCACTTTTCGACCTTTCTTATTCCCAACCAAACTCCTCTTTGAAAATTGTGAAATCCTTACCGTCAGACAACTGTTTATCTTAGGTATAATCTTGAAACAACACAGTGAAGTGATTTTTGATCCTCAAAAATGTATAAACTCCAGAATAGTCAGACCTTGTGAACTAAAACAGTTTCATACTTCATTTGTTCGGAGATTTTACTGTGCTTTAGGTCATTTTGTGTATAACAAAGTTAATAAAATTATTCCAGTTTACTCCCTACATATAAAGCAATGCAAAAAGAAAATAACATCTTGGTTACTGACTCTAGGATATGATGAAACGGAAGATCTCTTGACAGTGCAGAGCTAAGTTATTATGGACAGTGCTCGAATTTCTATTGTTAGGTAACTTAAGGTATTCATTAAACTGTATTCTTCACCTTGTACACACCCTCTTACACGCACGCACGCACGCTCGCACGCACGCACGCACGCACGCACGCACGCACGCACGCACGCACGCACGCACGCACGCACGCACGCACGCACGCACGCACGCACGCACGCACGCACGCACGCACGCACGCACGCACGCACGCACGCACGCACGCACGCACGCACGCACGCACGCACGCACGCACGCACGCACGCACGCACGCACGCACGCACGCACGCACGCACGCACGCACGCACGCACGCACGCACGCACGCACGCACGCACGCACGCACGCACGCACGCACGCACGCACGCACGCACGCACGCACGCACGCACGCACGCACGCACGCACGCACGCACGCACGCACGCACGCACGCACGCACGCACGCACGCACGCACGCACGCACGCACGCACGCACGCACGCACGCACGCACGCACGCACGCACGCACGCACGCACGCACGCACGCACGCACGCACGCACGCACGCACGCACGCACGCACGCACGCACGCACGCACGCACGCACGCACGCACGCACGCACGCACGCACGCACGCACGCACGCACGCACGCACGCACGCACGCACGCACGCACGCACGCACGCACGCACGCACGCACGCACGCACGCACGCACGCACGCACGCACGCACGCACGCACGCACGCACGCACGCACGCACGCACGCACGCACGCACGCACGCACGCACGCACGCACGCACGCACGCACGCACGCACGCACGCACGCACGCACGCACGCACGCACGCACGCACGCACGCACGCACGCACGCACGCACGCACGCACGCACGCACGCACGCACGCACGCACGCACGCACGCACGCACGCACGCACGCACGCACGCACGCACGCACGCACGCACGCACGCACGCACGCACGCACGCACGCACGCACGCACGCACGCACGCACGCACGCACGCACGCACGCACGCACGCACGCACGCACGCACGCACGCACGCACGCACGCACGCACGCACGCACGCACGCACGCACGCACGCACGCACGCACGCACGCACGCACGCACGCACGCACGCACGCACGCACGCACGCACGCACGCACGCACGCACGCACGCACATACGCACGCACGCACGCACGCACGCACGCACGCACGCACGCACGCACGCACGCACGCACGCACGCACACACACTCACAGACACACACACACACACACACCATCTTATATTCCATATTTAAAAAAATATATTTTAAGAATAATGTTTCAAAGTAAATTTTTCTAAATCAAAGAACATACATACATACATACATATAATCACGCCTATTTCCCGTAGGGGTAGGCAGAGACCAGTTCTTTCTACTTGCTACGATCCTTACATACTTGTTTTGCTTCGTCCACTTTCATTATTCCCTTCATACATGCTCTACGGTTTAGGGTACTCTTGACCTGGCCTTTTTTCAAGACGTCCCTGATTTGGTCTAGAAATGTCCGCCTAGCCCCCTTCCAACACTTTCATTCACACTCGCCCTATACACTTTTTTCGTCAATCGTTCTTCATTCATTCTTTCGACATGGCCAAACCATCTCAGCATACCTTTCTCAATTTTTGTCACTACATCTTCTTTCAGACCACAACGTTTCCTTATCTCACTATTTCTTAGCCTGTCACTCAGTTTAACTCCTATCATACTTCTTAATGATCTCACCTCAACTGCATTTATTCTGTTTTCATGTTTCTTCTGCCATACCCAATTTTCACATGAGTGTCGGAATCAACACCCCCTCATGCACCGCCAAATGAGCCTTGTTAGACACCTTCCGACTGCTCATAAAGGAGTGCAAAGCTCCATTCACCATGTTTCCTGCATTCACTCTTCTTTCGATATCACTCTTACACTTTCCATCTCTTGTAAACTTTGAACCCAGATACACAAACTCTTTCACCTGTTCAATTTGTTCATCTTCAATCACAATTTTGCAGTCTGTCACTGCCTCATCTTTTTCAAACACCATCACTTTCGTCTTCCTTACATTCATCTTCATTCCCTTTCTAACAAAAGCTCCACTCATAGCAGTTACCATCTCCTGCAACTCCTCGGCCGAAGACGCAAGTAATACTTGGTCATCAGCATAGAGCAAACATTTAACGAGTAACTCATTCATTCTCAACCCACTTTCATTCTCTTTTAAATCTGTCAAACAATTGTCCATGAATAGATTAAACAGCCACGGTGACGCTACACATCCCTGTCTAACACCTTTTTCGATATTAAACCATTCAGTGTATGCCCCGTTTATCCTCACACAAGCACTAGAATCCCTATAAAGAGATTGCATTGCTCGTATAAGGATACTGCTCACACCGTTCACGGACAGTGCTGACCACAATTAATTCCTCACCACTCTATCATAGGCCTTTTCTAGATCTACGAACGCGCAGAAGACTTTCTTGTTTTTAGCCTAAATCTTTTCGGCTATGCACCGCAAGGAAAAGACCTGATCCATACATCCCATTCTCTTTGTGCATCCCATACTTTCTTGTCTGTTTCATTCACAACCCTTTCAATCAACACTTTCGCATACAATTTACCGACGACGCTGAGAAGGCTTATACCGCGGTAATTTATGCAGTCCCCTTTTCCCTTATACAATGGCACGATTACGGCTTTGCACCAGTCTCCCGGTACTTGCCCATTTCACCAGCACAGATTGAAAAAGCGGTACAGCTGACTATACACCAGGCCCTGTCCAGCCCTCAGCATTTCGACGGTAATCCTGTCATACCCTGCAGCCTTACCTAATCTCATACTTTTCAACGCTTTCACTATTTCATCCATGCTTATCTCATTTTCATCAACATTTATATTAGTTTCCGTGGAAGGTGGCAGATGCTGTACCTGCACTTCCTCTCTTTCAAACAAACTTTCAAAATACTCTTTCCATCTCTTTAACACACATTCTTCTCCTTTTATAATGCTATAAATCAAAGAACCAGCGCATTAATACATCTAAATGTTATAAATCGATATTACCAGAATCGGTATTAGTTCGGTTCAAGAGTCCATGCTTTCGCATTTTCTTCATCATCTTCTTCTTTACTAGTCAGTTAAATTCCACAGCTAGAAATGGCCCCTCACATTGTAGGGAGAATTTGCTTTACTCTACCACACTCTCACAGAATACCGACATAAAATTACAGCTTAATGCTGCTCTGTTTCTTATAGTAAGTATATATTAAGATGGAATGCCTCATTAACAGTGTAACGGAGATTATTTCTATAAATAAATATTCATGCTTATTCGACGTGACGTCGCCCCTTTTTGCCATTCTCTATAGTTTACTCCTGACGTAAACGAGATAGTTACATCGACATATGTCGGATCCATAAGAATAGTTTTAGCTATATTATATACTCGCGCCAGTTCATTTTTTGAGTAGAATACTTTTTTTATTAGTAAGGTGGGTGTATTTATTTATCTACCAGCTGGACAGACAGACGTTGATCTGTTCTTTACGACGACCATTTGTCCTATAAAAAATACTTAAATTCACAATAAAAAATATTCGGGGTACTTATCGGGATAAAAATTATCCAATATCTCAACTTAGAGCAAGCAATACACATTTACGAAATTTTCCACTTCAGATGTTAGAAATTATCCTCAAAAGTATTGAAATAAAAGAACACTACTTGGTAACAAACCTTGCTTACTATCAGGACCCCAATCACTTAATAACACCAAAGTATGCAAACCAACAGCATCACTACCCACCTCAATGTAACACAGAGCAGCCGACACTAGAAGAATACTCCAACGGGCATAGTAACGACAGTGTGATTTTTAAAATTACAGACTGATGCCTCTTAGTTGCCTGTGCAATACTATATACTGCTAAAACAAGTGGGATATTACCATTCTACCTTCATTTGTTCGTATTTCGTTTTATTTTTTTTACCCTCAATTTGAACAATATAATATAACAACTCAAGAGAAACCTAAGATTATTTGGAGATTATTTTCACGATTCAAACTATTTAGTTTCCATAGCTTGTAATGCATATCAGTTATAAATTATATTATAATAACTAGCTGGTCCCCGCGACTTCGGCCGCGTGGAGTTATTTTTCGCAGAACACTAAAATAAAAACAGCCAAAGCTACTCCTTAGAATATCAGCTATCAGCCAGTGTGTATAAATATTGACAAATACTGACATTAATATTTATACGACACTAACGTCATTCAATTGTTTTGCCTTCCCGGAACCCCTCCACTAAGACTTAAACTTTATGGTATGGTATAAAAATTCAAATTGACTTTTAAGTATTATTACGAATCTTTTGTATGGAAATATAGAAAAGTGTTGTTTTTAGACTTTATCAAGGAATTTTGTAAATTTTTCTCTCCGTAAGGACCATCTCCGTACTTCAAGGAATGTTATAAAAAAAGAATTAGCGAAATCGGTTCAGCTGCTCTCGAGATTTGCGCTTAGCAACATATACAGCGATTCATTTTTATATTATAGATATGTAGTTATTTATGTTGGTTCCACAACGCAGGCAGTCGATGGATGCTGCACGATGTTGTGGGGGAGCCTATGTTTAGCAGAAGATTTATGATGGGCTGTAGTAGTAGTAGTAGTAGTAATGGTTGGGAAAAACTAGAAGAATCTCAGTCTTCGATTGATGGCGATCAAGCAATCCTGTCTACAAGCGAGCCCAGCATCAAAGTTGCGGGGCGTATAATGCTCGCGCCAAATTGTATTTCCATTATTTTTATAAAACGGATTTGACAAACGAACTTACAGTTGACCTGATAGCTACTGCATTTCATAAACAACTGCAGCCAAATTTAAACAAAAAGGCAAAAGATGCAATGGCTCTGGATACTCTTCCGACCGAAAGAAAGCAGTGCAAATATTACTATTTGGTGGCAGAAATAGTCCAGAGGGAGGTACCTAGGCATACTCTTAGACAGAAGAGTAGTTCTACCACCTAGTATTTATGTCCATATAAGTCCTGCTTGTAACCAGAATATTCGTTGATGCGGGCTGATAAGGAAAAAACATACATAATAAGCATATATGTTTTTTGTTTTCCTCAGTGGTGACATCGCATCTGTAGCTTTTTTATTTAAAGTTATATGCAGGTGTCTAAGGACTGCATTTACTTACCATCTGTGTGCTATTAGTTCGCTTCTGGCTTCGAATTTATAAGATGAGAGAAATTTATTTAAAAATAAATAAAAGGTGATTTCAAAGAATTATAGATCTGGGGGGGTCGCCCTAAGCTTCGCCTGCTGGTACGAGGCTGCCGCTCGGGAACCTTTCTTCCCCATCGGTTGTCGGTTCTTCGACCTATATGGCCGGCCCATTGATACTTCAGATTACTAATCCGTTGGGCTATGTCGATCACTCTGGTTCTACTGCGGATATCCTCATTTCTGAGTATATCACGCAGAGAAACTCCGAGCATAGCCCTCTCTATAGCTCGCAGAGCGACCTTGAGCTTACTTAACCGACCAGCTGTGAAGGACCACGTCTCAGTTCCGTATGTCATCACTGGCAACGCGCACTGGTTGCACAGTCTCGTTTTCAAGTTTTGAGGTATACCTGACGAGAAGATGTGCCGTAATTTCTCGAACGCTGCCCAACCGAGTTGAATCCGTCGATTGACCTCTCGTTCGAAGTTGGACTTTCCTAGTCGGACTATTTGTCCCAGGTAAACATACTCGTCAACAACTTCAAGCTTATTGCTCCCAACAACTACCGGCATAGGTGTGACATGGACATTAAACATGATCTTTGTTTTGTCCATGTTCATCTTAAGACCTACCCGGTGGGAAGCACTATTGAGGTCATTGAGCATAGTGCTTAGGTTCTGCAGCGATTCTGCCATAATGACTATATCGTCGCCAAATCGAAGGTGAATGATATACTCGCCATTGATGTTGATACCGTATTCTTTCCAGTCCAGAAGCTTGAAAACGTCTTCCAATGCAGCGGTGAAGACTTACGGGGATATGACGTCATCCTGTCTTACACCTCTCTGCAATTGGATAGGTTTCGTACTCTGGTTCTGTACTCGGATAGCCATCGTAGCCCTACTGTACAAGCACTTAAGCACTTCGACATTCCAATTGGCACCGCTGAAGGGACTGCAGCACCGCCCAAATTTCGACGGAATCAAAGGTTTTCTCATAGTCCACATACGCCAGACATAGTGGCAAATTGTACTCCTCTGACTTTTGTACAATTTGCCGAAGGGTATGTATGTGGTCTATGGTGCTAAAGCCTTTTCGGAAACCGGCTTGTTCGGGAGGCAGGAAATCGTCAAGTGTGCGCGCGAGACGATTCGTAATGACTCTCGAAAACAGCACGTAGACGCGGCTCAAAAGGGAAATAGTTCTGTAGTTCTTCAAGAGAGCGTTGTCGCCTTTCTTGAAGAACAAGTCCACCGCACTTCTGTTCCACGCCTCCGGTGTAATGCCACCATGGAGGACGGAATTAAAGAGCCTCTGAAGGACTTCAAGTACCGTTCTTCCCACGCTTTCACAAGATCTGCTGTAATTCCATCCTCGCCTGGGGTCTTGCCATTCTTAAGGTGCTGGAGAGCCATTCTAATCTGGCTCAGACTGACGTCGGGGATATCATTGGAATAATGTCGGATAAGACCTCTCAATCTCACTCAAAATCTAAGGTGCTACGGAAATGATACTGCCACATTCTGTCTTCAGCTATGACAGTTGGCTGTTTTTGGCAGACAGATCTCTGGCAAAGACTTTGGAGTCTTGGTTCCGCTCGATCGCTTCTTCAATACGAGCTGTATTGAAGTTGCGTATGTCCCGCCGCATGCAGTTGGAGATCTGTCTGTTTAGTTGCCTGTATGCTGTCAAATCTATTGAAGAATGCAGCTTCATCTCCCGTCTAACAGCCATGAGATTAATAGTGTGATCAGAGAGTTTTAGTGTTCTTCTGCGGCGGGTCTTGTAGAACTTAGCTCTGACCGCATGGACTGTTTCCACGAGCTTGTCATTCATATCATCCACTTCATTGCAGTCTTCTAGGCACTGAAAACGGTTTTGTAATTCGAGCTGAAAGGTTTCGGGACTTTGGAATAGAGCATGAGGGGGACGGAGTGTTGATTTCATTAGACGAGACCTCTCCAACTTAACGTTTAGGTTCAGTGTGCCTCTAACCATTCGGTGATTGCTACCACTTTTCACCCTCGCGATCACGGAGATATTACTGAACAGTTGACGCATGGTCGTCATAATGAAGTCAATCTCATTTTTTCTCGAACCGTCGGGGCTCGAGCAGGTCCACTTGCTGTGAGGCCGCTTCTGGAAGAAACAGTTCATTACAAAGAGTCCCTCTATTTCCATGGAGTCGATCAGCTGTTGGCCCCTTGGGTTCCCTTGCCCTATTCCAAATTTCCCTACTTTCAGCTCACCGTTCTCTTATGTGCCTAGTTTTGCATTGAGATCTCTCATTAACACTGTATAGTGGCTTTTAGAGGAATGCATGGCTCTAAAGATCCTCATATATTTCCTCCACCTCCTCATCGGGATGTGCTTAGTTTGGTGCGTTAACCTGTATGTCCTTCAGCGAATACCGTTTGGTGATTCTGAGTATAAGGTACGCAACCCTCGTCGATACACTCTAAATCTTTACAACGTTGTTAACGAGAGACTTGTGGACGATAAATCCGACATCTCCTTGGGATAGATGGTCGCCATCCCGGTAATAGAGCAAGTTGCCGGAATCGAGGATTACAGTTTCCTTCCCCCCCCCTCTCTTCGGACTTCGGATAATCCTATAATATGCCAACATATTTTGTCTATCTCTTAGAATCTGGAAGAAGAGATAGACAAGAATTAATAAAGCACATAATTACGCTTTAGGTGTCAGTGCTAAGATAGTGTATAGAATAATTATTATAGCCCCAGTTTCTGAAGCTAATTAATATAAAGTAAACAATTAAGAAATTGCAGATTTTGTCATAAGTTCAAGCGAACATAAAATAGAGATTATTGATATTTTAGAAAAAAATTGGGTTCTATTAATTAGTTCATCATGAAATAATTCAAAAGATGGAGACTACCAAACTACATCAAGACCTTTCAAAAATATAAGCTGATCATTATAGTATGCTCATGTCTAAAAGCGAGTTTTCATTAAAAAAAAAACTGGATGCCGCTAAAGAATATCTAGGAGCATCCTTGTCCTTACATCTTATTTGATAAAACACAATCCTCACAAGAGAACACTAATTTCTACCCAGGCTAATTCATAAGGTATAAAACAAAGGATATTAAACATTACATTTTTAATAGAGAAGAAAGCGAGATTCTACCATTTGCGTAGTGTTCCACAAATCCAAAACCAAGCTTACCACTCCAAGCACTGTTAGCTCATTCTACGTACAAAGAATCTTCACTCTCTTTTTAATCAGTCCGTAAAAGTCCCCTGCTGCATATAGTCAACTCTTGTTGTAGAGAAGATTTGTATTAAGATCTTCGTTTGGCAGAGGGATCAACGATCGCAGTAACCGATGTTTCGCAACTTTCAAGCTACTGTCTGTCGTCAATCTGGGCATTTTACGTCTGGCGTAAACGAGATTTACACGTGGTAGTGTCATGCTGCAGTTAATATTATAGTTGAAGCTCGAGTGGGTTGGCTCGACCGGGCAAGGACCACGCTCTCACATACCAGCGTAAAATAGCAGCAGCTCAATGTTGCCGTGTTTCGTATGGTAAGTGAAAGAACTGGAGACCCTCTTTATTTGAAACGAGGCATTCCATCTTTACCCTTAGAGGTGGCAACGCATCTGCATTTTGAATCTTAATCCAGGATAGACAAAGATGTCCATGGGCCACAGCAACCACTTACCATCACGTGGACTGTGTACTCGTTTGTCACCTTTAAATTTATAAAATAAAAGACAGTTATACCTAAAAATAAATTAAAAAGTAAAACCTTTTCAACTTGATATTACCACTTAATACAAATCCCCTCAAAATGATGTCTTTACAATTTCATTAGTATGCAAAAGAAAGGGTCCGTTGCGATCTTGATCAACATTTACAAGGCTCAGTGTTATGAATAATTAATAAACGGGTGCCTACCTTTATGCTGTTGTCTGTTTTAATTACATGAACATTGATGTTCATTTGTTACAAGAATATCAATTATTTTTGCAGAAATATTTAAAATAAAACAAATAAAAGAAATGTAGAGCATATTACTTATGAAAACTCACGAAATTTTTTTATAGGATAAGAGTGACAAACGAGCACACAGTCCAACTGATGGTAAGTGGTTGCTGTGGCCCATAGACATCTACATTTATCTTCGATTACGAATCAAAATGCAGATGCGTTGTCACCCGTGAGGACTAAGATGGAATGCCTCGTTTCCAGTAAAAAGGGTCTCCGGTTCTCTACACTCACCATACGAAACATCAAGCTGCTATTTGACGCTGGTATTCTGTGAGAATATAGGAAATTAAAGGTAAATAGAAAGAATCAAGTTCATAATAGATTTATTAATTCGGATCGGTAGTATCAATGGGCTTTCCTAAGGGCTCGATTCTTGGCACAGTCCTGTTTTTAATCTATATTAATGACTTACTTGACATAATGTATTAAATTTACAATAACTAATTTCAAACATGCGAAAACCAATGTGCTCATAAATGGGGAGGAGTTGACTCTTGTGGATACCATTGTTTTTCTTGGTATTACTATTGACGCGAAACTTCAATGGGCCCCCATATATCTAAATTAGCAAGCAGACTTAGTTCTGCAGCATATGCTGTAAGAATGATTAGAAGTCTCACAGATGTTGATATAGCTAGATTAGTGTATTTTAGTTACTTTCATAGCGTAATATCTTATGGAATTTTGCTATGGGGTAATGCGACTGATATTGAAGCTATATTTGTTTTGCAAAAGAGAACCGTACGGGCGATTTATAGCCTAAATTGTAAAGAGTCCTTCAAACAGAAATTTAAAGAATTAAACATATTAACTTTGGCATCGCAATATATTTATGAAAATGTAATGAATGTACATAAAAACATACATAGTTTTAATAAGAATAATGTTCATACACTAGGAACAAACATAAGCTTGTAATGCAAGTTACTAGACTTCACAGAATTAGTAATTCATTTATGGGGCAATGTATACGTTTTTACAACAAAATCCCATATCATGTTTAAAGTAAGAAACAAAAAGGGTTATTATAATATCAAGGAATATATGAAAGAAAATAAGCCCTGATAATAAGGTGATAGCTGGTTCTATGAAGATTCATATAAAATTGTATAAACAAAATTATTTTTAAGTGAAATTATATTTGAAAAAAAAAGTCCCGCTGGCTTTCTTGCTGGTTCTTCCCAGGGCAGAGGTATTTTCCGAACCAGTGCTAAATAAAAAATGACTTTCAATAAGTGTTATGTAATAATCAATATTTAATAGAAATCATTCTATTCTATTCTATTCTAAATATATAATAATCGCAAAGGGCTAAATCTTGGCAGTATTGCATTCATTACAGTATAAAATTCCACTGCTGAACATAGATAAGAGTGCCTCAAAGGGGAGATTTTGTCAAGTTGCCATGATTGGTAGGACATTGACGGGACTATGTGAGGTAGTAGATATTCGTATACCGTCACTACATGGTCTACACTATTGCTGTAGTATTTGTTCCAAAATTTTAAAACATATTCTTCATACAAGGCCTTTTCTTTTGCCACACTTCTTTCAATCTTTTAATTATCCCAGCATAGTATTCTCCCACAATAGTTACTTCTTCCTTTGTAATCAACCACAAGAATTCCTTTTTATCTCAATAGCAAGGCATGAATTTTCCGCTTAATCAGAACATCTTGTTGGGTTTTATTTTGTTAACTCTCAGCTAGTGGTGTGTTTTTGGGTCAATACATCGAGTTTTGTTTAGATTCATAACTACGAACCCACCATCTCTCTACCTTATCGGTGATGGTAGTATAGGAGAATCTATCTCCGTGTATCTTATGAAGCGTACCCAGTATCTCTCTACCTTATCGGTGATGGTAGTATAGGAGAATCTATCTCCGTGTATCTTATGAAGCGACTACAGAAATAGGCCGAAATATGCCATGGCTTTCGTTTGTTATATGATGTTATAACCACCCAATTAATGCCAAAAGTACGAGTAAAATACAAAGTTAAAGTTGTTAAAATTAATTACTCAAGATCGTCCCCAATTAGTTAATTAGCTCCCACAAAAAGGGCGAGAGAGGTGCTCTTCAAACTAAGTAAGACAAATCATTTTTAATTTTTACGCGGCTCTTAGCTAATCTATTTAAACTACTTTTATATAATGAATTTATTAATTATCTAAAATAGCAAGAACGGCGTCGGGCTGGCAAATTTACTTTGCTTTTATCAATAAAATTAACCTCAAGTTTGTCCCTTGGGACTTCTATCCAACTTTTTGAAACTATTTTTGATGAAAGTAAAAAATATGCAGAGTGTGCTATCACATCATATTGTGCGTGGTAGAGCCATGCTGCAGCTATATTATGAATGTAGTATGAATGGATCGACTCGAATGGGGGTAAAAACATGCTCTCACAGTATACCAGCGTAAAAAAGCAGGTTAATGCTAGTGTGTTTCGCATATGGTAAGTGTAGAGAAGCGAAAACCCTCTTTTGAGATTTTTACATGTCTACATGTCTATGGGTAACAGCATCCATTTACCATCAGTTGGAATGTTTGCTCGCTTGTCACCCCTATTCTATAAAAAACATAGAAAAGCGTACTGTTTAACTTTCACAGCGGCTGAATAAAATCCACACTCCATTCTATCGCACGTTGCCGGTTGTGGCGCCGGTTGCCGGAACAGCCGCACGACCGCTCCACTTGCTCGCTTTGTTTGCGCTGCGGGATTACGTCAAGTGCTTTCACACCACTTGCAGAATCAAAACTTTTGTTATGTTATTGAGAGATAATATTGTTTTTTTTTAAGTGAAAATTTCTTTAGGCGCGTTCTTTCTGAACAATGAACGAAATTGACGTCACGCTAGGGTCGGTCACGCGCTGTATCGTGTATACTCGGCTCCAGTCGTCCTGAGCCTAGCTTAATGTCTGAAAGAGAGCATCGTTCCAATAATTATTGTGTGTTATACCTAATTATATTTTAATAATAAAGTAAATTATAATATTATGTATGTTTAGCATACATAAAATTATAATATTCCTTTTTATTTCCACTTATACTATGTGGTCATAAGCAAACTTCTATTTTTGAACATACTGCTGACCTGATGTTAAGTGACTACCGTCGCCCTTGAACAACTGCAACACCAAGTTAATTGCAGGTGCGTTGCGGGCCTTATAGAAATATTAGGTTATTTTCTTGAAGGAAGTTGTGCGAGGAAGAAAACTTCTCGTTAATTGCCATGTGGTGGACCAATCGCCAATCATTTAGATGGTATGAATTGTGAACGCAAGTTTTATCGCGATTTCCGATAGTGAAGTTTAGCAGCTGCAATTTGTGCGAGCATTTTATCTGAGTACCCCCGTGGTAAATGCGATAGAATATGCATAGGGATGATGATGTGTGCTAACTTCTTGATAACATAGTAAAGGCCGTAGTCTCACTATCTGCTGCTGAATTACGGCGATGATGGCCTTAAGTACGAATCTCGCTCGGAACAAGTATTTTTACGTCATTCAATCAGTCAGGCTTACCGAAATCCATTGCTTAACATAAACTTTCCCAAATATTTGCCATATTTTTTATTTATTTATATGGCATATGATATGGAATAACGAAAGTTCTTACACTGCTAGTCCGCCACTACACTGAAGTAAATTCTTGAACGTATGGCGTATAATTAATTTTTCCGGGTCAGAATATTTGTCCTTGTGCAATTTTTTTATGGAAACTGCCTCCACGATACAAGATAATATCCTAATATGGGATTAAGCTTTTATTTAGAAATACTAATAATAATTTGTGTACTGTGAAGGCAAGTACAAGAAGCTACTTTGACGAGTTCTAGAAAGATCTCATGACTTATGACTTCTTTATTTTATAGGATTGTGTGACAAACGAGCACACAGTCCACCTGATGGTAAGTGGTTTCTGTGATCCAAAGACATCTGTAGTTATGCTCAATAAAGAATCAAAATGCAGATGCGTTGTCATCCGTGAGGACTACGACGGAATGCCTCGTTTCCAGTAAAAAGGGTCTCCGGTTCTCTACACTCACCATACGAAACACAGCAGTGTCAAGCTGCCATTTTACGCTGGTATTCTGTGATTACTATGTGATGAGTCAGTCTATAACATTGAAATTAATGGATTCTATTAAGTTTAGGGGGTTACTTAAAATTGAACAATTTTGCTGTTTTAGTTACAACCATAATATACGTGTACTTTCCGCACGGCTTTTTAACTTCTTTTCTCTGGTACAAGAACAAACTGTTCTACGTCCATTATTATTCTCTACATATAATATTGCAGTGTTGTCTTTTCCTTAATTAATGAATAAGGAAGTTTTTTTATGTTGGGCTTATAAATAATACACACGTGAAAGAAAAAAGGACGCTGTCGGAGACTGAAGCGCACACCACTTCCCGCTGTACCTCCAGTACGAACTAATCTACTGGAAAAAACGCCTCTAACTCAAGATTTTCACATGATCAAACTTGCATGGTAAAATTGACCAAATTTAGTTGCCACTCTATTGAATTAGCAAAGATCATATTGTATATATTATGTTAATATGAGGTTTGTTGATATTTTTATTTGTAAAGGTTATTTATTTTAAATGAATACCTCGTAGAAAAATCATCAATTATATAAATAATTATTATCTTTGCGATAATTTATCATCAGCTTGCTATCAAATACCAGGCATCTTAAGTTTTTTATTACCATGATAAAAAGACATCAATTTTATAGATTTATTGGGACATGAAGTTCTAAATTTCTAAAGCTATTGAGAAAGTCCAAAATAAGTTTTTGCGTGCCATGTACTATAGATGCCATAAATCTTACATGTCTCGTATCCCATTGCTGAGAGAATTTGGTGTTTTGTCGCTTGAATGTAGACGTAAATATCTTGAAACCATAACATTGTATAAAATAGTCAATAACAAATTTAGCAGTACTGAGTTAGTTTCCTATTTAAATTTCGCAGTTCCTAGAAGTGCTCATATACGAGCTGTGCGCACTCGTAACTTGTTCGCCGTCAGTACATGTCGTACAAATACCGGCTTGCGCGCGCCAGTTCGCCGTATGATGCATTCCTTTAACGAGTTTTTCAATGACGGTAATATAGACTTGCTTACACCTAATGTTCTTGCTTTTAAAAGATCTATATTTGAAAAACTAAAAATTTAAAAATAATATTATTTTCGCTCCATGTATTTTAGTTTTTAGTTATTAAGTTTTTATTCAGCGTGTGTGACAATTTCATTTAACATTGTAAGTAATATGTGGATAGCGTTGTGGGCTACATTATTGTGAATACATCATGTTATTGTATTTTAGATATTACTGTATTTTGTAGCTGTTTGCTGTTCCTTAATAAATAAAAATAAAAAATAAATAAAATAAATTCAAATATTTACAAATAAATAAATATGTTAAAATATTAATTAGTTTTTTTTATTATAAATTTAAATGACAAAATTAATTATATGATCTTAAAAAAATAGCCACCTAAGGCGTAGCTGATGTTGTAAAGCTACAGCTACGGCGTAGCTGTTGTTGTAAAAAATAGCCGTAGAATGCTTCGCTACATCCATAGAAGTATTAGGCTTAGAACCGCAGTAGGCACACGCAAAGTGAAGCCGTTTCAAGTTAGCCTTTAAAGGCTAAGTACTAGTTTTGGCACGTTAGTACTCGAGTCCATGTAGTCGTGTAAACAGCTCGCACAATTTTTCAAAAAAAAATTACGTACTGTACTGAGAAAGTGTGTCACAACATAATCACGAAAAAAATTGAAAAAGTCTCATTTCACGGTTAAGTACTGCCTAGCATCTTATTTTTTTGTAAAAAACATTCATCACAACAAAATAATAAATAATAAATTTGACAGACGACAATATAATGAAAATGTTGCTAGGCATAGTAAAATATTTTACCCCATTTTTTCTTATTATTATAATTATAAAAAAATGCATATTGAAAAAATACATACATACTGCCAATAGTCTCATTCACATATAAATAGGTATATTTATTTGCCAAATATTATTAGGGTTTCCATTTGCTACAAAAAATGTGTTGATTTTATTTTATTTTGATAATGTGCAGTTTTTTTTTACCTTTTTAAGCTATGCGTTTTAGGATAAATAACATAGCCTATGATTGTTTTTTTTTATTCTAATTTACATATATTTAACATTTTTAGTTCGACTCTTTTATGAATGTAAAAAAGATAACATTTCGAGGATAGCATCATCAAAGCGGCAGTTGTTTAGAAAACAATTGCAGTTTTAGGGTTATTAAGAGATATTTTTTTAAGTACTTGGGTATATTTTATTTTATATTATTTAATAAACATTTTTAATTTCATGTTTTATTTGAATAGTTCATCTCCTCCCGAATCTTGTTTTATTTTAATGCAATACATAATATCCAATAAAGCAATAATAATAATCACTTGAAACTGACCGCACTCTTAAGTCTCGTGATTCCTTCTAATAATATATCCATTCTGTGAAAGTTTTATGTTGTAACCTTTATGTTGAAACTGATTCAAATTAAATATATCATGTAGATTCTTAGAATGGCAAGAATCGATATCAGTGAATGCTTTAATATGCTGGTGAAGCCGCGGGCCACAGCCACAGTTAGTTAGGAATAAATAATGAAAAATATCTGACAGCTAAAATGATTATCCGGCAACTATTCACTTGTTAAGTTTAAGTGGGGCTGGATTGGAAAAACTGGATGAAATAGACGTAGGCATTTGCCTCCTCCGTTTCTTCCACTTTTATTTATTTTGATTTCTTCACATTGAGTATTATATAGAAATTAATATTTACAAATAATATAAGATTTCATGGAAGATAAATAACAGATATTTATATAAATATACCACTTCTAACAGAATAATATAATTACATAATAGATTTGTGAATATAACACAAGATATTATGTAGGTATATAAATAATTTAAATATTACATAAGTTAATAAAAATAAATAATGTTACATTTTTCTCTTTGCAAATAGTTATTAATAATTATAAACGCAACCTAAATATTAATTCTATGACGATATCTACATTTTCACCACTTTTGGGGAAAATGTAATTAACTTGCAACTTGCTTACTCATTTGCTTGTGTGCGTGTGGGCAAACGTAAATACAGGCTGCTTATGCACACATTTTTTGTGTTGTTGCTTCAACTTTGAACGGAATTTTGAATGTCACTATCACACTTTGTATAATTACTCTAAGGCTACATCTATTATTTTGCTCTGTTTATGTTACTTTTTATGGCAGCTGTACACGCTCGTCGAGACACCACGAGACAGGCCAAATACGAGTGTGTAAATGGTGCCCTTGTCGCGGCGCGTCGCGTCTCGCGGCCTTCGTTCGCTCTCGGAAGCGTGTCGGTTTTTTGCGCTCGAGTCAAAGGGTTTCGTGAGTCTCGCGATGAAAACGAGAGTGCGCCTTTACACACTCGTTTAATCTCTGATAATTATAAAAAATATCAAAAAAATGTTCAATATTGTTAAATACAATATAGGAACTTACATGGTTCTATTACAGTAAATAGAAACCATAAAAAATTATAATAAAAAATAGCAAAGGCAAAACACAGCAACAGTTTCTTCTACGTCCATCGCAGTGGGCATCCAGAGTTCAAGTGATACAACGAGTGTGTGCATGGTGTGCTATCGTGTCGAATTTCTACGCGACGAGAGGCACGCGAGGTGACGACACGAGCGTGTAATGCCGCCATTACGCCTGTTAATTCGTAAGTTAGTGTGAGATGTACTTCTTTCAGCTTATTTTGTATTGCGAAAAAAGTAAATCGTTCATGGAGCTTACGTAAACTTTAAAATTTATAAATTTTTCGAGTTTCAATAATTTTGTAATCATATAAATACAGCTAAAGATATATACAAACACTGAAGAATGTTGACAAAGTCTAAAAAATATTTAATGAATCTTCATTAGCAGGACTGTTAATAAATTACGAATTAAATTAATGACCTGCAAAACTTGTCACGCTCTAAGTCGACTAATTATGAAAGATATTTTGCTCCCATCAAAATAAAAATTTATTTTTATCTAAGCTATTTTTGTTTAATTTTTCAAGATGGCGATTGTTTTCGCGTTATTTTGATGTAAATACATCTTAAAATTTGCTTCCATAGTGAGAGGCAATTCAGAAAACCAGAGATAGTTAATTCGGGGGATTCAGTTTGGTATTACAGCTACATATCTGTCATGTATATCCAAAATTTAATTAAACCACTCTATAGCTAAAGGTACTACTTTAATTGAGAATTGTGATGCATCGCGCGTGGTGGTAAGTGAAGCGCCGCCATTTTGAGGTCGATTCGTTACATACATGTATTCACGCACGACGCTGATACACCCCGATTTTTCTTTTTCTTCTCACAATTATCATCTCACACTTATGACACTGCTCCATTTGCCAATCTGCCTATCTTTGGGTTTAATGATCTACGTGAAATATATAATATACTACTACCATCTACCGGAAGATGGGCAGCAGCATCTTCCTGATAATAGCCAAAATTATAATAAAAAAACTGCGGTTGCCAACCCGCTCGCCAAGCGTGGCAACTATGGCAAATACCCCCCAATGACTAAAGCAACAAACAGACGGCCCCCAGTCCCCGGCGGCCCCGCTATTCCTGGCTACGGTGGCGACAATGGTAACGGCGGGGCAGGGGGTGCTAAGGATCTCCGGTGGAGGTTCGGTTGCCACCTTAGACGACTCGACCTGGCAACGTACAACGCACGCACCCTGAGGACTGACGAGAAGATCGTGGAGCTGGAAGAAGAGATAGACAAGTTGCGCTGGCATATTATAGGATTATCCGAAGTCCGAAGAGAGGGGGAGGACACGGTAATCCTCGAATCCGGCAACTTGCTCTATCACCGGGAGGGCGACCATCTGTCCCAAGGAGGTGTCGGATTTATCGTCCACAAGTCTCTCGTTAACAACGTTGTAAAGATCGGGAGTGTGTCGACGAGGGTTGCGTACCTTATACTCAGAATCACCAAACGGTATTCGCTGAAGGTCATACAGGTTTACGCACCAACCTCGGCACACCCCGATCAGGAGGTGGAGGAAATGTATGAGGATATCTCTAGAGCCATGCATTCCTCCAAAACCCAATATACGGTGTTAATGGGAGACTTCAATGCAAAACTAGGCACAAGAGAGAACGGTGAGCTGAAAGTAGGGAAATTTGGAATAGGGCAACGGAACCCAAGGGGCCAGCAGCTGGCCGACTTCATGGAGAAAGAGGGACTCTTTATGATGAACTCTTTCTTCCAGAAGCGGCCCCACAGGAAGTGGACCTGGTCGAGCCCCGACGGTTCGACAAAAAATGAGATTGACTTCATTATGACGACCAGACGACAACTGTTCAGTGATGTCTCCGTGATCGCAAGGGTGAAAACTGGTAGCGATCACCGAATGGTTAGAGGCACACTGAACCTAAACGTTAAGTTGGAGAGGTCTCGTCTAATGAAGTCAACGCTCCGTCCCCCTCGTGCTCTAATCCAAAGTCCCGAAACCTTTCAGCTCGAGTTACAAAACCGTTTTCAGTGCCTAGAAGACTGCAATGAAGTGGACGATATGAATGACAAGCTCGTGGAAACTGTCCATGCGGTCGGAGCTAAGTTCTGCAAGACCCGCCGCAGAAGAACACAAAAACTCTCCGATCACACTCTTAATCTCATGGCTGTTAGACGGGAGATGAAGCTACATTCTTCAACAGACTTGACAGCATACAGGCATCTGAACAGACAGATCTCAAAATGCATGCGGCGGGACTTACGCAACTTCAATACAGCTCGTATTGAAGAAGCGATCGAGCGGAACCAAGGCTCCAAAGTCTTTGCCAGAGATCTGTCTGCCAGAAAGAGCCAACTGTCAAAGCTGAAGACAGAATGTGGCAGCATCGTTTCCGGGACACGTGAGATTTTGAGTGAGATTGAGAGGTTCTATGGGCAGCTGTACACGTCATCGTTGGAGCCACACGCAAGTGTGAGTAACGATCCAAGAGCGAGTCTTATCCGACACTATTCCGAAGATATCCCGGACGTCAGTCTGAGCGAGATTAGAATGGCTCTCCAGCACCTTAAAAACGGTAAGGCCCCAGGCGAGGATGGAATTACAGCGGAGCTTCTGAAAGGGGGTGGAAGACCGGTACTTGAAGTCCTTCAGAAGCTCTTTAATTCCGTCCTCCATGGTGGCATTACACCGGAGGCGTGGAGCAGAAGTGCGGTGGTCTTGTTCTTCAAGAAAGGTGACAACGCTCTCTTGAAGAACTACAGACCGATTTCCCTTCTGAGCCGCGTCTACGTGCTGTTTTCGAGAGTCATTACGAATCGTCTCGCGCGCAGACTTGACGACTTCCAGCCTCCCGAACAAGCCGGTTTCCGAAAGGGCTTTAGTACCATAGACCACATACATACCCTTCGGCAAGTTGTACAGAAGTCCGAAGAGTACAATTTGCCACTATGTCTGGCGTATGTGGACTATGAGAAAGCCTTTGATTCCGTCGAAATTTGGGCGGTGCTGCAGTCCCTTCAGCGGTGCCAAGTTGACTGTCGGTATATCGAAGTGTTGAAGTGCTTGTACAGTAGGGCTACGATGGCTATCCGAGTACAGAACCAGAGTACGAAACCTATCCAATTGCAGAGAGGTGTAAGACAGGGTGACGTCATATCCCCGAAACTCTTCACCGCTGCATTGGAAGACGTTTTCAAGCTTCTGGACTGGAAAGGGTACGGTATCAACATCAATGGCGAGTACATCACTCACCTTCGATTTGCCGACGATATAGTCCTCATGGCAGAATCGCTGGAGGGCCTAAGCACTATGCTCAATGACCTCAATAGTGTTTCCCAACGGATAGGTCTTAAGATGAACATGGACAAAACAAAGATTATGTTTAATGTCCATGTCACACCTATGCCGGTAGTTGTTGGGAGCACTAAGCTCGAAGTTGTTGACGAGTATGTTTACCTGGGACAAATAGTCCGACTAGGTAAGTCCAACTTCGACCGAGAGGTCAATCGACGGATTCAACTCGGCTGGGCAGCGTTCGGGAAGCTACGACACATCTTCTCGTCAGACATACCTCAAAACCTTAAAACGAAATTGTACAACCAGTGCGTGTTGCCAGTGATGACTTACGGAACTGAGACGTGGTCCTTCACTGCTGGCCGTATGAGGAAGCTCAAGGTCGCTCAGCGAGCTATGGAGAGGGCTATGCTCGGAGTTTCTCTGCGTGATAAACTTAGGAATGAGGATATCCGCAGTAGAACCAGAATAACCGACATAGCCCAACGAATTAGTAAGCTGAAGTGGCAGTGGGCCGGCCATATAGCTCGAAGAACCGACAACCGATGGGGAAGAAAGGTTCTCGAGTGGCAGCCTCGTACCGGTAGGCGAAGTGTAGGGCGTCCCCCCACGAGATGGAGTGACGACCTGGTAAGACATGCAGGAAGTCGATGGATGCAGGTGGCTCAGGACCGTGCTTTGTGGCATTCTTTGGGGGAGGCCTATGTTCAGCAGTTGACTTGTGAAGGGCTGTAATGATGATGATGATGATCTACCGGAAGCCTAAATAACCTCGATTGATGTCGATCGTCAGCACTTACACGACAACATGATGTTTTTGGTATTTTAAAAAAAGGTTAACCACTGTCCTTGTATCTAAAAGTCTCGATGGGTCTCAGAACAGAAGTTTGCCGTGTAGTGGCGGGGTAAAGATATCCACTTCTCTTATCGTCCGCGTCCCGTGTACGTCGTAAGAGGCGACATATGGAAACTGAAACAAGAGTTGGCAGCATCTTCCTGATTTTTTAACTTATTATAAGCCAGTGCTTGACTACAATCCCACCTGGTGGAAAGTGGTGATGCAGCCCTAGATGGTAAATCGCACTGTCTTAGCATAACAAAAGCTTATCCGACTCCTTTGCCGTATGTATTCATTACAAAAGAAGAAACAAACCGGTTGTTTCTAATGCTTGGAATATCGACAGCAAAGGGGTGCAGTCCCGCCGACCGCCTGATCTTCCGATGGTGGAAAGAAGAGGGAGGAAGTAAAGCGTAACTCCTGCGCACACTCCCTTCGAAACCCTTTCATTAGCCCAATCTATAGAGCCACGTTATATCTACAGCCACATATATCAAAAAATCTCATATCCGTCTAATGTTCTTAAAGTCTTCACTAAAACTCAAGTATCGTAAAGTACAGCCACGTCAGCGAACTCTCAAAATATGTTGAAAAAAAAACCCTTTGATTTGCTTTAATTAAACGATAGCGACATGAAGACATTCGTGTTCAGCAGAATATAACGCGACGTCACGAACGTTGCCAAATCTTGGTGGGGTATGATATATGAGATTATGACACAGTTATTGCGACGTTGTCATCTTTTTCGCTGCACTATGTAATCTGTTAGCGAATAAAGGTTAGTCGATTAACACAAATAAAAAGGCATGGACTTAGATGAAAATAAATAATTATTTTAATCAATCATTAGAATCATTTGACGGCAACGGTCCACGAGTTCAAATTCTGCATGAAACAAATATTTGTATGGCCTACTACTATTTTGATCCGGGCCTGGATGTTTGTCCTTGTGCAATTTATATATGTAAACGACAAGATAACGTTTTTTAAAAAAATCTTATCTATAAAATGTATCTTAATCAAAAAGTAACGTTAGCGTACCGATACAGCCTATCAAAAATCTACCGCTGAACAATGGGATTGCTTTATTAGGGGGATATTTGGCATAGTTGGCACGCTTGGCAGATTGGGTTTGCAACCGCAGCTTTTTTTAGTTGTTAATAGGAAGCTACTCATCTCCTGGTTTGTTTCCCTCTTTCGCCTTTTACGATATGCACGGGACGATAAGGGGTAGTAAATATTCTTACACCGTATTTAGTCGAACCTCCGTACCTGGAACGATAATCGCGTGCGTATTAATCAGACGTCAATTAAACCGAAGCATTTTAAAAACTGCGTTTGTCTTAGTAAATGAAAAATTTAAATCATGAAATTATTAATTTTATTACGTTATTATAAAACTTAATTTACACATGCTTATTCAAGTGAAAACTTCTTTAGAATCGTTGTGATTTGAAACTCAGTGAATCGAAAAATCTAATCAGAATATCGAGAATATCGCTTTTTCGAAAAAAAAATTTTTCATGATTAACTCCCAACAAATAAAACTATATAGATTTTCCAGTTTTTTATTCATTCATATGCTTTAGTATTAATTATGGATTATGGATTTCAGTGGCCACAGTAAGTTCGTTTGTCACTTATGATTTGTTTTTAAAAAAGCAACGTAATAGCGGCTTTGGGTTTTCAATCTTAATAGTTTACAATGTATGGTAACTATGAATATTCAAGTTAAATCAAAGTTATGTAACGAGGTTCATGCGAAGAACTTAATAACTTAGTTGAATTTCAAATTAATCTCGTTTTGGCATACTTGCAAGCATTGTTCACTCCGCGATATAACTTTGCATCTCACGTCAAATAAACTTAAAACTTTATCGCTTAACAATGTTTTAAGAAATTGCAATTGAAATTAGAATTTTCAAATATGTAATATATATTCCAAAATCAGAAGCACATGATATGATAGTGTATTTACATAATTTAATGCACGGGTACATGATAATTAATAATATCATAAAAAATTATCCATCCATCCGTCCATTACAGCCCACAAAATTCCTGAACATAGGTCGCCCCATAGAAGTCAAGAGGGATTTTGTCATAGATTCTAACGCTTGGAGGCGAGTCGGCACCCGCAGTTTTTTACGCAATGCGCAACAAATATTCTCACACCGCCGCTACGTGGTAAATATAAAGAAAAATATTTTTAAAAATTGGAAGCTATATCATGAAAGTATAGGAAAATGTAGTAAAGTATGGACAGTCTTTCGTTTGTACTTCTAATTATCGACTTATTATTCATTTTTACTTCATTCATAATAGTATATCAGATTCACTGCTGAATATTGGTTATGAACGGACGAATGAAGTGAGCAAAACACGCAAACCATATACGGAATATACAGAGTACCACATGCGTTTTATCATGAACAGACGTCCTAAATGAGCGAGAATTATTTAAACTGTGCTATGGTTTTCATCCTTCTTATCGCCTTTCTTATATCTACGATATGGGTTAGTGGATATTCTTACAAATTTTATAAAATCAACCACCAATAATAATAATGACCTCCAGAACGAATTTCAGTCACAGCGGTCTCTTTGCAGAATAGGATTATAGTGGCTAAGTGTATGTGTGCAAGCACAAGTGTTCTCTCTAGAATGTTTGATAAGACGGACATGAATATCTTTGATAGGAATAAAGATGTTCAAACTTTAAACACTAAGAACTAACATAAGCTTTTAATGCCAGTTACTAGACTCCATAGAATTAGTTTTAATTTATGGGGCAATGTTTACGCTCTTATTACAATATCCCAGAAAATGTCAATAACCAATAGTCAATTTTAAAAGTTTTATTAAAAATGTACAAAAAAAGTTATTATAATATTGTATACATGAATGAAAATAACCCCTGGTAATGAAGTGAACCGCTTTGTATTGAAGAAGCGATCGAGCAGAACCAAGGCTCCAAAGTCTTTGCCAGAGATCTGTCTGCCAGAAAGAGTCAACTGTCGAAGCTGAAGACCGAGTGTGGCAGCATCGTTTCCGGGGCACCTGAGATTTTAAATTTGAGATTGAGAGGTTCTATGGGCAGCTGTACATGTCATCGTTGGAGCCACACGCAAGTGGGAGTAACGATCCAAGAGCGAGTCTTATCCAACACTATTCCGAAGATATCCCGGACGTCAGTCTGAGCGAGATAAGAATGGCTCTCCAGCACCTTAAAAATGGAAAGACCACAGGCGAGGATGGAATTACAGCGGAGCTTCTGAGCGCGGGTGGAAGACCGGTACTTGTAGTCCTTCAGAGGCTCTTTGATTCCGTCCTCCATGGTGACATTACACCGGAGGCGTAGAGCAGAAGTGCGGTGGTCTTGTTCTAAAAGAAAGGTGACAACGCTCTCATGAAGAACAACATTATGTATATATATATATATATATATATATATATTTATGACAGGGGTTCCTAAGAATCTCCGGTGGAGGTTTAATCAATTCTTTCTAATCCGGCAACGTGTACTATCACCGGGAGTCTGTCTCAAGATTGTTTTAAAATTACGACCTTCTTGTCTGTCTTTCGGTAATGACGTTGTAAAGATTAGAAGTGTGTCGACGAGGGTTACGTACCTTATAATCAGATATCCAAACGGTATTCGTTGCAGGTCATACAGATTTACGCACCAACCTTGATACATCCTAATGAGGATTTGGAAGAAATATATGAGGATAACTCTAAAGCCATGCATTCCTCCAAAACCCAATATATTTTGTTAATGGGAGACTTCAACTCAAAACTAAGCACAACAGAAAACAGTGAGCTGAATGTAGTGAAATTCGGATTAGGGCATCGAAAACCAATGTAACAGCAGCTGGCCGACTTCATGGAGAAAGAGGGACTCTTTATGATAAACTTTTCTTTCCAGAAGCAGCCTACAAGAAATGGATCTGGTCGATTGATTTACAAGGGGTGGCTCGACAACTGATGCCGGTCTTCGCATTCTCGACTACTTCCAGCCTCCTGAACAAGCTGGTTTCAGAAAAAGCTTTAGCACCATAGATCACATACATGCCCGTCGGCAAATTGTACAGAAGACCGAGGAGTACAATTTGCCAGTATATCTTGCGTATGTAGACCATGAGAAAGCCTTTGATTCCGTCAAAATTTGGGCGGTGCTGCAGTCCCTTCAGCGGTGCCAAGTTGACTGTCGGTATATCGAAGTGCTGAAGTGTTTATACAGTTGGGCTACGATAGTTATCCGAGTACAGAACCAGAGTACGAAACCTATCCAACTACAGAGAGGTGTAAGACAGGGTGACGTTATATCCCCGATACTCTTTACCGCTGCTTTGGAAGACATTTTCAAGTTACTTGACTGGAAAGGATTCTGTATTTACATCAATGGCGAGTACATTACTTACCTTCGATTTGCCGACAATATAGTTCTTATGGCAGAATCGCTGGAGGACCTAAGCATTATCACCTCAATAGTGCCTCCCAACGGATAGGTCTTAAAATTAACATGGGCAAAGACCTTGTTTAATGTCCATGCCACGCCGGTAGTTGTTGGCAGCACTAAGCTCGAAGTTGTTGACGAGTATGTTTACCTAGGACAAATAGTCCGACTAGGTAAGTCCAACGCGACTGTAAAACCAGTGCGTGTTGTCAGTGATGACTTATGAAACTGAGACGTGGTCCTTTACTGCTGGCCGTATGAGGAAGCTCAAGGTCACTCAGCGATCTATGGAGAGGGCTATGCTCGGGGTTTCTCTGCGTGATAAACTTGAAAATGAGGATACCCGCAGTACAACCAGAGTAACCGACATAGCCCAACGGCTTAGTAAGCTGAAGTGAAAAATCTGCACTCTTTCATGTTTGACTTGAACCCTTCAATTTTACTGCCATATGGCCGTGGCTCTCCATTCATTGGCATCTCCATCTTGGTCCAATGATGGAATGGAGGGGGGGGGGGGGTTAACTCATGCAATTCTTGCACACACTCTCGAAATGCATCCTGCTGCAGCCCTTGAACACCTTCATCCATCCTCGATTAAGAATTAAAATGTAGAGCAGTTGTCACTCTTGAGTAATAAATGGTATTACCATATTTTCAGTATTTTATGCTGATAATTTGTGAGAGCTTGATACTTCCCAGGTCGAGTCATTCGCACTACACACATAAAATAGCTAGAGAGTGGCTCTAATACGTTGGCTTTTGTAATATTTCCCATTGTTGCCTTCTACTATACCTGCGGGACGTAATGGGGTAGTGGATATAATTACGCCGCCCCACGTGGCCAAACTTGCCAAATATAATGCTACTCTTTTCCTTTAATTTTATTTTTTGCACAAGTTTATTAAAATTAAAATAGGAAATAATATTACCTCTTGAACAAAGCCATCGAAATGTATTTTAGAATTACAACACGGATTAACGGTTTAATGTGTGTTTAAACGTTTGCAGTGCACTAACGTGCATGCGGAACTACAAACAGTGGATCAATTTACAAAATGTAATTATGATTCCTATTCAATTGGTTTAAAATAATTCTACGTGATAGAGCTACGCTACAGTGCCACTATAGTTGTGGCATAAATTGTTAGGTTCAACCGGGGAAGTAAGTACCATGCTCTCATAATGGAATACCAGCATAGTGCTTCTATGTTTCGTATGATTTTACCGATAAAGGGACTATCTTGTTCTTCACCGATAAAGAGGCTATCTTGTTCTTCATGAGGGCTTCCACGACTTTTACTCTATATGATATATTTTCTCTATATATTTTTATGTATATAGAATCTGATAAAATATTTGACAGATTTGAGAGCGCCGGAAGTCTATTTGTAATAAAAGTTTAGAGATTAATCTATTTTTCTGAAATATTAGTAATATTTTTATTTTTTATTACCCAACGCAAACTCCCGTTTGCGCAACCTACGGGCGTGGCATTCGCAACTACCCGCCAACAACAAAAAAAGCAAGCAACAAAGCAACAAAAGAAAAGAATTTTACTTTTACGTATTACGGCCAGGCGTGATTGTAGACACAAAATTAAACCAATCAAACCAACGCTCCCTTCAACCAAAATTGTTTAATTTTTATCAAACACTACGATCGGGCTCGACCGGGAATCGAACCCGGGACCACGCTCTGCTACCACTAATGTTACGGCCTACGGCTGCCCCTACAAGAATCAAATCTTCCGGGGCCCATTCAGCAGAAGACTTCACGAGCAGACGCAGGTCGGGCCTCAATATGGCCACGTAAAATTTCCTATTACAATAAACTATATGGGAGCATACTAGAAAGCAAATGTACTCACCTGTATCAGGAGCTATATTCGCTCCAAGCCTTGGGCAGGCCGTGAGTGTGTGTAATGGTAGATAGCGAGTCGTGTACAGTGATGTGTGAATCTGTGGGGCCTTGGCAAGCATAGGCGACCAGCAGTGGCCGAGTTCCTGGCTGCTCCAAAATGCTGCATCGCTTCAGACTGCTTCAGCGCCGTACCACTTCTTTCTTTATTGTCAGTGATTCAGTCTCTTAGCTTCATTGTACATTTAACTAACTTCAATTCGCCTAATTCCACACTCATCTCAGAATCAAACACGTGATACCTGACACGGCAACGGACAGTAGTTCAAAGTTCAATATTCAATGTCCCGGATTCACTTATCACAAATTATAAATTCGACACAGAATAACACGTCGCACAAGATTCAAAATACGCCTCGTTGACACGCAAATTAATTTAACTAGGCGACCAAAACACAACAAGTCACTAACGCGACGACCCAGTTATAACGATATCCTGCCAATTAACCGGGAGAAGCTCTCAAACAAGGAATGCGCGGCTCGAATCCTAGACCGTATATCTCCTCGATGCACGTACACTATTCCGCACTCTCTCACGAGTTAAATATCGCACGATTCACATATCTACGTGACGAAGAAGCACGTACTTCATCTAGCTATCTAGATCCACGACGGGCCCGTGAATTAGGTAAGAGGGCCTGACGGTCTCCCCGCATCGTGGCTGGCGGGGCACCGACCCTTCGCCCACGCTTCGAGCGACTGACTCCCACGCAGCTGCCCCACCTCGGCGTTTATCTCACCTACATACCAAATCAGTCACGGTGGATGGATCAGTTGCCGCGGAGGTGTCTGTATACTCCGAAGTCTCCGTGGCGGTCGTCCCTGTAGCTGTCGATTCCATACTGGTGGTACCGGTCGCCGATGTGGTAGCCTTGGACGACGACGGCTTGCTGCCCGTTCTCTCAGAGCGCGTAACGACCATGCTGTCAGCTGAATTTTTCTTCGAAAAACTTGAGTCTTGAAAACGATTTCCGAGAAGTCTTCTTAACTCGTTGTGGCACTATTTGAAGTCTTCAGGTAATTATTTCACACAACATCCGGCTCGAAGGACCATTAAATGTGCTGTACCTGCACAATTGTGTGCTGGGTTGGTGGAGAATAAAACCGCTGAGATATTTTCTTTCTTCTATATCGATGTTTTTCTTGAGGTAGCTGGCCGCCGACTGTGTCGAGAGACGAAAATCGCCCCTCTTTTATACTACCTCGGCTGGGTCAATACATACGGTGTAAGTATCGTGCAAACGGCGTCGACCAATCAGCGCGAGGCGTGACAGAGCAAGTGACGATGTTAAGTGACCACCTTGCTGAGTCACGTTACATTGTTTACATTAAAGCTAGTTCTACTATACAAGGTGACCACCTTACTGAGTCATTGTTTACCTTAAAACTAATTCTATTATACAGATATAAACACTAAACTATTATTTCCTTATCATGACATAAAATGCTTATATCCTATTTTATGTGACACTATATAATCTTTATTCAATCTAATATAACATAAACGCTTATATCCTATTTAAGTATAAACTCTAAACTACAATATTTATTCCATTAAAATAACATGTTTGTCTTATTTATGTATTATCCTATCACTATTTGTTTTCACTTGTCCCGCACATCATCTATCATGTGGAAAGCCGTGGAATGTAAATGGAAGTTTAATTTTGTTTTGTTTAGCTATAATTAATTTTTTTCAGCTGAGAAATCTTGAAATTTTCGGTGTTTTGAACAACCTTGTAATTATTTATTTCATTAAATATACTTTGCTGCATTCACTCACACCGCGCTCGATCGCCATTGTGTGTGAATTACTATATCGTGTGTTTTAAAGCGGTAATAGGCAGCAAAAATATCGATCGCTGTGAAATACTAAATATTCCAAAAACCAAATTTGATGCAAAACTTCAATGGTCCGAGGTAATACCCAGATTTTAATTATACTATATTGTTTCGCTAAAAGTACGTAGGACTTATATACAAATATACTTATACGTACTGGCAGGCGAAGGGTGGGGCATCCCCCACTAGATGAAGTGACGATATGGTAAGACATGCAGGAAGACAATGGATGAAGGTGGCTCGTGACCGTGCTTTGTGGAGTTCTGCAGTAGCAAGTCCACTGCGGAACTCCACAAAGCACGGAAGGGCTGTAATGATGATGATATGTCTTGGACTTTGTGGAGTGATGTACTTCAATGAATGCTACTGGAATTCCTCAAAGAGTAGAACTAGATGTGAAAAGTTTGACCTAGTTTTGTTAGTTATAATGATACCTTACCTCCGGACTTGATAGAGTGAGCTGAAGGTGTTCTTTGATGACTGCTACTTGAACTCCTCGATGAGAACTAGGTGTCCCGATTTTGGACTCGTTTTGTTAGTCATGAATAGACCTTACCTCCGGACTTGATGGGAGTGACTTGAAGATATAATTCAGTAACTGCTACTGGAACTCTTTGACAAATGGCAGTACAATTTACAATTTTTTTATTTTTTCACGATTATATGAGCATTATGCGTCGTGCACTTTTGAATTTGCCAAGCTTTTTTTAAATTGAAATTTGACATTAAATTATCGGAAAATTGGAAATATAGTGGTAATTATAAGATTTTTAGTGAAAACTTGTGTGTAATTAAACTAATTTAAAATTTAACGTTTTTAAAATTTTATATATTTTATAAAAAAATAGGATTTCCCTCCTCTGTCGTGTGTCTTTTTTTACGACAACATACGATATTAGTATGGGTAGTGGATTCTTGTACACCGCCACTATACGGTATCCATATAATATTACTTATTAAAAAATACTTAGTGTGTGATGATAACCGGTAACCCTTTTTACTGGTAACACGGTAATATTTAAATTATTATTTGAGGACAGATGTATATTTGTCACCATTTCTTGTATAAAAACGTTACGATTTATTTGTGTGATCCTGTCACGGTAAGTATAAAATATATTCAATAATAACTTTCGTAATGAATTCTTATACAAAGCCGTACCCGTACAGTATCGATAACCTGAGTGCACTCGTTTCGTATTTCAAATAAAGTGACGTACTTTATAAGATACGCGTATATTTCATCGGTTACCTTGATGCGTTCTGTGATTTATATTTGTTCGTTGATATCGTCTTATAGTATACAATACCAAGTAATATTTCATTATTGATGTAAAACATCTATTGGCGTGCCTTTGCAGTACTACTCGTATGCCGTGAAGGCATAGGGCCATAGGGCATGACTCTTTCTTATGCCGTCATATCGTATGCATTTCATATTAACTGGTCGTAACCACGGTTACTTATCATGAAGTACCAGGTTTGAATTTGGGATCAGGCCAAATTCAGTAATTTGGATTTCCTGTTAGGAATTTTCAGTAATCAGGACGTTGGTGGTATTTTACCCCCGTGCCTTAGAAAGCACGTAAAGCTGATGGTCCTGCGTCTTATCTCTCTGTTGTCATGCTGGATACCCATCGAACTGTGAGAGTGAGGAAATAGAGAGTGCGCTTGTGTTTGCGCATATACTCGGACATATTAATTCTGTTCTGCGCAGATGGCTAGTCTTCATAGATACTGGCCGCCGTGGTCAATATTCGGTCTGGACAACATTATTATATGATGGCTTATATCGAGCAGTAGACTGCTGACGAGCTCTTTTTAGAAGATATATTTTCTCTTAAGTTAATATTCTTCTTCTTCATTAGCCCATTTTGGTCTATTGATGGCCATGGGCCTCTCTTTTTGCAAGATAGATTAACCAGAATCGTCACGTTTGGCAAGCAAGAAATGGAGAAGCGGGGCGAAATAATAATTTAAGAATTAATTCCATTAGCAAACTTTATCGCTGTTTTTAGAAAATTTTATATATAATTAAGAAAACTTGTGATTGACATGGCAAAACGAGGCGTGCTCCTTATATATAATGTAAAGGAAAACGTTCATTAGCTTTATAAGTCAATCTCTTATTGAATGACAAAGAAAACTTCCACTCGAATGTTTCTTTTTATTTCATTCCTTTCTTAGAATAATGATCGTCTGTGTTTCTCAGATTTTATTTTATAGTTGTACTTTTAAACTTGTATAAAGCTTGACTATTTTTTCTTTAGTAATGGTTTCGTATGATTGTACTTTTGCTAGAACATCAATGTTTCTCAACAAAATATTTTGTTATGTATAATGAGAATAAAATTGAATAGAACATTTTCACAAATGGCTGACGATTTCGATTTATCCATAACTCAAGCAAGCAATATATTTTTCAATAAGATGCCAAAAATTGTAAACGTCATTTCCCCCTTTATTAAACAGTTTTCAACCGAATCTATCAAGAGAAATTTACCCATTGCTTTCAGGCATAAATATAATAAAGTCACATGTATTATAGACTGCTTAGAAATTGAAATTCAAAAACCAAAAAAGCCATGCACCAAGCATTGACCTGGTCGGAATACAAAAAAACTAACAGCATAAAATATCTTCTAGCATGTACACCTGACGGTCTCGTGAGTTTTGTGTCTGCTGGATATGCAAGAAGGATAAGTGATGTAAACTTGGTTGAACATAGCATGTTTTTAGATAGCTTGCAACACAATGCTTGCATTTTAGCTGATAGAGGGTTAAAGCATCTTGAACATTTTTTATCTTAAAATGGATTTACTTTTAATAAAAGATGAAATGCGGCAGACTAAAAAAATAGCAAGTCTTCGAATTCATGTAGAGAGGGTAATTCGAAGAATTAGAGAGTTTGGAATGTTAAAGATGCATTCAGTGATAAATATTAATCAAATTGGAATGTTGGATATGAGCATTACAACCACTGGTGCTTTAATTAATTTACAAAACGCCCTCATCAAATGACTGGAGGCTGCCTTGAATTAGTTGAAGTAGCTATTGTCTCATTACAATGTGTATCATCGTATCTTGTACTAATGACTTGTATTAATATTAGAAATTAAAGATGAAAATAAAAAAAAATCATATTCGAAAAAAACACATTAATATAAAATCTACATTTTATTTAGCAGTTTATTTTATCTATAGTAGTCTCATTTGCAAGATCGATCAAAGAAAATAAATAAAAATATTTTCATAGTTTGCAGTTTTGTACATAGTTAAGTTTCGGGAACTATAATTTACTTTTGTTTTTCACGATCATATGAGCATTATGAGTCGTCCACTTTTGGATTTTCAAAGCTCGTTTTTCTAATTAAAATACGACATTAAATTATCGTAAAATTGTAAGTTTATTTATAGAAGTATAAATTGGTTTTTAGTGAAAACTTGTGTGTAATTAAACAATTTTAAAAATTAACGTATATGTATGTTATACGTAATTTTTTTAATGCTCTTGAGGCATGCACAATTGGATTTAACAATATTTTATATTACGATGTGATATTTTTGTAACTACGCGGTGTTAGAATTTATTTTACATCTAGGCTATCTGGTTAGGTACAACCATTTTACCAAATAAGAGCCCTTGCAGAGCTGTGTTTCGTACTGAAGACAGAGAGCCAGTATAATTACAGGCTGTGAGGAATCCATCACAGTCCTCAGAGATGATAACGCACTTAAGCCTTCTTTATTTAATGTTAAATGCAATTGTCTATGGACTGCAAGCACTTAGCTATTTCTAAATCTTACCTAATTCTGATGCCAAGCAGCACTGATATATTCCGGTCTAAAGGTTGCAGATAGTCGGTATAATTAAAAGCTGTGAGGCATTCCAGCTAAGTTCTCAGAGCTGACAACGCTTTTATAGCCTTCTTTGTTTAAGGTCGGATTCAGGTTTTATTCAAGGTGGTAAGACTCTTTAATCTAGGATTCCGTCTGGGTGTGTACCCCCCTCTTGCTGTTTCTGTCGTAAAATACAAAACTTGTACTGCTGTGTACCCACTACAGGCTGTGATGCATCTTAGTTTTCGGAGGTAAAAACGCATATGTAGACTTCTTTGTTTAGTTAGCTGCAGGTGTCCACAGACTGAAGTAGCCGCTTGCCATTAGGTGGACGATTTTGTTTGTCACTTAAGTTTTATAAAAAAAGTTCTAAATCATTAATGTTGAATGAAAGTAGAGCCCACTATTGAACGTAAACTTTTTTTTGTTTACAGGCTGATGATGAGAATGAGGCCGTTTAAAGTAAGTTTCCTCTATCAGCTTCCCCCAAACAATCACACTTTAGTTTATGGTAGTAAAGTTATTCGTAAAAGCAGCGATGTGGATCAAATGCGGATATTGTCTGGGAAATTGCGATTGCACCGGAGATGAGCTACCGCCCACTGATGCTAGAACTATACATTCTTGTGTAGATATAGCCGCTAATATTTATTCAGTTTGCTGCACTAAAGTTTATTTTTAAAGTGAAAGCTTCTTGAGCCAAGTTGGGCACTTTAGGGATGGGGAAAACACTGGACACTGAATGTCATGCTCAGATACACTAAATAAAGGGCACTAAGGCCAAACTAGTGGTTTTTAGAATTTAGTTCTGTCTGTTTGTGTATTCACAATTCACGCAAAAAACTACTGGACATATTTCTAAGAAGTTTTGTGTTTTGTGTGGAAGAAGTTAGTGACTATTTTTATCTTACTCTTACCAGGTCGTCACCCTAACTTGTGTGCCACTCGAAAACATTTCTTTCCCATCGGTTGTCGCCTCTTCAATCTATATAGATGGTTCAGTGCCAATTCTGCTTACTGATGCATTGGTCTATGGGGTTTTGTTAGTAACATGCTAAAATAACCAAACAAAATATTTGACAAAAATATAATTTATCTCTTCATAACTGTCTTATGCTCTTTCCTTTTCACATATTATCTCATTAACATAAAAACGTAGTACTTCTTTAGTTCTAATAATATTATTTACTGTGTTAGTACTTTGTTTGTAAACCTGATAAATCCAGGTTTTTAGTTTCTAACTAGCAAACAAGAAATAGGATGAAAAACTATAGTTCTATTTACTAGTTAGTGGGCGTCATTGTATGTCTTCATGGTGGATATTAAAACAATAGTAATCGCTTTTAGATATTTTTAATTTTAAAACTAAGCAACAGGGTATGATGATTTATAGTTTTTTATTTTACTATCGTTATTAGAAAGATATTGTTGCCCATCTCCTGATTTCTTTCTCTCTGTTGCCTTTACAGCTACGAAACCCGCGGGACCATATGAGGTAGTGGATATTCTTACACCGACACTACATAGTTACGTTTTTTTAAATTAAAATATCGTTACTAACGTTACAATACTGTTAATGATTTTGCGCAGACAAATTACATTTATGGTTCTAAATTAGGTCTTTACAGGTGAAATTGGTGAACTGGCCATTTTGATCTCAAATATCTGGCGCTTTGTGAAGAATTCCAGATTCAAATTATTTCAAATTTAGGCTTATGTATTTGTGTTTTAGAATTTGTGATTTGTTTCCGCGCCTTTTACATCGTTCTGTTCACAATATGCAAAACATAAAATATCGCGTTATTTACGAATAAAAGTTCCACGGTGGCATCAGCACTGCAGAAACATCTCGTAGGATTTATTATTTGTATGTGTAAAATTTTTCGTTCTGAAAATTATGTCCTACAGAACAAACCCCGTGGACATCTGGTGACCCTAGTCGACAATGAAGAATTAAAAGTGAACTTGGAAACGAATCAGATTTAGCAGCAGGCTTTGTTATGAGTGATAAAACAATTATAGTTAACTTGAAATAATGAAAAAGCAATGTAACTTGTGATGAAAAATGGATCCTATACAATAATAGAAAACGCTCATCACTATGGTTGAATCCAGAAAATCCGGCCAAATCCTGCCCCAAGCGAAAGTTGACTCAGAAAAATGAACTGGTAAATGCCTGGTGGACCAGTGCTGATGTCATCTGATACAGCTTCCTAAGATCTGGCCAGACGATTACGGCAGATAATTGTTGTCAACAATTGCAAATCATGATGGAATAGCTAGCCGTTAAGCAATCGAGACTGCTTAATAGCTATAGCCCACTGTTACTTCAGGACAACGCTAGATCCACCACACTGCAGACGGATGCTAAATTAGAGAAGATGCGATTGGAATGTCTCCGACACCCACCATACCTCCGTGACCTTGTTTCAAAAAATTATCACTTTTTCCGGAATTTGGACAATTCCTTGCAGGGAAAAATCAATTCTAAAATAGCAAACAAAACTACATTTAAAGATTTTATTGATTCTCGCTTCCACATTATTTATAGCAATGGAATCATTGAACTTTCGATAAAATGGCGAAAGTGTAAAGATAACAATGGTATATGCTTTGATTTATTAAATACATAATTTCATTCGTGTTGGTTGTTCTATAAAAAACGTCAATTTAATATGTAAGGACATAATATATTATTATGTCGTCACATGCGACCTGTATAGATAACATTTTTACAGATGTTAAGCCCTTGCATAAATCAATTATTCAAAATTTAAGTTCAGATCACTGTGCGGAAATGCGGCTGATTCAGAAACTATTTTTGTTTTACAGAAGAGGGCCATTAGAGCTATTTACAATCTAAAACCGAGAGAGTCTCTTAGAGATAAATTTAAAGAAATTAATATATTAACTTTGGCCTCTCAGTATATTTACGAAAATTTAATGTATGTTCATAAAAACAAAGATAGTTTTAGTAAAAGAAGTGATATACATTCTGTAAACACTAGGAACAAACACAAGCTAGTGATACCAGTTTCTCGACTCCACAGAGTCAGTAATTCATTCTAGGGGCAATGTATACGCTATTACAACAAGGTCCCGGAAAGTGTACAGGTTCTCTCTATTACCAAGTTTAAATGTTTTATTAAGCTGAAACTGTATAAAAAGGGTTATTATAGTATATATGAATACATGATTGATAATAACCCCTGGGAATGAGGTGGTCGCTTCCAAGCAGTTTCTAAAATAAATTTTGTAAATAGTTCGTAATCATTTATATTGTAAAATTTATTTAAAAAAAAGTCCCGCTGGGTTTCTTGCTGGTTCTTCCCAGGACAGAGGGTTTTTTTCGAACTAGTGGTAAAGTAAAAAATGACTTTCAATAAGAATTACACATGTAATGTATATTGAATAAAAAATATTCTATTCTATTCTATTCATGTTAAATGACGCGAAGAGCCAAGATTGATAAGGTTATCATCAAATATACTCATGGAAAAATTTAGAAGAACGCAAAAAAATGTGGATAAAACAATACACATTGAATGATTGTAACGTTAAGTTTATTAATTTGAATTTAGCTTATTATTCGTTAATTTAAAATTGCAAACGTTGAAAAACCAAACGATCAAATGACAAAAAATAATCAAAAAAAGAAAAATTTTACAGCAAAGAGAGATGTTTGTTCTTAACATTTTATACATATAATAAATACTTGAGAACGGCTATAACGAAGGCTTTAATCAGTATTTAATGTTGCTCCCTCTAATTCTTCAAACTGCTTCCAGTCTCCTTGGCATACTTCTAATAAAGCTATCAATAAAATTTTGAGACATTGCGTTCCATTCTTCATGTAATGTGTTATTAAGATCTCAAATTAGTATGGGCTGGATTTATTTTCTTAGTTTGTCTTCCAAGCTGTCCCTATACATGCTCTTTGGGGTTTAAGTTGGCCAAGCGCGCTGGCCACCTCATAGAATTGATTTCAACGTCTCAGTAGTATTAGACAACTACGGCCACAGTATGGGGTGTGCTTATCATGCATAAAAACAAATTGTATCTCCTACAAAAGAGGCAAATGGCACTACAATTTCTTCGAAATTCTTAGGTAAATATAGCGCGGCTGTTTGTATCTTGTTCTCTATAATGCGGAGTTATGTACGTGCCTATACAAATACATCCTCATACCACACTGACCCCCCCAACATATGCCTGTTTTTCAATGATTTTTCACTGAGCGTACTTTTCTCCGCGGAATGCCCGCACTTTGTTCCTTCTATCATCTGACTTCAGGCAAAATCGGGGTTCATCTTTGATTAGAATTTCGTCATTACAATTTTCGTGATTGACAAAATTAACTCGAGCTACTCAATGGCATGTGGCAACTAGAGGGCCTCTGGCAGGCAAGTGAGAGTTTATTCAGGCCTATTTCAGTCTTTTTTCACAGTTCCTTACTTTAACGCCTCGAACTTCTTGGAGCTTCATTTTTACCTTAGAAGAAGTTAAAGTCCGGTCTCTAAGCACGCTGGTAAAGATGAACCGGTCATCCCTTGTATGAATCTCCAAAACTGTTCGGTCTGCCTATGCTTCTCGGTACACCACATATTTTGATACTTGTAATGTTTGGATCACATTTCTGTAGGTAGCCAGTTGCAATTAATAGTATTTACAAATGTTAATGGCCAGTACGCACGGTAATTAAAACAGGAGAAATTAAACCTTTTTTTGCGTTCGTCTCAATTTGTCCATGTCTGTATATTACGTTGTCACATGTTAAATAACGCGAAAGGCTGAGACTGATAAAGATAAGATAATAATTATTAGCAACAAAGCAACCTTATGCTTAAACTTAAATATAAATAAAAAAGCCTACAAATACGGGTAAATCTGTCGCGAAGTTTTTTAGGAGAGCATATTTATAGCCTGCGAAGTAATTTAAATTCACCGCAACTTGTTCTTACCCGTGTTTG
This sequence comes from Parnassius mnemosyne, assembly GCA_963668995.1. Lineage (NCBI taxonomy): Eukaryota > Metazoa > Arthropoda > Insecta > Lepidoptera > Papilionidae > Parnassius > Parnassius mnemosyne. Next base: position 8,537,936 of record CAVLGL010000001.1, on the reverse strand, counting down.
AAATATGGTTCTTGCTGAAGTACATTTTTCACTTTTAGTCTTATTTAATGAAAGAAGGCTTGACTTTTTATTAGTCTGTATAAACTGTTAGATATTGCTGGAGCCTCGTACGCTGTCACCATAATTCACCTAATAGGCACAGTATAAATATGAACAGTATGGAAACTAAGCCTAGTTGAGGATATAATTACCTACGCTCCATTGAAGCAATAGGGTTGTAACTTTTTATATTTTTATATTGCTTTTTTATATTTTTGTTCTGTAGTGATCAGTCAATCGAATTTAAATAACTAGCTTACAAATACAATTTAAATAGGTAATCTCAGCAAAAAACGATAGTTTAAACACGGAAAACAATTTAATATTAACACACAACAACTTGTAGAACATTAACTTTGTCATTACGGCGTAACCTTTTACAAGTTTCGGCGGGAACGTACGCGAGCCGCAGTTGGACGAAAACGTACCTTTATTCTTCACTAGTTGTTCCCTGCGACTTCGCTCGCGTGTTAGGGTGTTTTTTTTTTTAGCGCGGAACCCTAATTCTTTTTCTCAAATAAAAGTATAGTTTTCTTTTTGTTTTAATATAGATATTTAAGTAGGTAGTAGTTTGTCTTAGAAGTTTAATTTAGTGTGTATTGGTTTTCGCAATTTTCTTATATTTATAAACTAGCTGTTCCTCGCGACCCCTAATTATTTTTCTAAAATAAAAGTATTCTAAGTTACTCCTTATGACATCAGCTATCTGCCAGTGAAAGTACCGTCAAAATCGGTCTAGCCGTTTCGGAGATTAGCCGGAACAAACAGACGGACAGACAGGCAAAATTTTAAAAATTGTTTTTTAGTTATAAGTACCGTATTTATTTCATATGCATTTAGTAAAAAGCTGTTATTTTGACATTACAAACAGACAATTCAATTTTATTTATTTGTATAGATTATTACAAATTATTTATAGAAAAATATTTTCGTCTGCTAGTTCGGAATTCTTTATTATTGAATTTTAATGTGTAAAAAAATATAATTCTAATGAACAGTTTTTTTTAATAAACTTTTGGGAAACAATGAATGGGTACTATGAAACCGAATTTGTTTCTTTTTTTGTAAATTAGATCAGCCACTTTGCAGTTTATGTGTTCTTTTTTAAAGCAACAACGAAAAATCGGTTTCATCAGCCTCAAAAACCGTGAAAATGACACCCATGACGAAAAAATTAATACCTATTGCAGCCGCCATCTTGGATTTACATTTCAACAGCACTATCGGCTTCAACATACTCAAAAACTATGAAAATGACACCCATGACGAAAAAATTGATACCTATTGCAGCCGCCATCTTGGATTTACATTTCAACAGCACTATCAGCTTCAACATACTCAAAAACTATGAAAATGACACCCATGACGAAAAAATTGATACCTATTGCAGCCGCCATCTTGGATTTACATTTCAACAGCACTATCGGCTTCAACACCCTCGAAAACCATGATAATGACACCCATGACGAAAAAAATGATACCTATTGCAGCCGCCATCTTGGATTTACATTTCAACCAGCACTATCGGCTTCAACATACTCAAAAACTATGAAAATGACACCCATGACGAAAAAAAATATACCTATTGCAGCCGCCATCTTGGATTTATATTTCGACAGCACTATCGGCTTCAACATCCTCGAAACCCATGAAAATGGCACCCATGACGAAAAAAATGATTCCTATTGCAGCCGCCATCTTGGATTTACTTTTTGTTACCACTATTACACTATCAGCTTTAAATAGCCTCAAAACCGCCGCATTCTGGATGTACAAATAAGTTCACGAATTCATTATGATCGATCACACGGACTTATAATTCGATAACGATTATAACAATGACAATAAAAATCATTCTTACCTTTCAAAATCAGCAGGAAGCTTAAAATAAGATAGCTCCGGTTTTGATGAAGCCGAGTTCAAACAGCCGTATACTACGCAATACGTTCGTGGCATTTTTAAAGTCTTGAGGCGACACTCGCTACTGAGAGCACCGCGACGAGCGCTTAGAAGTCTCGTCGTTGCGCATGTTTGTGTGAGTGTGCCGTTTCGAGCGTTTGTAGGAAGTTTCCGTACTGTTCCTACTATATATTTACTGTGTAATAAGTATCGTTAATGGCGGCTATGGAAAATGCCAAAAACATAACAATATGATATATAGTGGTATGACCATCCAGTTTTACCTAGAAGTAAAATATAATGACTTGCGAGCACACTACGAAAAAGGTACGAAACGTCTTCGTTTTATAGAATAAGGGTGACAAACGAGCACACAGTCCACCTGATTGAAAATGGATGCTGTAGCCTATAGACATCCACATTTTTCCTCGATTAAGAACCAAAATGCAAATACTTTGTCACTCGTGAGGACAATATTACAATGAAACACGTCGTTTCCAGTAAAAAGTGGCTCCGGTTCTCTTCTCTCACCATACGAATCACAGGAGCATTAAACTGCAATTTAATACTGGTATTCTGCGATGGCGTAGTTCTTCCTCAGTAGAGCCGGCCTATTCGTGCTACAACCATGATATAGCTGTAACGTGGCTGTACCATCAGTTACATTATGGTTGAATGGGGGATTCCATGTTCAAATAATATCCCACAGACGGATTCCGATGTCACATGGACAGTTTCGAGACTAGCAATTTGTGCAGGACAATTTTATAGTGCATAAGTGCAAAGTACACCTGTATACTTTCCATTCCCTTATTTTCATAGTCCGCCTGGACGGCAATCTGACAAAACCAGTGACTTTAAGTGCTTTCATTTTTTTCCACATGGATGAAACACTGCCATCTTTCTGACTCCGAGCTGAGAATTTCTTTAAAGGAAATCTGTGTTGTTTTACACTAACTTCTTAAAAAAAATTTCAGGTGGGAGGTATACACTTATCTAACCTGGATAAAAAATTTATTTAAGAAGAAATGTGTATTGCGTACTGTATTAATATATTTATATTATGTGTACATGTGTATGATATACGTATAGAATATCATTTATATATGTTTATCTCTGCTTAGCCGTTCTTTGACTGGGCGAGAATGCCTTAAGGCAATACCTAAGTCCTACTTATGTACTATTTTTGTACATAAAAGTTTAAATAAATAAATAAAAGAGAAATTTGTAAAATTGCAAAGATGGGTTCGCGTCCATCTGCTTTTTCGAAGTAGCGGAAATGTAATTTTCATTTCTATTGTAATAATAATTGGACCGCACATTCAAGATCTACGTGAACAAATCAACGTGAATGAATTTTCGTGAATACTCACGTAATTGGTACAGCTCAGCCAGATTTAAGCTCGCGGGGGTCGAATGAGTTTCTTTTTACACGACGAATTCTCTCTCTTTATTAGTGGTCGCTTAGTGGTCGAAATTTAACCGTAATAATTAAATTTTCAGCTTTGTTTAAGCAAACTGTATTTCACTTTCAACTGCACGTTAATGTATACAACACAGATATCTAATACACAAAAAATTTAAATATTTAAAAAAGGAATGTAGGTAATCAAACAAACCTTACATCTTATTTAGTCTATCTGTCTGTAATTGTTTGTTGACAACATTTCAAAATTCTTTGGCGATAATCGCTACTCTGTACGACAGTTTGACAACAGACTATTAAGCGGTTGACTTTATCCTTAGAGTTATAACATTTTGCTTCTTTTTAATCACATCAACTAAACTTATTCTGAGCCATGGCAATATGAACATAATATTGATTATATACTTTTTGCTATGAACGTCAATAAACATAATTTGTCCAAGCGACCGTTATATATTTGGCAGTGGCAGTATGATCGTAAATAATGTGTTCTCTCGGGAACACGTCTTCGAGTACCGGACATAATTTGTGTATGAAATCGAGTCTTTGTTAAACAAAGTCTGAGAATTAGTGCGGCTAAATGTAGTCCAGCTCAATCCCCGGAAGACAAAAGTTTGCGCGTTTACCGCATAAAAGTAACCCTTTTTCGTATTCCTGAGTTTCAGTGCTCTCCTCTTATTGTCTTAGCCAGCATCGGAATCCTTGACATCAAAATATCGAGTGATGTGCAGTTTAGTGGTCACTTGGGGAGGAGGCTTAATCGGTCTCTAAAAAGCTTGGCGTTAAAATAGTATTAAACATTTCTTGAATAAATTCTTCGGTACACAAATGGGTTGAAAGAAAAATGTATAGTGACAGCCTCATACCGGTAAGTAAAGTGAAGGGCGGCACCTACAGGGTGGCGTGGCGATCTGGTAAGACGTAGGATACTGTGTTCCAGTCCGTAGGGTATAGATAATGTTAGGCAGACCTGAGAGATGACAACATATCTGTAACCTTCTTTGTTTGAAGGCTGTAGGTGGACTTCAATAGTCACGTTCCATCGTGGGCTGTTAGTTTGATTGTCATTTCAGTTTTGTAAAAAAATTATATAAAACTTCAGAAAGATTTCATGGCCTCCGGCATATCTTCGGTTCTTAATTGAGGATAAATGAAGATGTTTATGGGCCACAGCCTTCATTAACCACCAGGTGGATTGTGTATTCGTTCGTCATCCTTACTTCTACTATTCTCTTTAGCCGATATTTAATACTTATAATACACTAAGTCTTTGCAACAAATGTTATGCGAATATTATTATTTTTTTTGGTTCTTTCCAGGTTTGAATTTTCATAAAAAAATATATTTTTTGTAGGTATCGTATCATGTATCAACAACTTATAACAAAAGTAAATGAAAGATAATATGATACGAAACTTAAAGTATTAAGGTACGCCCTGAAGCAAACTGAAAAGTAATATAACTTAACACACCTGAATGTATCAACGTTATAGCCCATAAATACGTTCCCCAATACTACTTTACGGCAGATTTACGCGTTGTTCTGTTTAAGGATGTTGTTTATTTATGTGATTCACAAATGCTCGCACAGTTCGGGTCGAATTCAATATCAATAAATGAAAATAAAAAAATAAAATAAAATTAAACGTGATGTTGCGGTATAAGAATATCCACTGTTCCATATCGTCCCGTTACTGTCGCAAGAGGTGATAGGGGGGGAAACTGAAACAAGAAATGGACAGCAGCATTTTCCTGATAAGAACTGAAAATTATAAAACACTAGTTGCCAAGATGCCCGCCAAGCGTCGCTACTATGGCAAATCCCCCTTATGAAGTAATCTATAGGCTGTAATGGATGGATGGGTGGAGTGAGTATTATAGTGAAAAAAATTGTTATATATTTTACAATCGCGATTGTTGTCATTTGGTAAAACTTTATCTACATTTGTCAGTTATTCCCAGTAATAAAACAAACAAGTGACCACTTCAAAGCTGTGTCTCAAATATTTTTTCTAAATAATTGTACAACGCATTTAATATTATACACGTGGTAGAGCCATGTTGCAGATACATAATATATTATAGTTGTAGCACAAATGGGTCGGCTCGACCGGGGTAGGACCACGTTCTACCAACGTAAAATTGCTGCTGTGTTTCGTAGAGTGAGTGTAGAGAACACATTTTGATTCTTTATTGAGGATAGATGTTGATGTCTATGGCCCACATAATTGACTTACAATCTGTAAAAGATTCATCCTACTTGTAAAAATATAATAATTTTTATTGGACGCATGGAGCTAAAAGCAGTTTATAATTTATTCATAAAGTCCTCTGTCATGGTTTTTACATATAAATAAAAGAGTAGTTTAACAATAATAAAAATAATAGATATAACTTTCAATGGTAAAAAAAAATTATCAGCCTCAAAGCAACTACACATAAAATTGTTCTGTCATCTTAGAAACTTCGTCCCGTATCAAACGAAACTCTTTTTTGTACCAACTCATGTTTACCAATCAATGTTTATAAAGATGTTTGTAGTATAATAATTATAATGTTTCTTAATCATCCCACCTGTATCAATGAATTTGTTATTTGCAATTTTAAGTACTGATTTACCACGTGCTCGGTGGTAAAGGAAAATATCGTGAGGAAACATGCATATCTGATATATCAAACATGCATATCTGATATATTTAAACAGTGGTAGAGCCACGCGGCAACTTTTGCTGTCGCACGGATGGGCCGGCTCGAACCGGGGTGGTACCACGACCTCACAGAATACCAGCGTGAAGTAGAGGTTTACCTTTGTGTTTCGCTTGGTGAGTGCAGGTGGCCGGAGGCCCTTTTTACTGGAAATGAGGCATTCCATCTTAGTCCTCACGGGTGGCAACGCATATGCATTTTGATTCGCAAACGAGGATAGATGTAGATGTCTATGGGCCGCACCAACCACTTACCATCAGGTGGACTGTGTGCTCGTTTGTCACCCTTATCTTATAAAAAAAAAAAAAAAAAAAATATCAAATGAATATATAATATAACAAACATTGGGGCAACGCGGTGGGCATTTCTTTGCCTATAAACCCTCTCAGAAATGACTGTAGGCTCGTACGTCACGTCGTACTATCTCCTCAGAACTATTTTTCGTTTCGTTCTCGTTATTTAATACTCGAAGCAGCGCAATTTCCACGTAATATACGCGTCTCTGCGTCGCATTTAAATCGTTATGAAGTTTTAAATAGAAAGGCAAATTCTATAAATAGCATAATGTATATTTTAAGGTGAGGAGCGATTAAAATACTTTATTAATAGCATCAGGCCTTACTTTGTGGAAAATAGATACATATCAAAGATTTGAAAATATATTAGCTTAAATCTGCGTTAAAAAATATAAAATGATAAAAGAGCACCGACAGAGTCTATCTCCTCATGGTGCGTTGATTAGAGGCGAAACGCCATTGTGTGCACTGTCTTTAAATTGCACAAACACTCGTCGTATTATCGACGGTAGTGTGTTTAGTGTAGTAGAGATAGCTTTTCGTGGCTTCGTGACGTGTTGACTTAGCAACGAATTACGGCATTAAGGGTCGCCGGTTCGAATCCCGCCCGGAAACATTATTTTAATGGCCTAAAAAAATTGTTCCTGGTGTAGATGTTCGTCCTTGTAAAATTTGTTTATAAATTGTCTTCACAATGTAGGAGAATATCCTAGTGTGCGGGTTACGTTAACAAAATAAAATGGTTTGGAGGTGGCAGTGGCCGCTGGTGGCGTTCAGCCATAAACAAATAAGCTTTGTTATGAGAGATAACGTTTTGTCAAAGTTTTGTTAATAGACAAGAGCCGTTGTTGCTCAGGAGCTAAGCGCTCGCTGGAAATTTGAACATCTGGTAAGTTGTTAACGAGCGAGATTTGTTAACGAGCTGCTGCTGTAGATGTTAGAATCTGATGGTAAAACTTAATCTTCTTATTTGATGCAAGCACGTGAAGGCTTAAGGAGAATATTACTACCTTAAAAGGCTTGTAGCGCTGCTTTATCTGCTGCATCCATATTTGTACAGCACGAAATAAGCGTACGATTTTCGGTGGACAAAATGTTATATTTTTTTTGAATCGATATAATACGTAAGAATAGTTTTACTCGGTGTGTAGTGTTGGCCTAAAGATCATTATGTGTTTGCTTATTATCAATACATAAAGGATAAAAATAAAAATGTAGTCAATTAAGTATCTAACTCAATAACAGGCCTTTCGTATTATTGAAAAATATTATATGTTTATCGCTTTAAAAAATGGGCACTCGAACGTCAAAGTTTTTTCCAGGATATATTATTAAATGTATTTTGAAAATCCATTTAATTAAGAATATACATAAATTAGTACCTTTTTAATGTATGCGCATACTTTTTATACTATTTCAAAAATTATCAAATACTCGAGCGTCTGAATACGAAATTTTGTCCAACGAATTTGTTACCTTAAGCAACATTAATCCAAAAATTGTTTACAGCTATTGTACTCGTATAGTAACCATGGATTCAAAGCATTGGATTTAGCTAAATGAGTTTTTTTCATTAATCTTGTAATTGAGACGCCTAGTTCCATCGAGCTCTTTACGTCATAACGTTAACAGAAGGTACGTAAAAATGTCTTGTTGATTACAACACGACCACAAAGTTATAAAACAGGAGCAAGTGTTGTTTCTTCTTTAGGTACATTAAGTAGAAATGTAATTACTTAATTCTTTTTTGTAATATATTGGCAGAGATCAGTTTATATGTAACAATAATTTCTTTTATCTTGTTCATCGCTGGTTGACTTACCTTCACTTAAATTGAAACTACCTGCTTGTATAACGATTTCTTATGTTAACGCGAACTACATATTGAATAAAACGTGATAAAATTTTTAAAACCAGTTTAATTCAACCTAATATATAAAACTAGTTTAATTCAAAAAATTAATTCAAATTATTTGCACCGATGGAACACGGTAGAGACGGGCACTCTTTTTTAATAAAATTTAGGAATGAACGAACTTTTAGATCACCTGATGGTATATAGCTAGGTACTGCAGCCCATAGACACCTGCAATCGACTTTAAACAAACAAGGCTACAAATCTGTGGTTAACTCCGAGGATGACGCCGTCACTGGTACGCCAGACCCAGACCTCGATGACACTGAGGTCATCAGTATGAAAGAGATTGAACGTGCGATTCGAAGTTTGAAATGTGGTAAGGCTGCGGGACTAGACAGAGTTACTGCTGAAATGGTCAAGTATGGTGGGCCTCGCTTCTGGGACAGCTGTGCAATTTATGCTGGCTGACGGGGGATGTCCCGGATGATTGGCGATCAGCAGTCATTGTGCCTTTATATAAAGGTAAAGGTTCACATTTTGACTGCGGGTGCTATCGGGCGATCAGCTTGACCAGTTTAGCAAGTAAAGTTTACTCGAAGGTTTTGACACGTAGGATGCAAGAGAAATCGGAAAGATTTCTATGGGAGGCACAATGCGGATTTAGACCTGGAAGAGGATGCACGGATCAAATGTTTTCTCTCCGCATGATCACGGAAAAGCTTCTGGCTGCTAACCAGAAGATTTTCTGTGCTTTTGTGGATCTTGAGAAAGCATTTGATAAGGTTGCAAGGAAGAAAATGTGGGAACTGTTGCCGGGGTATGGTGTGGATGGTCGATTGCTAAGGGATGTGCAGTCTCTTTACTGTGACTGTAAAGCCTGTGTGCGGGTAGGGCATGACCTGTCACCCATGTTTAGCATCCAAACGGGCGTAAAACAAAGTTGTGTCATGTCTTCCTGGCTGTTGTATCTCGACAGCTGTTTACAGAAGCTGAAAGATAGCTATTTGGGCGTGAAATTGGGTGACATAAAAGCAAATTGTCTGCTGTATGCTGATGATGCAGTGCTTATTGCACCATCAGAGGCAGAACTGCAGGCATTAGTCACGTATATGAAAGAGGAATGTGAAATTAAAGGTCTCCGTTTGAATGCTAATAAAACTAAGGTTCTGGTATTTGAAAGGGACGAAGAGAGAACGAAGTGTGAAATATGGGTAAATCAGGAATGTCTAGAAGAGGTAAATGAAATTTTATATTTGGGGAGTGCTTTTAGCCGGGATAGAAGATGTGATTTAGATGTGGACAGGCGTGTCGCTGCCGGGAACAAAGTCAATGGTGAACTGACTGCGTTAGTCAAAAGGCAAGGCGTAGTGCAGAGTTCACACCTTGCAATACATAACTTTGTTATATAGCAGCAAAACCTGGGTATGCCAGAAGAAGCATAAAAGCAAGTTGAATGCAGTGGAGATGCGATCTCTTCGTAAAATGTGCGGCGTTACCATGGCCGACCGAAAGCGAAACGAAGAGATTCGCAATATGGCAGGTTTGAAAGATGACCTTATCACAAAAATTGATAAGGGCGTGCTTCGGTGGTTTGGGCACGTTGAGCGAATGATTGAAGACCGAATGATGAAGAAAATATATAGCGCGAAAGTTAATATTAAAAGGTGTCGAGGTAGACCGAGATTTTCTACGTGGTAGAGCCATACTGCAGCTATATTATGGTTGTAGCACGAACGGGTCGGCTCGACCGGGGAAGGACCACGCTCTCACAGAAAACCAGCCTAAAATAGCAGCTTAACACTGATGTGTTATCTTAGTCCTCACGGGTGACAACGCATCTGCATTTGGATTCGCAAACGAGAATAGATGTAGATGTCTATGGGCCACAGGAACCACTTACCGTCAAGTGGACTGTGCGCTCGTTTGTCACCCTATTCTGTAAAACGCTGCTGTGTTTCGTATGGTGAGTGTAGAGAACCGGAGACCCTTTTTACTGGCAAAGAGGCATTCCATCTTAGGCCTCACGGGTGACAACGCATCTACATCTTGAGTCTTTATTGAGGATAGATGTAGATCTCTATGGGTCACAGTAACCACTTCCCATCAGGTGGACTGTGAGCTCGTTTGTCACCCGATCCTATAAAAAAAACTAACTTTTGAAGACCATGTGAGCAAATTGCTCGAAGAGGGTAGGGTCAAGAGTACTCGCATACCTAGACGTGCATGTATGAAGAAGATAATGAATCTGAAAGAAGCGAAAGAGGTATGTAAGGATCGTGACACTTGGCGATCTGTTCTCTCTGGCTACCCCGTCAGGGATTGTGCGTGAAGATAAGAAAGAAACTCCGAGGATAAAGATGGAATGTGTCACAGCCTGTAATTATATTGGCTCAGACTGGAACACAGCAGTAGAAGCACTGCTAAAGAAAAAAAAGTTACGTCTATATACGTCCCACTACTGGGCACAGGCCTCCCCTCATTTCTGAGCGGGTTTTTAGGGCAAAGAAATGTTTCACATGCCTTAGAATTTTTTTCTTAATTCTCAGACATGCGGGTTTCCTCACGATGTTTTCCTTCACCGCCGAACACGTGGTAAATCAGCACTTAAAATTGCAATTAACAATTTCATTGGAGTCGGCGGTAATGGAACCACGGTTGCTCGCGAACTGTGAAATTTACAGCAAACCTTTACCATCTGAGCTACCACTGCTCCTAATCACTGCTAATGGCGATAGAAATAGATAAGAGGTTGATACCTATGCAGATGGACTACTAACCAGAGAAGGCTGATTTCCACCGATTTTGCTACGTATTTTTCGTACAAATCAATCTACTTTATCCAATAGATACTTATAAAATCCACTACCATATCATCCCGCGGCTGTTGTTAGAGTCGACAGGTGGAAACCGAAATAGGAGATGAGCAACAGCATCTTTTTGATAACAAATCCTAACAATCGCTGTATCTATGGCAAATATACCCCTAGCGATCTATAAGGAAGATTAGTGGAATTTTGATAGAATGTAATGAATAAATGAAAAAATAACCTAATAACGATGCCTAAGGCTATATTTGTCCCACGACTGGGCACGGGGCTTCTCTCAACACCCTCTGGAGAAGTGCTTCGACATTCATTAAAATAATAATCTTACAATTTTTATATTCAAGAAAAGTTATTTAAATGTAATCAAATTATCGTTAAAACGCTTTTATTAGTATAGCAATCACGTACTAAGGGTTTTCTTCCAAGTTATATAATAAGGTCAAGAGCTGGCGTTAGTTGCCGCGACTTCGGAATGGCGAGATACCATGCCATACCACTCTCCAATCAAAGCTTGTGCATGTGCTGTCATATAATTACTAAGATATATATTTTGTAACACTTTTGGTAAGGAACGACAAGGAGAACTCCAGATAATTTAAGTTTTTAACCCAAGGCAGTCGATTCTTCGCCGTACACAAAAACTCGGCCTATCGTCGAATTGGCGAATTTTCGTAAGGTCTTAGGCGTACACCCGTACATGATCCAACTGACCCAGAAGCTTAAAGTTCATGACCATAAATAACGCCGTTTGTTCGCTGACTGTTGAAGCAGGACGGCCGGATGCCACGATTGACATTCTCCATGAGCGATTTGACGGTACGCGTATCTCTCGCAAGGGTGATGTGAATTGGCCACCAAGGTCATGCGATTTGACTCCGCTTTTTCTTGTAGGGTTTCGTGAAGTCACAGGTCGATGCAAACAAACCAAAATCGCCCGACCCTAAAGGTAGGCTATAACACGGACCATCGCTCAAATTCAGCCGGATCTATGCAGAAGAGACATTGGAAATTGGACCACTGATCCGTGCCACTGTAAGAAGCCGTGGCACGGATCAGTGGTTATATTCCACACTTTATGGCACATGTGGGCCTTTCAAATAAAAAAAGAATTTCGTTAATACCTCATACACAGCTTGTTTTATTTCATTTCAGCATCTACCCGCCCTTTTTGAAAAAGCCTTTATAAGAAAGCATTATCTTAAATATAAAGGGGGAAAAAACGTGAGTATATTTCTTAATTAGATTTTATAAAACGTCTCACAAACGGAGTTTCTCCTGTATGTAGTTTTACACACATTAATGACATAATAATATGTACAAACAAATACTCTGTACACACTAAAAAAAACACAGTTAAAAGAAGATTCCAACCATGTTTCAAGACCATTGTAAAGTTTTAGTTGATCAATAAAGATTTTATTTATTATTTATGTATTGTTATTTGTAGGACATATAAAAATATTATTTTCTCGTAGGACTCTAATCCGCGGCTCCTCAGCGCTGCAGCTAAATTATCAGCAACAATGCTACTGAGGCGTCAAATCTAGAAAGTACAAAAAATATATAAAACGACTTTAGAATGCATTGTTTATTCTAGGTAATATTTTTAAATTATACCATGAAATTTACCATTGCATTGTTCAATTTAATGTACTTAATAATTCTTTTTTATATAAAGTTTTATAAAAATTATCAACTTTTTAAAATATCACATTTAAACATATTAATATACAATTTATTAATTTTTTCTTAACAGCAGTAATTTATCTCAAAGTTTCGGTCATTTGCTGAAAAACGTGACTTTTAACAAAAAGTAAAAACTTTCACTTTAAATTTTTAAAAGTAACAAAATAGTTTACGCATAATATGTTTTCACTTTTTATTAAAAGTAATCTATTTAATTAAAAAAAAAAAAACAATCCAATCGGATTACAATTGAAGGAGATATCGCTTAACATTCACAATAAAAGAACATACACTCGAATTAACTTCCAGCTCTTTTTTTTAAGTTGGGTAATAAGGTAATCATGACCTTATAACTCAAAGAATAGACGGGTTCAATCCCATCCAACCAATAAAATTGTTAATTGCAAAAAGTATTAATTTACCACTTGCTGAGTAGTGAAGGTAAACATTGTGAGCAAATCAGCATGTCTATAGTATAAAATCGACGTGATAAAGTTCTTCCTACTTCAAAACAATGTTGGAAAAAATGTTGTACAATCGACTTCAATATAAATGAAATTATAACATCATCATTGTAGTCGAAGTCAATTAAATACGCATTATTAAGGATAACTCAAAAAATATTAATTAGAGCACCAGCAGATTTTGATGATTATTTTTTTATTTGAAATAAAAAAGTATCATCAAAATTTGTTGACCTAGAGAAAAGTTTTGCGGTAACACAAATAAAAAAATTAAGTCAAATTAAAAATCTCCTTCTTTTTCTATTCGGTTAAAATGCAGAGTTACGAAACACAAGTTGTACTTTGTATCAACCGTTGATTATTCGACGACTTTAATGCAAGAAGGTATTATGTCTGAAGATTCTCCGAATATATCATTATACGTACTCATTTTTAAATTCATAAAGATGATAGTAAAATTGTATTCCAGGTCAATAAGGTCGGTAAAATATTTAAATTTCATTTGTATATTGGTAGGGGTTGATTTATATTATATTAGCTGTGCCCGGCTTGCGTTGCAATGTTTTTTTTAAAAAACCTTCATAGACGCGCGCACAGCAACCGACTTAAGTTTTTTTTTTTACTATTATAAGCCAACGCTTGACTAATTATTATCCCATATGATGGTAAGCCGAAAAGCGAACTGACTAAGCTCAACAATCTGGATCTCGATCATCTAGCGGGTCCAATTGTGAATCTAAACCATCTAGTGACCCACCCCCTCAAACACTCACAAAATATTTCATAGAAATCGGTCCAGCTGTATAGGAGTTCAGTGACAAGCACACGTACAGAAGAATTATGTATTACGAGTGTGACACCGAAAGTTCTTAGAAAATAAAAACTGAACAAACTAGCAAGTTATTAGTTTTATTATATCGTTTACAAGTGGCCAGTTCTAAAAACTTTCAGTGTCGTCCTCGTATAAAAAGATTAATGATTTTCACACAGATGTTATTTACGAATGTGGTGTTAACATTAAATTAATTGATTACAAAAGGTCCACAATTCTCTCATCATCATTACAGCCCTTAACAAATTCACTGCTGAACATAGGCCTCCTCCACGAAATACCACAAAACACGGTCACGAGCCACCAGCATCAATATGGTAAAACCATTATCAAAATCCTTCGTGCAATTAAAAAAAATGCAAGTAGGTATAAAGAAAGACGCGGTTGAGCCACTTTAGTTTAATTTTAAATAAAACTAATTTAACAGATTTAATTTAAGGGAATTTATTTTTGTTCCCGACGTTGCACAGTACACAAAATATTAAATTATACCCAATAATTTTGTATTATCCATAAAATTTATTTTATTAAGTGCCGAAAATGAATTTTTGTAAAGGAACACGAGCAATGTTATTAACTTTACTAATATTCCCTTAAATCACTCCTGGTAAGCTTAAAATGCTTCTGTTAGGAGTAGTTCACGACAGTAGTCAAATGGCGGATTCAAACCCATGACTTTTTGGGTCACACGCAGACATCTACATTATCCCTGATTAAGAATCAAAATGGAGATGCGTGGTCACACCTGAGGACTAATGTAGAATGCACGAGGCATGCAGTGCAGTAAAAAGAGTCTCCGATTCTCTACACTCAGACTTGGCAAGCGGACTGACGATTTCAGTAGCAGACTTGTACGTTTATCGCTGTTGCCTATCGCCAGTTTGAGTATTTAACGACTTACAAGAAACGGGTTTGTATACTGCCATATATCGAAAGCCATAAGCTACCATTTTCCAAAGTTACCACCCACGGGACGAAATTAGGTTCTGCCTCCACTAGACAGTAAACACAAATATTATACCTGGGACTTCGTCCGCATTACTTGATATATCAACAAAGTTTTAGTATGTGCGAAGGAGAAAACATCAAAAAGATCATTCAATAAATCATAAAAATGAATCAATCAAAAATATACTTTGCTTAAATTTTTTTTTGTAAACAATGTTATTCGTTGCTCCGTTTCTATCTATAATATATAAATTATCTGGGTTAGAAACGCCAGAGTAAGTGACGTACAGTTGACCTTGTGAAAAACCCCGTATAAATATCGTTGTTTCTTAAAACTTTCATAACTTTATGTTAAGTGGAGATATCGCTATATTTTTTTTTAGATAGGCCTAGTCTCTAAGAAATAAAACTTATAAAACTTAATTGAAATCTATCCAGTAGTTTTTCCGTGATGCGTGTACAACTGAAAACCTCTATCATTTTATTTACATAGATTTGTGGTTTTGAGAATCTGTTGAAAATTACTAGATGGAAGGACTACACCATTTCTGTTGCAGTTTAACCACAGACCGTCGAGAGATTTTTCACTCAATGACAATTCATTCATTAATTCATTTAGATTCTACCGCAGGTTTACGATATTGAATAAAACAATTTTAACTCGTTTTTGATTTTCGACGTTTTGGGTACTTTGCACAGTCACGGAGGGACCCGGAGTATTTTCAACATTTTAATTATTAATGTAGGTCCGATCTTTTACTCTTTTCGTCGTATGCTTGGGTTTAGTTTTAATTCTATTTATTACAGGATTCGAAACAGATGGTAGAACCTAACCTTATTCTCTATCAAAATTAGAATGTTTTTATTAATTTCAATTTAAAATTCATAATATTAAATTAAGCATTTTAGTTTTACGAGATTTCATAATATCTTTGCTGATCGTGAACGTATGTTACAGAAATTGTAATAACCATCATTGCGTTTGCCTTAAAAGTTACTAGTATGCGATAACAACTGTTTCAATCCTCACCGATACGACAGAAATTTTCATTGATTGGAATAATTCATAAAAATATAGTGTTATTAGTGTTGCCGATAAACTGGGTTACGATTTGACAAAATTAAAAGAAGTGAAGTATGTACAATTTTTTTAAGAATAAACAAAAATATATACATGAAGCAAAGAACCAGCATGTAGTGTTTTTTTTTACCTTATATATCGGCGCAACAATGTATAAGCGACGTATCGGCGCATTACTTAAACAATTATTATCGTGTTAAAAATTAATAAGCGTTATTTCAACTGCAGAAATAACGTTATAACTTCATTGTTTATAACATTTTGTTTTTATTTTAAAATTAGTTGATTATTGTTACTTTTTTTATAGGATAAGGGTGACAAACAAGCACACAGTCCACCTGATGGTAAGTGGTCGCTGTGGCCCATAGACATATACATCTATCATCGATTAAGAGTCAAAATACAGATGCGTTGTCACCCGTGAGGACTAAGATGGCATGCCTCGTATCCAGTAAAAAGGGTCTCCGGTTCTCTACACTCACCATACAAAACACAGCAGCGTTAAGCTGCTATTTTACGCTGGTATTCTGTGAGAGCGTGGTCCTTCCCCGGTCGAGCCGAGCCATTCGTGCTACAACTATACTTGCAGATATACGGGCGGTAGGACTCTTTATCTGCCTAGGTGTTCATCTGGGGCAGTACCACCCTCTCACCTATTTCTGACGCGAAATAGCAGTGTTTGCACTACTGTGTTCTATTCTGAATGTAAAGATGTGAAAAAACTTCACAATTGTTAAAATTTTAGTGCGTAATGATATTCGTAGGTTACTGCAATAAATGTTTGTTTTTTTATTTTATTTTTTTAATTATTCACAGACAGATTGCTAGCTTTAAATAGAATCATTATGCTTTATTTATTATAGTATGTGAAGAGACCCAGATGTCCCTTTCTGGTAACGCGACGCTTACTATTGACTATGATGGTAGGCCGCACTCAGGGATGATAACGAATCTGCATTATGATATTAAATCGAGGATAGATGTAGGGGACTATGGATCTCAGCAACCATTTAGTATCACTGAGCTGGTGGACTAGAATTTTTCACATTATGTTTCAGTGGTTATTTGTCATAAGGTAGTGGAATTTATTTCATAATTAAATGGTTTTCTTGATCGACTTAGATGGTCTGGAAAAATAAATTTACCAAGTTTAGATAAAAAACAGCGTTAATTTTATTTGACAATAAGATTTATATTATAATAAACTCCTTAGTTACTTACTAATAATTCCGCTAAATAGAATTAAGTCACTTTACCGATGAGGATTATATTAATTTTTCTGATACTTTATTAATTTAGTTCTAAGCTTATATAGATTAAATAAACTAATCTTAAGAATCTCATCGTGTAAAATTTTAATTTACGTTGTTTGCTTTTAATTCAACGGTGGTTAACTGCGATATTACGGCGATGTACACCTCAACTTCCCTCCCCTCTGTCCCCATCATCACAGATGCTGTAAATCACCCGTTAATTCGTCGTTCATTCATTACATATATTTAATACATTTATATATTACATAGGATATTTGGTACAGTTTCTAAGTACTCGGTGTTATCCTACAGTATAACCATTATACGTTCAGACCGTGTTAATAGAGTTGCACGCTAGTGTGCTCATATGTACGTCGAGAATTCATGTAAAGTTTTTATGTCGGGATTAATAAATTAATAGAAAAAGAACATTTTTAAAACAAACTTTTGTAAAAATGCTCTAAAAAAAGAGAAAACAAACTTTAAATTAGTTCAAACCCATAAATTTATTACGTTAGAGAATTTATATGATATAAAAGCTTGTCGCGACATTAGAATGTGAGAAATAAAATGAAGTAATAAAATATTTTCAGGAATAACTTCCGATAAAATGTACCTTATTTAAATGGGATTACAATAAAATTTGATTTTGTCTTTTCATTTAATCAGGTGGCGCGAGTTTAAGAACTTTGTCGTTCTGATTTATATTGAAATGGACTACTGAAAGAATCTCACTAGTTCAAAATATTTAAATCCATTGGACTAGTAGGAATTTCGTAGGAGTATAGTAAGATGATATCATTAATAAATTGTATACAATTTATAACTGTTATGTAAATAAAATAATATCATAGCAAATAGTCCCTAAGTATTGACAGCTGCCCTTGATCTAGGTATAACTTCAAACGTAAGTTTTTTTGTAAATGGGATAATAGTGACAAAAAATAAGCACACCTGATGGTAAGTATATCCTGTGGCATATAGAAATCTATATCTATCCTCGATTAACAGTCAAAATGCAGATGCGTGGTCACACCTGAAAATTAAGATAGAATGGCTCGCTTACAGTAAGAAGGGGATCCAGTTCTCTACACTTACGAAAGCGTGGTCTTTCCCCGGTCGAGTCCACACATTTGTGCTACAACCGTAATATAACTGCATCATGGTTCTACCATGTTCAAAAATAGAGTATTTTTTCAATTTTTACTTCGGGCAAACACATAATATTACGCATATAATTATAATATGCATTAATGCTTTATCAGATTAGCTTATATTCGCAGGTTAATTTGATTGACGTGAGGTTGCCTGTACATTAAAACAGGCTTAGGTTAATATGTACGTTGATTGATAGCTTCCCACAATAATTTCACGCGAGGTCTATGTAATGGTTATGTCAACCGCAACGTAAGTACAAGTGCACTGGGTGTTTTCAATATATTTTATTGTAGTGAAATCACCTTTAGAATCGTGATTTGATATTTGAAGAAAAAAAAATTCGATTTTTTTTAAAATAAATATTTATAATATTTTTTTTATTTACATCTATAGAATACAGTATATAATATTTTTCTGAAGGTTTCACTTCAACATCGTTTCATTGCGCACGTTTTCAACGAGTGTTTCATGCATTTATATAGTAATAATATATTTTCTTGTCGACGCTGATAATTGTAGTGTAAATTCATGCATAGGTGTGTAATATCAAATTTCGCTTCACCTGAGAGGTATCTATTAACGTAGCGTTAATTGGATTTAAGATAACCAAAGAATGTTTGTTTTATTTACTTTTCGTTTTTTAATAAATATTCCAATTTTTCACATAAAATATAGTTTAGATTGTAGTGTTATGCTACTTACATATCATTTTACATTATTTTAAATTCATTTTTCCATTCTGTTTCGATTTTCTGCATTCACCTCAAAACTGGATATTTTACATCACTTTTATTTCCATAGGATCCTGTAACGATTTTAAACCATAAGAACACAATAACAAATCAATTTTACTTCGTATGTTCACACTATCAGCACTTTTAAATTGGTGTCAATGGAGTCTACCTTTTTCGATCTTTTATTTAGTTTTTCGAAACTCTGCAATTTCGTGCTTTGTGCGCGCAGGTGCGCTACCTTTTTTCCTATATCAATAATATCTCATTTTTCACTTAAATCTTGCCGTTTTTCTATTACGAGCCTAAAACCAAAATTTGACATGTTTTAACATCGTTGTTTATCTGGTTGTCATGACAATTATATTCAAATTCGCTACCGGTCTGTTGTTTCTACTTCGATAATTCCACATAAATACTCTTTCCTCTTAGCCATTTACAAAAAATTTGCGTTTAATTTAAATAATTTTTCCGTTCTCTCTAAAAAGGTATAAAAGCCGAACAATCGGTCAAGAAAGTCAGTCTCGCTTCAGTTCTCAAATTCGAAGCATCTCCTAAAGGCCTTATCCCGGGGCCGCACTGCCCCGGGATCCTGCAAGCCTCTGTCCTGCCTGAAGCCGCTGAATCCTGCACGCCTCTGCTCTGCCTGAAGTCGCTGGATCCTGCAAGCCTCTGTACTGCCCGACGTCGCTGGATCCTGCAAGACCCTGTCCCGCCTGAAGTCGCCGGATCCTGCAAGCCTCTGTCCCGCCTGAAATCGCCGGATCCTGCAGGCCTCTGTCCTGCCTGAAGTCGCTGAAGATCCTGCAAGCCCCTGTCTTGCCTGAAGTCGCCGGACCTTGCAAATCTCCGCATTCACCCGAGGTCGTCGCCTAGAGGCGCCCACACCTTCACCTACGCTGTGCGTGCTCGTTCCAGGCGCTGAGAGCACTTACTGTACACCTTGGATCTTCGGGCTCAATTTCAATACTAATCCTTTTTTTTATTATCTTTTTTTTTAAAAAATAATTGTAAATCACGACATCCATCCACATCTTCATACTCCATTTTGTTATATAAAATTGTACATATTTTTTAAATTTTAAATATATTATTTGTTTTTGTTCTATTTTTGTTGTTTTGTTGCTCTTAGGTTAGATTCTTTTGTATTTAATTGTCGCTTCACGACAAGATCAACCGCGGAATTGCTCTCTATCTATTCGTGAAGTTTCGTTACAACCGGTTCTGCTATTACGATGAATGAATGGATGAGCCCAGACAGACAGACAGACTGACAGATGCAGATAGGCAGGCAAATAAAAAAGATTAAATTGGATATTAATTTATTAATAGCATGCAAATAACCTCTTGACTTTTAGGGTACTTATTTCGATGAAAATGCTGCTCACCATCTCCCGTTTCAGTTTCCCTCTGTTGCTTCTTACGACACCCACGGGACGACATGTGGTTGGGGATATTTTTAAGCCGCCACTACAGAGTGAAGTGATATGAAATAAGAACTCTTTATTTTTTATGGTAAGGGATGAAAATTTCCCTATCTGCTGATTTTTTGTATTTTTTTAGGGCAGCAACACGATATGCTCTATAAAATTTAAAGAAATAAATCTACAGGGTAGGTGCCAAACTCTTACCTATTTCTGCTGCAAAATTATGATGGTCGCACTGTTATGCTTATCTGAAGATTATAGAGAACCAGTATCACAACAGACTGTGAGGCATTCCACCATAATCCTCGGAGATGATAAGGCATCTGTAGCCTTCTTTGTTTGAAGTTAGCTGCAGGTGTTTATAGCTACAATAGACACTATGGTGGGCTGTGAGTTCATTTATTATTTCAGTTTTATAAAGAAAGAAAGCTTGCTACACCACGCTTTCACAGAATACCAGCGTAAAATAGCAGATTAAAAGTGCTGTGTGTGAACCGGATACCATTTTTACTGGAAAAGAGGCATTCCACCTTAGTCCTCACGGGTGACAACACATTTGCATTTTGATTGGCAAACAAGGATAGATGTAGATGTCTATGAGCCACAGCAATCACTTACGATCAGGTGGATTGTGTGCTCGCTTGTCACCCTATCCTATGAAAAAAAAACAGACCAAGCATAAATATTGTATTCAAGAATGTAAGTAAGTAGGTAGTTAGCTTCTCGGTATTCTATAGGATGCATTTCGGAAAGTGTGCATAGGAAATACATGCTTTTATTCCTCTCTCCTCTTTCCATCATTGATTAAACAGGTAGCAGGCTGTGCTTTGTCTTTTGTAATGCGTACAGCAAAGTGGTATAATAATCTGCTGACGTCTATTTTTCCATCATGTTATAATTTAGGTTATCTGGGCGTCTTCAAAGTAATGGTGCAATTAAGCATCTAGAGCTTCATCACCACTTACCAATTTGTCAGGTTGCAGTTAAGCACTGACTTATAATAAGTTAAAATAATGTAAGTTCTTCACATAATCAAAAGTTTTGGAAGGCTTTAAATATTTTATTTTTATGCAGTAATGTGGTGAAACTTTTTAAGACGTCTCTTTCTTCTGTTAAATTGGATCGATTGAAGTGTCGACTCTTGTTTCAAATAAGGTCAAACTATTAATAAAGGCATTGTATTCTACGTGATTATGTCCGCATGAACGGAACAATGTCTCTTTTATTTGATTTATATTGAAGAGCCCTCGTTAGAGTTTTTATAGTGAGTTGAACTATTTTAAATTCGTACCGTACGAAAATTAAGCAACAATCCTGAGTTTGATTTGAGCATTCTTTTATTTTTAATAAAAAGTAGACTTTTCGTCGGATTTTGAATATGTTTTGTATTTATACGTGGTAGAGTCATGCTGCAGGTATACTATATTTGTAGCACGAATAAGTCACATCACTAGTTCTTCGTTGGCTAAGTATGCTGAAGCAAAGCTCTACGTCCGCTATATACGATTTAATATACTTTGCTATGTAGTCGTAAATGATAGAAATTAATTTATATATCATTATAATCCTATATTTCTCATATTATTATTGTGTAATAATGCATTGCATTTGTAATGAAAGCACAAAATAACATCTTTTTACTTCACTTTTATTATTTTTTCTGTAAATGGTGGTTTTACCATTTTGTAAACGTAAGGTATAAAGGGTCACGATTAAGGCAAATTAATGCTATTACAGAGAATGTCCAGATATAGAGATGTCCAGGTGTAGACTTGCGGGCTGATGATGAAGAAGATTCATTAGCATCTACAACGCAAGATTACAACCTGTGAGGGATATTTAATGGAACAGTGACGCATCTGCTATCTGTTTGTCGAAACTAAAAATCTATCAGCATTCTAGAACTAAATTAGTTGATACTGGATTTCAAGATTTATTTAGAGATGCACTATCTGAAATCATGCATGAATCAACCGACTAATTCAATAAACGAATCAACGATTGATTTTTCTTCACAAAACCTTACCGTAAAAAACACACGATCAATTTGGATGAGATGACACAGGGTTCTTTTTCATAAATCAAGAAAAGTCTTGAATTATAGGGTTACCTCCTGACAACATATTATATATATAACATATTATACATATTTATTCGAAAGTTAGCTGCCTATGGTATTACTGGTGGTTTGTTGAATTGGCTAAAATCATATTTAAATGACCGAGCTTTCTTTGTAATAGTGAATGGATATCAGTCAGGCTTGAAAAACATTCATTCTGGTGTGCCCCAAGGGTTACATCACGGACCGATTCTGTTTGGAGTGTTCGTTAATGAAATTCCAGAATTTATGAAAAGTTCTTGTGCGTACTTGTATGCGGATGACTTAAAAATTTGCAAGATGATAACGGAAGAGAATGATTTAGTGAAGCTACAAAATGATTTAGATCAATTGGTGGAATGGTGCAAAGTAAATCGAATGGACTTAAACATTAGTAAATGTTTTTATGTGCAATATGCGAGAAAAAGTAATACCATCGATTAGAGCTATACACAACACAACAATAATATACATCAGTTAGACCAAATTAGAGACCTAGGGTTGTTTTCGATAAAAAATTAACTTTTGTGCCTCACATTGAAAACATTACTAAGCGTACATCTAGGATGATGTGTTTTGTAATAAGAAATATCAAAATCTTTCGAAACTCTAAAATTAAAATTCTTTTGTTTAACAGTTTGGTGAGAAGTATATGAGAATACTGTGCTGTAGTCTGGAGACCTCGTTATGCTACACATTCACTGAGAATCGAGCGGATCCAAAAAAGATTCATAAGATATTTGTCTTACGCGCGTGGGTTTAGAAGTTATAAAAAGCGTGTATCGTATGAAAATAACTTGGTCTATTTCAAAATGATTTCTCTAGAAAACCGCAGGGATAGTATTTATTTAATTTTTGCTTCGAAAATTATTAGTGGTGTTTATTGACTCTCCCGAAATTTTAAGTAAATTTAATTTATGCGTTCCCTATCGCTATCCGCGTTTTGCTCGTAAGATTACACCGTTGACTAGACCTCATCGTAGAACAGTGTTTGGCTCCAATTCTCCAATTGCTAGAATGAGTAAAATTGTTAACAAATTTAGCGAAACAATCGATACATTATTCGACCCTCCTAATAAGCTCCGTCGCACATTAAAAGACCATTTCTTGTAATATTCTATAAAACATTTTCTTTTCTTTTCGCTTTATGTATTTTTATTACTGTATATCATTATTATTTTTTTTACCCTAAAAATAAAGTTACAGTGCTGAGATAGTTATTAGCATGTGGTATCCGCCTGTAATTATTTGTACATTTTAGTTCTTATTTGGTTCATTGTATTTAAATAGCATGTAAAGAAAGATACAAATGTTGCTGGATCAATAAATAAAAAAAAACATCGATGAGTACAAATCAGGTGCTGGGTTTTTTACATTGCTGTTAGACCTATTACACCCATTTATTTCTTTTTTCTTTTTAAAAGCGTTACCCCTATACTAGGATTTTCTCCAATATCGTGGAGGCAGTTCATTCACACGGCACATACATAAATTTCACAAGCAAAAATATACTGGCCCGTAACAATTTTTTTAATGCCATACAAATACTGGAATAGAAAATGGGCGGCAGTATCTTCCTGATAACAACTCCAAATAATCAGAAACTGCGGTTGCCAACCCACCTGCCAAGCGCGGCAACTATTGCGAAATCACCCACGCCTATAAAACAGTCTATGGGGAGGTCTATGTTCAGCAATGGACTTTTATATGCTTTAACGCATCGATGGATACAAATACTTCTTCCATGCAGGTTTAAAACCCATGGCTTTAAGCGCCGCAATTTATTGCTAAGCCACTGCACTACGGAGCCACCAATTTAATCCTATGGGTGTCATGAGAGCCGACTGTGGGAAATGCCTGAAAAATGTTATAGTATCCGATAGATGGCACTTTTACCATCTTGTTTAAGCCAAACGTAAAATACCAAGACAGACGGAGGGGAGCAGCGCCATAGGCGTAAGGCTACCTTTGACGATCTGGTGCTGTGATCATCATCCGCCTAACATAAGAGACCCCAACCCAGCAGGGGACTGATAGTGCCCGATGAAGAAGAAAACGGTTAACATTACTCCATAAAATTCGTGTAAAAGTGTTTATAATATTCAAATGCATTTGACTTTCGTATTAGCGAGCTACCCTGTATTCGCATGTATAGGATCTACTAACGTAATATTTACATTTATGGTATTCAAAGACCATTAATTTTATCAATGTTCCTGTTACAGTCAAAACTCATAACCGGTGAAAACCACTTTTGATTGTAAAAAATTAGTCAAATGTAGTTTTGACTAAGGACGTTGGTCAAACCCATTTTTAACTGCAAAAATATTGGATAATAGTGATTTTGACCAAATTACATCGGCTGAATGTGGTTTAGACCAAGAATGTTAGACAAAAGTACTTTTGACTTATCCTTTTTGAATTTCTGAAATTAAAAAGTCCAATTTCTTCAATATTATATTTTATATCATTATAATGTACGCGGCTTTAGGGTGACCAAAGAACCACCCTAGCCGCAACATAAACAACTGTCACTGTTATTGAGAGTTTTGACCGATAGTCTGAACTTTAAATGAGGCAAAATTACTTTTGACCAACGTCCTCAGTCAATACTACTTGTGACTGCAAAAACAGTTAAAAGTGTTACTGACCAACACCCTTAGTCAAAACTACTTTTATCAGATTTTTGCTGTCAAAGTGGATTTGAACGGTTATGAGTATTGACTGTGACATATCGATTTACAAAAAAATCTTCAAGTTTTTCGGATATAATATTTTTAGAATTTTTAACTTAATATCGTGCAAGTAAGCCCTTGAGCTTAATGGAAGCCATTTATTTCAATATTACGGACAGGTACTTCAATTATATTTATATGCATAGAGATATATGTCGATTAAAATAATGTCAAATTTGCAAACTATCATCTCTATTATTTGCCGTGTAGTGGCGGTCAAGAATATCCACTACCCCATATCCTCCCGTGGGTGTCGTAAAAGGCGACAAAGGGAAACAGGCAGGAGATGGGCAGCAGCATCTTCCTGATAATAGCCAAAATTATAATAAAAAAACTGCGGTTGCCAACCCGCTCGCCAAGCGTGGCAACTATGGCAAACCCCCCTATGAATGTAACAAAGAGACGGCCCCCAGTCCCCGGCGGCCCCGCTATTCCTGGCTACGGTGGCGACCATGGTAACGGCGGGGCAGGGGGTGCTAAGAATCTCCGGTGGGGGTTCGGTTGCTACCTTAGACGACTCGACCTGGCAACGTACAACGCACACACTCTGAGGACTGACGAGAAGATCGTGGAGCTGGAAGAAGAGATAGACAAGTTGCGCTGGCATATTATAGGATTATCCGAAGTCCGAAGAGAGGGGGAGGACACGGTAATCCTCGAATCCGGCAACTTGCTCTATCACCGGGAGGGCGACCATCTGTCCCCAGGAGGTGTCGGATTTATCGTCCACAAGTCTCTCGTTAACAACGTCGTAAAGATCGGGAGTGTGTCGACGAGGGTTGCGTACCTTATACTCAGAATCACCAAACGGTATTCGCTGAAGGTCATACAGGTTTACGCACCAACCTCGGCACACCCCGATGAGGAGGTGGAGGAAATATATGAGGATATCTCTAGAGCCATGCATTCCTCCAAACCCCAATATACGGTGTTAATGGGAGACTTCAATGCAAAACTAGGCACAAGAGAGAACGGTGAGCTGAAAGTGGGGAAATTTGGAATAGGGCAACGGAACCCAAGGGGCCAGCAGTTGGCCGACTTCATGGAGAAAGAGGGACTCTTTATGATGAACTCTTTTTTCCAGAAGCGGCCCCACAGGAAGTGGACCTGGTCGAGCCCCGACGGTTTGACAAAAAATGAGATTGACTTCATTATGACGACCAGACGACAACTGTTCAGTGATGTCTCCGTGTTCGCGAGGCTGAAAACTGGTAGCGATCACCGAATGGTTAGAGGCTCACTGAACCTAAACGTTAAGTTGGAGAGGTCTCGTCTAATGAAGTCAACGCTCCGTCCCCCTCGTGCTCTGTTCCAAAGTCCCGAAACCTTTCAGCTCGAGTTACAAAACCGTTTTCAGTGCCTAGAAGACTGCAATGAAGTGGACGATATGAATGACAAGCTTGTGGAAACACAAAAACTCTCCGATCACACTCTTAATCTCATGGCTGTTAGACGGGAGATGAAGCTACATTCATCAACAGACTTGACAGCATACAGGCATCTGAACAGACAGATCTCCAAATGCATGCGGCGGGACTTACGCAACTTCAATACAGCTCGTATTGAAGAAGCGATCGAGCAGAACCAAGGCTCCAAAGTCTTTGCCAGAGATCTGTCTGCCAGAAAGAGCCACCTGTCGAAGCTGAAGACAGAATGTGGCAGCATCGTTTCCGGGACACCTGAGATTTTGAGTGAGATTGAGAGGTTCTATGGGCAGCTGTACACGGCATGGTTGGAGCCACACGCAAGTGTGAGTAACGATCCAAGAGCGTGTCTCATCCGACACTATTCCGAAGATATCCCGGACGTCAGTCTGAGCGAGATTAGAATGGCTCTCCACCACCTTAAAAACGGTAAGGCCCCAGGCGAGGATGGAATTACAGCGGAGCTTCTGAAAGCGGGTGGAAGACCGGTACTTGAAGTCCTTCAGAAGCTCTTTAATTCCGTCCTCCATGGTGGCATTACACCGGAGGCGTGGAGCAGAAGTGCGGTGGTCTTGTTCTTCAAGAAAGGTGACAACGCTCTCTTGAAGAACTACAGACCGATTTACCTTCTGAGCCGCGTCTACGTGCTGTTTTCGAGAGTCATTACGAATCGTCTCGCGCGCAGACTTGACGACTTCCAGCCTCCCGAACAAGCCGGTTTCCGAAAGGGCTTTAGCACCATAGCCCACATACATACCTTTCGGCAAATTGTACAGAAGTCCAAAGAGTACAATTTGCCACTATGTATGTATATCTCATAGTCCACATACGCCAGGTATGTGGACTATGAGAAAGCCTTTGATTCTGTCGAAATTTGGGCGGTGCTGCAGTCCCTTCAGCGGTGCCAAGTTGACTATCGGTATATCGAAGTGTTGAAGTGCTTGTACAGTAGGGCTACGATGGCTATCCGAGTACAGAACCAGAGTACGAAACCTATCCAATTGCAGAGAGGTGTAAGACAGGGTGACGTCATATCCCCGAAACTCTTCACCGCTGCATTGAAAGACGTTTTCAAGCTTCTGGACTGGAAAGGATACGGTATCAACATCAATGGCAAGTACATCACTCACCTTCGATTTGCCGACGATATAGTCCTTATGGCAGAATCGCTGGAGGACCTAAGCACTATGCTCAATGACCTCGATAGTGTTTCCCAACGGATAGGTCTTGAGATAAACATGGACAAAACAAAGATCATGTTGAATGTCCATGTCACACCTATGCCGGTAGTTGTTGGGAGCACTAAGCTCGAAGTTGTTGACGAGTATGTTTACCTGGGACAAATAGTCCGACTAGGTAAGTCCAACTTCGACCGAGAGGTCAATCGACGGATTCAACTCGGCTGGGCAGCGTTCGGGAAGCTACGACACATCTTCTCGTCAGACATACCTTAAAACCTTAAAACGAAATTGTACAATCAGTGCGTGTTGCCAGTGATGACTTACGGAACTGAGACGTGGTCCTTCACTGCTGGCCGTATGAGGAAGCTCAAGGTCGCTCAGCGAGCTATGGAGAGGGCTATGCTCGGAGTTTCTCTGCGTGATAAACTTAGGAATGAGGATATCCGCAGTAGAACCAGAGTAACCGACATAGCCCAACGGATTAGTAAGCTGAAGTGGCAGTGGGCCGGCCATATAGCTCGAAGAACCGACAACCGATGGGTAAGAAAGGTTCTCGAGTGGCAGCCTCGTACCGGTAGGCGAAGTGTAGGGCGTCCCCCCACGAGATGGAGTGACGACCTGGTAAGACATGCAGGAAGTCGATGGATGCAGGTGGCTCAGGATCGTGCTTTTTGGCATTCTTTGGGGGAGGCCTATGTTCAGCAATGGACTTGTGAAGGGCTGTAATGATGATGATGATGATCTCTATTATAATCATGTACAAGATCGGGGCAGGTTTGTTAAAATTAATATTATGTCAAGCTAATCGCCCGATAGCACCCGCAGTCAAAATGTGAACCTTTACATTTTAGCAAGTAAAGTTTACTCGAAGGTTTTGACACGTAGGATGCAAGAGAAATCGGAAATATTTCTATAGGTGGCACAATGCGGATTTAGACCTGGAAGAGGATGCACGGATCAAATGTTTTCTCTCCGCATGATCACGGAAAAGCTTCTGGCTGCTAACCAGAAGATTTTCTGTGCTTTTGTGGATCTTGAGAAAGCATTTGATAAGGTTGTAAGGAAGAAAATGTGGGAACTGTTGCCGGGGTATGGTGTGGATGGTCGAATGCTAAGGGCTGTGCAGTCTCTTTACTGTGACTGTAAAGCCTGTGTGCGTGTAGGGCATGACTTATCACCCATGTTTAGCGTCCAAACGGGCGTAAAACAGGGTTGTGTCATGTCTTCCTGGCTGTTCATACTGTATCTCGACAGCTGTTTACAGAAGCTGAAAGATAGCTGTTTGGGTGTGAAATTAGGTTAAATAAAAGTAAATTGTCTGTTGTATGCTGATGATGCAGTGCTTATTGCACCATCAGAGGCAGAACTGCAGGCAATAGTCACGTGTATGAAAGAGGAATGTGAAATTAAAGGTCTCCGTTTGAATGCTAATAAAACTAAGGTTCTGTTATTTGAAAGGGACGAAGAGAGAACGAAGTGTGAAATATGGGTAAATCAGGAATGTCTAGAACAGGTAAATGAAATTGTATACTTGGGGAGTGCTTTTAGCCGGGATGGAAGATGTGATTTAGATGTGGACAGGCGTGTCGCTGCCAGGAACAAAGTCAATGGTGCCCTGACTGCGTTAGTCAAAAGGCAAGGCGTAGTGAAGAGTGCACGCCTTGCAATACATAACGCAGTGTTGGTACCGACTTTCTTATATGGCAGCGTAACCTGGGTATGCCACAAGAAGCATAAAAGCAAGTTGAATGCAGTGGAGATGCGATCTCTTAGTAAATGTGCGGCGTTACCATGGCCGACCGAAAGCGAAACGAAGAGATTCGCAATATGGCAGGTTTGAAAGATGACCTTATCTCAAAAATTGATAAGGGCGTGCTTCGGTGGTTTGGGCACGTTAAGCGAATGAGTGAAGACCGAATGGTGAAGAAAATATATAGCGCGAAAGTTAATATTAAAAGATGTCTAGGTAGACCGAGACTAACTTTCGAAGACCATGTGAGCAACTTGCTCGAAGAGGGTAGGGTCAAGAGTACTCGGATACCTAGACGTGCATGTATGAAGAAGATAATGAATCTGAAAGAAGCGAAAGAGGTATGTAAGGATCGTGACACTTGGCGATCTGTTCTCTCTGGCTACCCCGTCAGGGATTGTGCGTGAAGATAAGTTAAGTTTTTAAGTTAATTATATGTCAGATTTCAGGCAGAGGATGATGGAAAGATCGATATAGGTCTGTGATCACTTTTGTCGTCCTTCATTTAAAATACAACATGTTTTATATAAGAAAATCAAAAAAAAATAAGCTACAAATGTAGTAAATGGTAAGATTCCTTCCCTGCTTAGGATCCAACTGAGTAGGTAGGTAGGTAAATAGTAGGTACGAACAATTTACCTATTTTTGCCACGAAGCAGCTGTGCATGGACTACTGTGTTCCGGTTTGAAGAGTGATAGGGAGCCAGTGTAATTATGTTTTTTTTAATCATTTTTTAATTAAGAGACTAGTTTTTTTTTTTAACATGTCAAACAGTGTCTTTTATAAATAAACAACACAAAACAATTTGTTAAATTACTCGTACACTATACTTGTTTGTTTATCGTATTATAGTTATTTGGAATTTGTTGTTATGTAAAGCTGGAATTTTTTTAACAAACATTGATTCTTTGAGAGGAAACTAAAGAAATGATTAACGAATATAATGCATAGGTTTGTATCCGTATGTATTATGTTTCTAAATATTATTACTACTTATAAAACTACTGTTAAACAGAAAGACAGTGATAACCTAGCAACAGTAGCGATTTAAGTCTCGCGGCGCGGGACTTATCCTCTTATTCTGTTTTTACTATGACTATACTATCTAAATGAGTGACAGAAGTCACAACACATCTGCGATTTAAATATTTAAATTATAGGTATTTCTCTTTTATTTTAGAATAGATGTAGATGTCTATGGGAAACACTATTCACTTACCATCAGCACTACTGTGTGCTCGTTTGCCTATTATATAAAAAATGTCATATTATGTAGATATGTGTCATGATATGTAGATATATGTCATAGTGTGTAGATATTTTTTATAAAAGTATGTTTTCCACTATCAATGCGTAAGAACTACTAATGCTACTTTAACATTGATACAATGTTGTTTCGGTTGCTTTCGATGCTGGTATTATGAGAGAGTCCCGATATGCGTTAATATATAGTAGCAGCGGCTGTTGGAACTTTGCCATGGACCGAGCGGCGTGATAACGAAAATCTAGGATCAGCGTAAACAAAGTGGTGCAATTTGGTGACTGAAATTTGTCGCGTAATTTTGTGAATTTTATATTGCATAATAATATTTATATTCATTTTAGTAGAGCTACGCTGCAGCTATATTTGACCGAGTAGAGGTAGTGTAAGAATATCCACTACCCTATATAGTGCCTTTAGTGTCGTAAGAGACGACAGAGATAACCAAACCAGGAGTTGGCCAGCAGCGTCTCCCTAATAATGACTAAAATCTAAACTGCGTATTCGAACTCGCTCGCGAAGCGTAGTTACCCCGGCAAGTATCCTTCCTAATAGGCTATTATATGGGGAGGCCTATATTTAGCAGTGGGAGGAGCTTTTTTACGTTGTAGAACCATGCTGCAGCTGTATTAGTAGTATAGTTGTCACACGAATGGGTCGGCTCGACCGGGGAAGGATCACGATCTCACAGAATACCAGCGTAAAATATCAGCTTAACGCTGCTGTGTTTCTTATGGTGAGTGTAGAGAACCGGAGACCCTTTTTACTGGAAACGAGGCATTCCATCTTAGTCCTCAGGGGTGACAAAGCATCTGCATTTATATTCTTAATTGAGGATAAATGTAGGTGTCTATGGGCCGCAGCAACCACTTCAGGTGGACTGTGTGCTCGTTTGTCACCCTTATCTTATATAAAAAGAGGCTGTAACGGAGTAATTTCCATCAGTCTCACACATTATCATGTTGAGAATTTGATCGAAAAACGCCAGTATGTTTCATTAGAGAAGGTTTATCTAATCAATCGCATTACGAAACTAGACACTGAAAAACATTTCCAACGAAAGAATATACAGCTATTCATTATTAAATAATGGATAACTGTTTCATATAAGGTAAAGTGGTGTGTGTTTCTTAACTAATTTAAAAGTAATTTGTAACGCAAGTTTTTTATCGTTTTTATAGAATAAGGGTGACACACGAACACTCAGTCCACCTGATGTTAAGTAAATGATGTAGCCCATAAACATCCATGTTTATCTTCGATTAAGAGTCAAAATGCAAATTCGTCGTCAACTCTGAGGACTAAGATGGTAAGTCTCATTTCCAGTGAAAAGGGTTTTCTATACTCACCATACGAAACACACCAGCATTAAGCATTAAGCTGCAAGTTTACGCCGATTTTCTTTGAGAGCGTGGTCCTACTCCAGTCGAGGCGACCCAGTCATGCAACAACTATAATATAGCTGCTGCGTGGCTATACCAGGTATTAAATATGTAGTAAAAATAAGTATTAAAATTAATTTTACGAATTTTGTCACGTTTAATTTGACTTTATATATTTTTTTTAAAAACATTATCCCTACACTAGGATTTTATTCTGTATTGTGGAGGCAGTTTACAAACATAAATTGCACAAGGACAAACATCCAGACCCGGAACAATTATTTGTAGGCCATACAAATACTTGTTCCGTGCGGGATTCGAACCCGCGGCCCCCAGCGCTGCAACTCATTGCTAAGCCACTGCGCCACGGAGCCGCTTAATTTTACTTATTTTAATTCCCGTCGTTTCGTGTGTCTCTTAGCACCCATAGTTACTGGGGAAACTGAGGTGTTTGAAATTCTAATGTCATAGTAAATCCAACCAGGTCACCTTCAGGTTATAATAAATAATGTCCTTCAGACCGAATCCGGTCATGGCGGCCAGTCCTAATGGAGGCTAGCCGTCAGCGCAGAACAAGATAGTAGTGTTCAAGTATATGTGTTAGCACAGGCGCACTCCAATCCCTCACTCTCATTGTTTGATGGGATGGTAATTTGACCCACTATCCGAGGCACGGGGGAGAAACACGGCCATCTTCCTAACTCCAGGCTGCTACTGAGAATTTCTTGACTGTAAAACCCAATAACTGAATTTTAGACTAACCCAGGATTCGAACCTGGGATCTGTTGTCGGAAACCTGTGATCAGAAATCGTGTTTACGACCATTACACAAACGAGACAGTGATTATCAGATTAATGCGCCAAGTAAATCATCAAATAACAAAATACTTGGAATCAACTAACGTACAAACATTATCAACTGTCAGTGTTTCCATAATAAATAATAAATACGTTTCAGCACGGTTAAAAAAAACAATTATTATAAGAGGAAGATACATCCAAGAAAGTTAGTTTATTAAGTTTGTTTCGTTTGTTAGGCACAAGTGTTCACGTTGAGAAGAATTTAACTTGCAATTACAGAAAATTTGCTAACGAAATGATTTTTGTGCTCTTGATACATTGAATAACCGGCATTATTGAATAATAAAATTAAAATTAATTTGTTGCTATTATTAATAAACTAACAGTTTTTAATAGTTTGTATAAATTATTGCACAAATACAATCATCTTCTTTTTACCGTACCAAATTCAGCGCAACAGAACACTTATGAATTTTTCTGTGTGTCTCTCTTAGTCTACGAAGGATATTTCAGAACGAAACGACATCGATATTCTTCATCATCATCATCATCATTACAGCCCTTCACAAGTCCACTGCTGAACATAGGCCTCCCCCAAGGAATGCTACAAAGCACGGTCCTGAGCCACCTGCATCCATCGACTTCCTGCATGTCTTACCAGGTCGTCACTCCATCTAGTGGAGGGTTGCCCTACACTTCGCCTACCGGTACGAGGCTGCCACTCGAGAACCTTTCTTCCCCATTGGTTGTCGGTTCTTCGAGCTATATGGCCGGCCCAATGCCACTTCAGCTTACTAATCCATTGGGCTATGTCGGTTACTCTGGTTCTACTGCGGATATCCTCATTTCTAAGTTCATCACGCAGAGAAACCCCGAGCATAGCCCTCTCCATAGCTCGCTGAGCGACCTTGAGCTTCCTCATACGGTCAGCATTGAAGGACCACGTCTAAAATCCGTAAGTCATCACTGGCAACACGCACTGTTTTGAAATTCTTATAAATTGAAAATTACAAATTGAAATTCTTATAAAACGCGGTTATAGAATGATGCTTAAAATTCAATTTCCTTTCTCTTTTATTTGGTATACAAGAATATTTATGGTATCTTTATTTATTAAATTATAATAGATTTAAATCTATACATATAAATAAAATTGAAGTGACTGTGAGTCTGTAATATCGAAATAACTGACTAGTTAATAAACTGCGAAATTGTATATCTTTAAGGCATAGCAATATTAATCTTATCTTCAGAATGTATGAACCGATTGTAAAAAAAAAATCACAAAAAATAGAAAGTAAGGCTATATTTTATTCGAAAATCTTGGAGATTTTTTTTAAACCGGTAAATTTAATCTTAAATCCAAATATCGCCACATTAATAAGCCAGGACGGGTCTTTAGTTAGTAAATAAATGTTTCATTTTTGTGATTTGGAAATACTTGTACTTGTTCCACAATATTTATTTTAAATGACAAATTTACCACATCTACAAAACGAGAGTTTTCACCTCACGGAATCATCAGGGTATTATATGGAACGCCGAATTAAAGTGTCTCGTCGTTGCAAATAATCTAAGCAATTGACCGACTGAGTCGCCAGTCAACTACCCGAAAGTACAACATACCAAGCTTCATAGTAATTCCAAAAATTTGTACATTCTTATATATTCTATGATCTATGCAAGAAGAAGATCTTGGCGCCCGTTCAGATCTCAACTCTTTTCCCTGAACTTGGCTCCCTTTTGATATTTATGTTTTTGGTGGGATAGGGTTGTAACTGATTTTACGGGTATATAATAATTACAATCTATTGCTATTGTTACGTTATGGTGTAGCGTGTCGAATTTATTATCTTTCTTATTTGTTGTCCTTTATAAATATTTGAACATCGAAGGATCGGAATTTTGTATTAGAATTGTTTGTAAAGGACGTCTCCATTATTATGTTTATATTGGTGTACCCTAGATGGAAATCGTGAATGATAATAAATTTATGTATAGATAAAGAATTTGATGGCTCCATGGCAGTGGCGCAGTGGCTGAGCATTGATTTGAGGACAAAGGCCTTGGGTGCAAATGTCGCACGAAACAATTATTTGTATGACCTACAAATAATTTTCGTGTTTCTGGGTAACGTTTTGGTGGTATCGTTTTTTGTAAAAAAAGAAAAGAATAAAAGTACAGAATAGACAATAGTAGAATATATATATAAATTGTACAACCTTTTGTGTGTATATATATATACAACTGGTTGTACAACTTCATTTTAAGGTTTTGAGGAATGCCTGACGAGAAGATGTATCGTAGTTTCCCGAACACTGCCCAGCCGAGTTGAATACGTCGATTGACCTCTCGGTCGAAATTGGACTTACCTAGTCAGACTGTTCGTCCCAGGTAAACATACTCGTCAACAACTTCCAGCTTAGTGCTCCCAACAATTATCGGCATAAGTGTATAGCGGTAATGTCACGTGGACGTGACATTACCGCTATATCCGGATTTTTTAAATTTTTAATTAAGGATAACCGCAGTAGAACCAAAGTAACCGTCATAGCCCGAAGAAATAGTAAACTGAAGTTGTAATGGACCGGCCATATATATATAGCTCGAAGAACCAACAACCGATGGAGGAAAAAGGTTCTGGAGTGGCAGCCTCGTACCGGCGGACAAAAAGTAGGGCGTCCCCTCACTAGATGGAGTGACAACCTGGTAAGAAATGCAGAAAGTCGACGAATGCAGGTGGCTCAGGAACTTGCTTTGTGGCATTCATTGTGGGAGGCCTATATTCAGCACTGGACTTATGAAGGGCTGTAATGATGCTGATGATTATGATGATTTGGTTATCTGGTAGAGATCGCTTCTAAGCGATAAGGCCGTCATTTCTATTTCTATATAATTATTTATTTATTAGCTGTGCCCCGCGATTTCACACGCGTCATCACGTATCGGTGGTGCGCGACATGACCTAGTTCAAGCATTTTATAATTGCAATTAAATATTTTATTTGATAGCAATGGATGGAAAAATTGGCATAATTAATGGAGTACTTTTATCTGTCGGCATAATTATTATGTATGATGTAGAGTGAAGGTAAGTTTTATCCACTTTCCCTCCCCCTCCCGGTTGAGCGTCCTCTCCCTTCACCCCCCACGTTCTCACCGGACGACTAGGGTTTATGCGTCGTTCGTGCGCCCAGCCAAGTATTGAATTATTTAAATTTTACATTATCTCTTAAACTATGCATGCAAATAACATGGTATAAAAAACAAAGTTTATCTTCATAAAATTGTCTTGATGATGAAGTAATTTTCGTTCGTATGGATAAATAGGCCATGCCTAATAATAACGCTCATAAATAAATCACTTTTAAATTTTCAATATTTTTTTGTCACAAAATACCTATTTATGGCTCATGTATAAAAAATAGACATATGGTATCACGGAATTTTTTTTTTCTATATTTTTCTAGAACATTGTATTTACGTATCCCTTACGATAACACCAGCGTACGCGGATAAATCATTTCGGGAGTGCTTTTTATATAAAAAAATAATTTTTCAAATCGGACTGGTAGTTCCAGAGATTAGCGCGTTTAAACAAACAAAAATACAAAAAAAGCTCTTCCACTTTATTATATTATAAGTATAGATTTATTTTTTTTATTATTGCAGTACAATAACGTATTATATTTCACTCATTCATTTATACTTACATGAAACGATTTATTTAATAGCTGTTTTAATTAACAATTATTGAATTTAAATTAATTGCGTAAAATTTTCTTAATGTGATAGAGCCACGCTGCTGCTACATAATTTGTGCATGAATGGGTCAGCTAAACCAAGGAAGGATCACGCTCTAACAGAACACTAGCTTAAAATAGCAGCTTAATGCTGCTGTGTTTTGTTACTGGAAATGAGGCATTCCATATTAGTCTTCAAGAGTAACAATATATAATATTTAATTGAAAATATATGTAGGTGTATCTGGGCCATAACATCCACTAGCCATCAGGACTGTTTACTTGTTTGTCAAACTTATTCTATAAAGAATAATGTTTAGAAAGCTGTAATAGCTGTATGCTCGCCGTAAATTTTATAGTACAAGCAGTTTTATAGGTCAAGCAAAATCGACAAACATAATTAATATAATCAGGCGTTACTTTGCGGAAATCCATTATATAAAAGCTTTTAGAAAATTTTTATTTAAACGCGGATATTTGCGAAGTAAATTTTTCCAAAAGCTTTTATAAAATCGACAAAGTAAAATTTTTAATTGTAATTTTAGTAGTGATTTACCACAACATATTCGGCGGTAAAGGACAGCATCGCGAGGAGAACTTCATGTCTGAAGAATATAATATTTCCAGGACATGGGACAATGTTTCCCAAACAGCAACTTCATTTTTAGCGTATGTATCATAAACCGTGTAGTGGCGGTGTAGAAATATCCAATACTCCATATAGTCCTGAGGGTACCCCATATGGTACAAAGGGAAAATGAAATAGGTCACGGGCAGCAGGATTATTCTGATAACAAATCAAAATAATAAAAAACTGCGTTTGCCAACCCGCCCGCCAAGCGTGGTAACTACGATAAAATCTCCCCATGAGGCAATCCATGTTCATCAGTGGACTTTTATAGGCTGTAATAGAAGGATGAATGTGTGTCAATAAGTCAATAATATACTTCATAAATCATCATGGTTTTAAAATTACTTTGAAAGGTGTACATTATCAGGAATATAGTGAATAAAAACACATTCCTTATAATTAAATATCTAACGTTTATATTAACATTACAGATTAAATCGTTAATAGAACTAATCTTTTTAAAAATAACAAATTTGAAACCCTATCACCTAATTGAAATAAACCGTTTGAATGAATTTAAATAAGATTAGTAATAATGTCTTCCAGACCAAATTTCGGTCACGTTGGCCAGTCTCAACGGAGACTAGCCATCTGCTCAGTACAGGATTATAGTGCCCGAATGTACGTACAGATATGAATGTAAGTACAGGTGCACTGTATATTCTCTCTTTTTCATAGTCCGATGGAACGGTAATTCGACAGAGATCCGGTAGTGAATTATAGTTACGCGAATGTGCAACGTTCTACAATTTATTTAAAAGATGATTTATAAGAATTTTTAGCAAGAAGTTTAGTAAAATAATTAAACTTTGTAATAGAGAAACCTTATATATTTTCTGGAACTTTGTTGTAACATCATATACATTGCTCTAATGGTAGTGGATTTTTTATATGCGTGGGGGAAATGAAATAGCTCAACTTATGGAGAGTATCTATACCGCCACCCATGAACAACTGCAACACTAAAGGAATTGCAGGTGCGTTGCTGGACTTTAGTGGTGTTATCTATCAGACATAAACATGTTAATATAAACATAATAGAGACACCTCGAATAAATGTAATAAATGTCTCAGACGTTCCTTTCTAGTCTTGCTTGTGTACAGACAATTGTATTTCGCATATTGTGATACCGGTTATTTTATGTTACCGTCAGACACAGAACTCGCGACTGTCACAACGAGAGTGGCACACAAAGGATGGATTGTGTGTTTCTTTGATTTCCTCTGAGACACCGCGCTGCAAATAGTAACAATAAAATGAAGCTACAAATATTATTTCTAAAACCAACATAAAAGATAGTAACAATAAAATGAAGCTACAAATATTATTTCTAAAACCAACATAAATGTTATGTACATACATAGACACTGACTTCTTATTGTTATTTATTTAAAACATATCAACGAGTGTTAGATATTACTGAGTAGAGTATTTGATTAGTTATTATTATTTCATTTCATTTTTATCAGTCTATCAAAAATTCATTGTTAAGCATAGGCCTTCCATAGACTGCCTCATTGGTTTAGTGACCGTAAGCGCGAAGCGTCATTAGGTCTTTAGTTCGAATTCCGGGTCACTAAAATCATTTATTGAAAAAAGAAGTCAGAATACTTTTCGGTGTTCCACCCCCTTGGAAAGCACGTTAATCTGAGTAAAATCTTGCGACTGATCTCTCCAGTCGTGTCTGATAACTGTCTCATCGGAATATGAGAGTGAGAGAATAGGGATTTCCTGCGCAGGTAGCTTGTCTCCGTCGAAACTAGCCGCCGATATTCTCGTCCGCCTTATATTTTCGTCGGAATATTCTCGTACTTTGTAGATTATCTGTGCTGGGCATTGTAGGTAATCGGACAAATACTCTCAAAAGAGATAGCAATAAAGGTCGCATCGGAGTTGGGGTTAAAAATAAATATAAATAGAATGAACCCACCTACTAGGCGTGGTGACTATGGTAATGGATGGATGGATTAAAATAAAAACAAATCCGAAAATACTGCGACACGAACAGTTCTACGCTATATTATACACGTCATGTGTTTGATAAAGGTGTAAACTAAGACAAAGGAGTTGGTGTCGGCTGTTATGAAAAGTTATGGAGCTGCATTTCAATAGATGTGCCGTGTTCGTTAGCGTCCACAATGGATGTGCATGAAACCAGTACACGACAATACCTTTCAAAGTACTCGGTTCTACAAGTTAATTGAGTGTTTGTCAGCTAGCTGAGTGTCATATAGAGAGAATACATTTGTGCATTTGATTCAGTTTTTAGTAGATACGAGGCTAAAGTATAAAATATAAGGTAATAAAGCAAAGAAACTTCAATTGTACAGGCTTTATTATATTGCGACAAGTATGCGTGCTATAGACATGTATAACTGTGAAATATAGATGTAAGAATATTCAACTACCCCATATCGTAACGGGGGTGTCGTAAGAGACAACAGAGCGAAACAGAAACAGGAGATGAGCGGCAGCATTTTCAGGTAGACTTTTATAGGATGTAATTGGAAACAATTGAATTCGTTTTACACATTAATTATTTTTAAACAGAACTGATCACTCAGTGGTCGCGATCAGCGTGACACGCGTCTCGCACCTTACATGCTTCTTGCCGTTGCCGGTCTGAGTTTTTTTATAGGATATGAGTGACAAACGAGCACACAGTCCACCTGATGATAAGTGGTTACTATGGTCCATAGACATCTACATCTATCCTCGATTACGAATCAAAATGCAGATGCGTTGTCAGCCGTGAGGACCAAGATGGAATGTCTCGTTTCGAGTAAAAAGGATCTCCGGTTCTCCACATTTACCATACGAAGTTAAGCTGGTATTGAGAGCGTTGTCCTTCCCCGCTCGAGCCGATCCATTTGTGCTACAACTACACCAGTGATAGATATAACTGCAGCATGGCTCCATAATGCAGGAATCTATTTCCCTTACTTCCGGTTAACGCCTTCCATTAAAAATTATGTTCAAAGTTTGTTAATAAACAAGTTTAAATATTTTATTAAAGGAAAACTATACAAAAAGGGTAATTATAAAATCAGGGATTACATGAATGAAAATAACCCCTGGCAACAAGGAGATCGCCACCATGCTGGTTCTATGAAAGTTCTTTTAAA
This sequence comes from Parnassius mnemosyne, assembly GCA_963668995.1. Taxonomy (NCBI): domain Eukaryota; kingdom Metazoa; phylum Arthropoda; class Insecta; order Lepidoptera; family Papilionidae; genus Parnassius; species Parnassius mnemosyne. Next base: position 8,497,175 of record CAVLGL010000001.1, on the reverse strand, counting down.
AATTGTAGAACAAAATAATTGTTAAGTGAAATATGTTTGAAAAGAAGTCCCGCTGGGTTTCTTGTTAGCTCTTCCCAGGACAGAGGTATTTTCCGAACCAGTGGTAAATAAAAAATGACCTTCAATAAGCATTACGTAATAATCAATATTGATTAAAAAATATTCTATTCTATTCTATTGTATTAGTTTTTCTGCTTCTGATATTTTCCTTAGCTTCTCTTAAGGCACCCACAGGTGGACATGTTGGTTCTTACGTCGCCACCATACGGCAAACAAAAGAAATATGCTAGATATATCGATAGGTATCTTTAACACTCTGTGCTTAGTTAAAGAAATTATGGAGGATCCTGTGTCTAAGAAATACAACAAAAAGGAGCACACAAATCTGAGGGCACGGTAGTGCCCCCGCCAAGTCGAGCAAAAAAGCGGCACGACCGTACTATCCTTTTCTCTAAGCAGTTCAGGCCATTTTCGAATCCCTATAACTTCGTTGTGGATAAAACAAGAAGCCTGAATTTTAAAATATTTTGCAAGATTCGTCCAGTTTTCTAGATACATCAACTGCATAAATAGCTCTGTAATCCCATATAAATATATAGGATTACAACGTTACATTTGCAGTAAATGAATCAGTGTACCTATATATGTATAATATAATGGATTATTAATAGGTGTAGATAGGTACCTAGATATAACTATCTACAAAAAGAAATGAGATGCCATCAAAAACATAACTTGTAAAAAAAACCAAGTCTCACAACTCAGTTCTTCTACCGTAAAAAGTTGTGAGATCCATGTAATTCTAAGTCGGTTAATTTATTCAGTCCCTACTTAAGGATCCTTTTGTCTTAAGTTATTACGTAATAGATAACCTAACAACTTCTTATAGTGACCATATCAATATTAAAAATCTTTTATGTTTTAAATAAATAAATCGACTTGGCAATCGCTCTAAACAATTTAATTTAATATAATTGTATTACTTGAGAGAAACATTGCGTTTTATGCCATGGCCAAGTCAATTTAGGTAAGTAGGTATATAGTAAAAGCAACTCCGTGTTATAATAGGTCGGGGAAAAAGTTTATCCGAACAAAAACAGTTTCACTGTAAAGCATCGCGCCAAGTACACTTTTAACTATAGTTACAAAAATAATAATTACATTTTTACAAAAAATTATAAAATAAAAAGAAACCAAGTACATACCCGTTTTAGATTCGAAAAAAAATTTTGCTGAAAAAAGTAATAATAAAAAAATGGTGTACTTGGTGTGCATGATTAAGAGTATCGATCACCCAACTTGACATTGGAAGTCGTTTTTTTATTACTTTTTTGAGTGATGCTCGTACTATAAAGTACCTATAATGCACACCAGGTACATCATTTTTTTTATTATTACTTTTTTCAGCAAAATTTTTTTTCGAATCTAAAACGGGTATGTACTTGGTTTCTTTTTATTTTATAATTTTTTGTAAAAATGTAATTATTATTTTTGTAACTATAGTTGAAAGTGTACTTGGCGCGATGCTTTACAGTGAAACTGTTTTTGTTCGGATATCATATCTTTTTGTAAAGTACACAATTTCTTTTTTTTTTTGCAAGGTTCGCACACCTCATACCGCGAAGCGGTTTAGGTTGTGCTTTAACTCTCAACACGTCAAGGTCCAGAAATTTTTTGCTCTTTAACTACCTCTACATCTACAACTGATTTGCACTCATACTATAATATGACTAGATTTATTTCAAGAAAATTTAATCAATCTATCTTATATTTTGTATAAATCAATTTTATTTTGCTACTTTAAGAAAACGGAATAAATAATTCCGTGGACGTCCGTATTGTTTTTACGTGGTCACGATAACTCTCGAAAACTTTGAGAAACTCAGAAAAAATTGAGAGAGCTAGGTTGGGAAATGTTAATGTATCTACCATATAGGATCTTGGACCCTCAGATTTTCACCTGTCTTGTTCTCTTTAGAATTCTTTGGGTAGTGTTAGGTTAAGATCAAGAGAGGACTGTCAAAACTATTTGTCGCAATTTTTTGATCAAAAATCCCAAGATTTCTATAACAATGTGTTAATGTCAATACCTACAAGATGGCAACAAGTTATCGAACAATATGATACATATATATTATCTTTAAATTTAATTAAACATTGAACAAAAAACGTCATAAATTTGTATATAAAATACGGAGAAACTTTTTCCTCCCATATTTTTTGTAGCTTCGTCTTGTTAATGTAGGCGTGGCGATTAGGAGTTCACCTAATTGCGATCACCGTAACAAAAACCAATGATGGTCTTTGATGAAACTTGCCATTTTGAGGCCACTGCCGAGTATAGGCTTCTATAGGTATAAGAACATAGACAAGGCAGTAGTAAAATATTAAAATCTTAGCTAACGAGCAATGCCGGGTGCATATAAAGCATATGTGAGTCTTTAAAGTAAAAGCGCTTTACGAGTGAATCTAGAAGGCTCTACACGACATTTTCGTAAACACAGTCAACTCTCTTCACCGTCATGTGTCAGTGACTGCTTGCAGAAAACAAGTTTTGTCTGTGTGATAAAGGAAGAAATCATTGGATGAGGAGGTCATTTCTTTCATTCACCACTCAGAGGACATAGGTAAAAGACCTATGTCTTACTGACAATGAAACTATGGTCAGTTTTGATGTTCAGTCTCTATTTACATGCCTACCTGTTGAAGACTGCATCTCAATTGTAACTACGAAACTAGAGGAAAACAACATGCCAGCATAATATGCAGTGGAAAAAACAGTTTTACAAGCAAGTAGATGGTGTTGCGATGGGCTCACCAGTATCTCCCATTGTCGCCGATATTTTCATGGAGGACATTGAGGAGAAGAAAGGAGGTGCTTACTGCACCAATAACTCGAAGTTTCTACAAGCGTTACGTAGACGATACTTTCACAATTTACCATCAGACAAAGTAACTGCATTTTTAGAACATCTTAATTCCATAAACTCTAAAATTCAATTTACTATGGAGTTAGAGGCAAATAATTCTTTAGCTTTCCTAGATGTGTTAGTCATTAGAAATCCTGATAATACCATAGGTCACACTGTGTATAGAAAAAAGACTCATACAAACCGATATTTAAACGGTGAATCCCACCATCACCCTTCACAGTTATCTACCGTGGGCAAATCTTTGTTACAGAGAGCACGAGGGATCTGTGACAGCAAACACCTGGCCGCCGAGTTTCAGCACGTCAAGCAGGTTCTGCACGACAACAAGCTTCGGGTTCCGCGCCTACGTCACAGTGACCGAGTGAAGCCGGTCACAGTCGAGCGTGTGCCTGCTGTACTACCGTATGTCAGAGGTTTCACAGACAAGATTGGCTACATCTTGAGCGAGCCGAGCGAGAGAGCGAGCTTCTATTAGAACAATCTTCAAGCCGCCGAAAAAGATTAGTCAGTTCTTACCATCCGTCAAGTGCAATATTCCTCTACAAGATGCAGGAGTGTACAAGCTTGATTGTGAGTGTGGTCTCTCATATACAGGGCAAACAAAACGATCTATAAAAACCCGCGTAAAAGAACACATAGCTGACGTGAAGCACCAACGTTCCGGGAAGTCTGCAGTTTGTGATCATATCCTAGACGGCCCCCGCCATTAGATTAGATTTGATAAACCACAAATTCTCGCGAAAGAACATCGATTCCTTTCAAGGATGATACGTGAGGCTATTGAAATTTAAAAAAATCCTTATTTCAATAGAGAGGGAGGCTGGGTACTACCACGTGCTTGGGATCCTGTAATTCATAAAATTAAAACTAAAGCCAAGCATACCACTGCAAGACTTCAAGACACAGTTAGTTCATTCCGCGTAGATCGCACCAAAATTATTAATTACAAAAGCTGAAGGTACTCCGGTTTAATACTGATATCGGGACGTCAATAACCTCAGTCCCCCGTGACCACGATTGCTGGAAAGCAACCGTAACTTCGGGAATATAAAATAAGTTAATTAAACGCGATAAAATCCGTAAAAATAGTTTTATTCAATGTGTAGTGTTCGCGTAAATATAAGAAATCATAGTGGTTTTTTTATTTAATAGACCCATACTTTATATATATTATGTCACATTAAATATAATTAGTTTTACTTGTTATGTAACGTTTAATTTTACTCCTACCCACGGTAAAGTAGGAGGGGGACTGGAGGTGTTCAACGGGCACCGGGTTGCTGTCATAGTTTACTTGGGAAACTTCTCCTTCGACATAATAATTTGAGTTTGACCTGCGCATAATTAGTCTACCCTATCTTGAAGTCTGATAGTGGTATACTTGGACTGACATTTAATTTTATTAATTATTATAGGATCCAAGTCGAAGTAGAAGTAGATGTAGTAGAAGGACGTTGGCTATGAAAGTGAATGAACTGTGTTAGAGATGATATGCCTAAGAAATATAAGTGTAGAGATGAAAATGAACTGAGGAAAATGGAAGACATGCTATCCTCACTCAACATAACATGAGATAAGGAAAGGAAAAAGAAGATTTTAAGATCCAATTAGATGTTAGTAGCCATTTTTACTATTAGAATTAGATTTTTTTTAGTTTAAATAGCATCCAAGTAATTCTTGGTATGCACCAGTGTTCTTTTGCGACGATTTGTGGTGTAATACCGAAAAGATTCTGAACATTTTCACAGGCTGAAGATTTATAACATCAATCAATTCATCACTCATAACAATGAACAATGATTATAGAAAATATGTTTACATTCATCAATCTTATAAAAGTCCACCGTTGAATATGTTGCCTCCCCCATCGACTGCAATATAGGGGGTTTTTGCCATAGTTGCCAAGCTTAGAAGGTTTACTGCTGGGATGGCATTCGCAGCTTTTTTAATTATTTTGAGTTTTTACCAAAAGGATGCTGCTGCCCATCTGCTGTCTCAGTTTGTTTCTGTCGCCTCTTAGGATTCCCACGGGACGATATAGGCTTGTCGATTTTCTTACACTACCACTACACGGATAATGTGTTTACATTTACATATTGTGTTTTTGCCCAAATATTAATTTTGGTTGAGAAGTAACCTTTAAAACCCTATGCGTAAACAAATTGAGAATATTTAAATTTAATAAAATAACATAATTATTAAGCCTTACAAAAGCCAGTGCTGCTAGCAGCTGTCACCTAATTTTAAGCCTCATGCACTGTTTCCGCCGCGCGTAGTAAGCTACGGATTATATTTGGATTATACCATAGCTATGCAACTTAGAATAATAAATTATTGCGTTAATATTTCGAGCTTTTTAACTTTGAATTTGTATTTTTATATCAAATGAGCATGCGGCCCGACTTTTGAGGTAAGTTAAATTAAACACGATAAAATCCGTACAATTAGGTTTATTCAATGTGTAGGATTTCTGTACATATAAGATTTCTTTAAAAAAACGATCCCTTGAACAAATATAATTTTAGTAACTTCATTGCGCTTAATTTGACTTTTTTTAATTCTCGATGTTTAGAATAAGTTAAATTAAACGCGATAATGTCCGTAAAATCCTATTCTTTTCCTCTTTGCCGTGTAGTAGCGGCGTAAGATACCCTATGTCGACCATGAGTGGTGATGTGATAAGTAGAGTGATAGCATTAACAACAGTTGAATCAACAACCATAACCCTTCCAAATTTTTTTTATAGGATAAGGGTGACAAACGGGCGCACAGTCCCGTTATATCGTCCCGGGTAAGTGGTTGCTGTGGCCCATAGACATCTACATCTATCTTCGATTAAGAATCAAAATGCAGATGCGTTGTCACCCGTGAGGACTTAGATGGAATGCCTGCCTCGTTTTCAGTAATAAGGGTCTCCGGTTCTCTACACTCACCATACGAAACATAGCAGCGTTAAGCTGCTATTTTACGCTGGTATTCTGTGTGAGCGTGGTCCTTCCCCAGTCGAGCCGACCCATTCGTGCTACAACCATAATATAGCTGCAGCATGGCTCTACCACGTATAAATTGAGATTATATAGATAATAGACATTATCTACGTCGTTCAAAGGTACTCAAGTGCCACGTAACTTTACTGTATAAATGCCTGTTTTATGGGGAAATGCTCACGTATAATCACTATGCTGGATCACCGTAGATCTATGTAAGATTGCATCGATTTAAAACCCTTTGGCGATCCACCTTCGCCGCATATCAGCTAGGCAATAGCACCATTGTCATAACCATTTATTACTCTATCAGTTCTGATCGCTCCGAAACACAATGAAATCCTTCTACACGTTCTCCTGCTTTACGAATCTTCTCGAAATACAACGTAGAGGTCATGGAGTTTCGAATATGCTTAAAAAACATGCATTTGAAAGCAACAGCTTTCTGGCTGAGTAGCAGATTTCTAATCTATAGCTTTGCCGTAGCGCCATAGCATAGCGTAGCAGTGCGTAGCGTAGCATAGTACCGTAGCATCGATACGAAGGCAAGTCTTAAATTTGATGTTCCTTTTAAATCACACCAAATAGATATAATAAACGAAGAAGAAGATGAAGGAAAATGTTGAACAAAACTAAAATATTATATTAAATACGTAAAAATCAAAAAATTTCCTTCCTTTTTTTAGTCTTTATTATACAAGGAGAGAAATTAAACGTATATTAATCAAAATGTACTGTGCGGAAAAAATATCATGTTGTGTGTGTTGCCGTCAAGGCAGGTAAAATAAGGTACATATATGATATTTCTTTCAATACATGCATGATATTTTCGTACAGAATACATTAACCAATTCGAATCGGTCGAACTTCACTGCTCACATAGCGGTTAGCCATAAAATAGCCTATTTCTCCTAATAGGCATCAGTTTAGAGGGAAAACATGCATCGGATTATTGTAGTTTACTTAGTTCCGAGTCTAATTGTATTTGGGGATAGTGGTGACAGTGATAGTGCAAGCAATTGAGGACGGTGCTCATCAAATTACACAAGGTACATAATTTTATGTTTATTCAAATCTTAGGTGATTAATTTTAATATCTTTAATATGCCGTATTTCGACAAGATTAACTGTATTTAACACGTGAGTTAGAGAACTTCACGATAGAACTCGCCGCTACTGTTATATTTCGCTATCACACATGCAATGCACATAAAAATATCCAAAGTGGAATACAAATGTGTCATAAATCGCCTCACTGCCTCCATATGTCTGGCGATAACCCTCATAAATATTTAAGGGCACGTCGTTGTGTTCTTGTTACGGCTTTGCAGGAATGCTGAAATTTGTTTTAAAATATTATCTTTATGTAATTGGGATTTGTTAAAGGAAGATGTGAATTTAATTTCGTGGCAAAAGCTGAGTCATTTCTTACATTACAACGTATCTCCTATTTATATAATATATTTAGAATATTTATTTTATTCCCCGCGATGTTTACCTTCACCACTGAGCACGTGTTAAATCAGCGCTTGAAATTGCAATTATACAATTTCATTGGTGCCGGAGGGGATGGAACCCGACTTTCTCGCGTACAGTGAAATTTACAGATAGCAGATAAACCTGCAAGAGAAGTCATGTGTAAGAAAATGTTCATGATACTTTTAAGAAGAAAACTGTGCTTCAATTTAAATTCAACTATTTTCATACTTCTGGCAAGTGACGGGGATTATTTTCTTTGCGCTCAGTTGCAGTTTCAGTTATTCAAATCAGTGAACCTGAAATCCTGCAATTTCTTACTATCACCTATGAAACGGTTCCTTCCCGTGATATCTATGCTCTTTGTGTGGACTTCTCTAGTAAATAGACAATCACTATTTTATTGAACCAATCGATATGGTCTATGGTCTGTATGTATATATCTATCTATAAAATCTCTCAAATATACATTGTACCTAACAATTAAAGAAGAACATGATTTCTTACAAACCTGTACATTTCGGCCCGAACTAGAATCTTAATCTAGACTGTTTATTTTTAAATGTTAAAAGATCTCTTATAATTTTCTTGAAACTCCATCTTGATCTTGCGATAATGCAGGCAAAATTAACTGTTTCGTTTGTACTTATCCGAAAACTGAAATTGTTATTGAGATAAGCAGTGCGTAGTCTAGTGTTATGGACAGGAGTACGGTCTACTTGAAATATTATGATATTATTTCGCTCTTACGTTGGCTTAATAAAGTCCGAAAGTTTAATATTTCTAAGTATTTTCTAGTATATTCAAGTGTTCTTCAAACACTTATACAATCAGAACCATGGTTTTTCTGATACCACATCAGTCATTAAGTAAACGAAAATCACACATACAACCCACTACTCATAATGATGATTATTATGTCTATAGTTCATTCCATTATTGCTATTTTTTTCATCAGACCACATAACCAACCGCAGAAGTCTGAAAACTTTCGATGGAGGGATATATCTGTTCCAGCGAACTAGAGAGAGGTCTATGCTTGGGATTTCTCTGCATGATCGACTTAAAAACGAGGATATCCGCAGTAGAACCAAAGTAACCGACATATCCCATATATTTTACGTGGTAGAGCCCTTCTCCAGCTATATGTATGCTATTGTAGCACAAATGGGTCGGCTCGACTGAGGAAGGACCACGCTCTCACAGAATACCAGCGTAAAATAGCAGCTTAACACGGCTGTGTTTCGTATGGTGAGTGTAGAGAACCGGAGGCCCATTTTGCTGGAAAAGAGGCATTCTATCTTAGTCCTCACGGCTGACAACGCATCCTCATTTTAGTTCGCAAACGATGATAGATATAGATGTCTATGGGCCACAGTAACCACTTAACTTCAGGTGGACTGTGTGCACGTTTGTCACCCTTATTATATAAAACAAAATCCCAACACATTAGTACGCTGCAGTGGCAATGGGCTGGCCATATAGCTCGAAGAACCGAAAACTGATGAAGAAGAAAGGATCTCGGTTGGCAGCCTCGTAACAGTAGATGAAGTGTAAGTGGAGTGACGATCTGGTAAGACAGAAGTCTACCGTAGAGACCGTGCTTTGTGGCCTGGGGGGGGGGGGGAGCTTTGTTTAGCAATTGATGTGTGAAGGGCTGTAATGATAATGAATCATACGGTTATCTTATAGTTACCAAATTAATTTTTAACAACTTTAACATTATAAAACTTATTGTCTATAATGGTAAAGTTGTTGGTTAGGTTAAGTTATATCGAACTGCCCAACAGTTTCATAGCAATATTCATAATGACCAGACCCCAATAGATGGAGTGACGACCTGGTAAGACAGAAGTCTACCGTAGAGACCGTGCTTTGTGGCCTTGGGAGGGGAGCTTTGTTTAGCAATTGATGTGTGAAGGGCTGTAATGATGATGAATCATACGGTTATCTTATAGTTACCAAATTAATTTTTAACAACTTTAACATTATAAAACTTATTGTCTATAATGGTAAAGTTGTTGGTTAGGTTAAGTTATATCGAACTGCCCAACAGTTTCATAGCAATATTCATAATGACCAGACCCCAATAGATGGAGTGACGACCTGGTAAGACAGAAGTCTACCGTAGAGACCGTGCTTTGTGGCCTTGGGAGGGGAGCTTTGTTTAGCAATTGATGTGTGAAGGGCTGTAATGATGATGAATCATACGGTTATCTTATAGTTACCAAATTAATTTTTAACAACTTTAACATTATAAAACTTATTGTCTATAATGGTAAAGTTGTTGGTTAGGTTAAGTTATATCGAACTGCCCCACAGTTTCATAGCAATATTCATAATGACCAGACAATGTCATAAATAATGGAGTTTAAATCATCATTCATATTGGCCGCGCAATATAAATAGTGCCCCAAACAATCACTTGATTCATAACAGATATTAACAATAATTTAACGCGATCTGATCGAGAAGTTGCTATGGCTTTTGAGAAACATTTTACTGATGTTCCTTTTTTGACAACAAAATCATTAAATTCTTCTCCTACTGTCGCCGAATCATAGCCCAAGCAAAATGTAAAGGCTTGTTCAAATACTTTCAAACTCCATAGAGCACTGCCGAGAGATATCGTTAAATATTATAAAACTATTGATGTTAAGAAAACGGCAGACTTATGGGGGATTTCCGTTAAAGTTATTTTATCTATAATAGATATATTAGCACCTTATCTAGCTACTATATTTAATATAAGCGTCGACTCTGGTGTGTTTCCTGATTTAATGAAACATAGTAAAGTCATACCTATATTTAAATCTGGTAGTACATTAGACCCCGCCAATTTTAGACCAATTTCTGTACTACCAACATTTAGTAAAAAATTTAAAAAAATTATTTTAGATCAGATGTTAAGTTTCTTTAATATTAATAAATTGCTAAATAAAAATCATTTCGGTTTAACAAGAGGTCGCTGGACAACTGACGCTGGAGTTGAGCTTATTAAACATATTTTTTGTGCATGGAAGAATTCAGAGGATGCTTTGGGTATATTTTGTGACCTTTGCAAGGCCTTTGACTGTGTTCACTGACTAATGAGACATTATTCAGGAAGCTATAGTACTATGGGGTCAAGAACACAGCGTATAAACTTATTATTTCATATTTAAGTAATAGAAAGCAGAAGGTTATTTTCAATAGTAAAAGTTCATCCGGGTCACCTGTACTAATTTTCCTGTTTCTGGTGTATATTAATGACTTAACTCACCTTGTAGGGGATAGTCATGATATAGTATTATTTGCTGATGATACTTCCTCACTTTTAAACTTAAACGTCAATCATTTAAATGTCACGAAGTGAATAATGCTATATCAAAATTAGTGCAATGATTTAACGTTAGTAATCTGCATTTGAACGAAAACAAAGCTATTGTGTTAAATTTACAACAACGAATGTTAAAAATCTGAATACCAATGTGTTTTTAAATGGGGAGGAATTGAGCCCTGTTGAATCCACTGTTTTTATTGGCATCACTCTCGAGGCAAAGCTTCAGTGGGGCCTCCATATATCCAAATTAGCAAGTAGACTAAGTCCTGCAGCCTATGCTGTAAAAAAGATTACAGGTCTCACTAGTTTCGTGACAGCTAGATTAGTTTATTTCAGTTATTTCCGTAGCATAATATCTTATGGGATTTTGCTATGTGGAAATGCGAATGATTCAGAAACTATTTTTGTTTTATAGAAGAGCCATTAGAGCTATTTACAATCTAAAACCGAGAGAGCCTCATAGAGATAAATTTAAAGAAATAAATATATTAACTTTGGTCTCTCAGTATATTTACGAAAATTTAATGTTTGTTCACAAAAACAAAGATAGTTTTAGTAAAAAAACTGATATACATTCTGTAAACTCTAGGAACAAACACAAGCTAGTGATGCCAGTTTCTAGACTCCACAGAGTCAGTAATTCTTGGGGCAATGTATACGCTATTACAACAAGGTCCGGAAAGTGTACAGGTTCTCTCTATTACCCAGTTTAAATGTGTTATTAAGCTAAAACAGTATAAAAAGGGTTATTATAGTATAAATGAATACATGATTCATAATAACCCCTGGGAATGAGGTGGTCGCTTCCAAGCAGTTTCTAAAATAAATTTTGTAAATAGTTCGTAATCATTTATATTGTAAAATTTATTTAAAAAAAGAAGTCCTGCTGGGTTTCTTGCTGGTGCTTCCCAGGACAGAGGGTTTTTTCTAACCAGTGGTAAAGTAAAAAATGACTAAATAAGAATTACACATGTAATGTAATGTACACACGTAGAAATTATTCTATTCTATACATAGAATACTGTTCCCATCTCTGGGCAGGGGCTCCCCAGTGCCAGCTCCTTCCACTTGACCGCATCCAGCGCAGAGCGGTTCGAATCGTCGACGACCGCGTTCTTTCCGATCGGCTTGACTCACTGGCACTGCATGGAGATGTTTTTTTTTATAGAATTATGGTGACAAACTAGCACACAGTCCACCTGATGGTAAGTGGTTGCTGTGGCCCATAGACATCTACATATATCCTCGATTACGAATCAAAATGCAAATGCGTTGTCACCCGTGAGGACTAAGATGTTATGCCTCGTTTCCAGTAAAAAGGGTCTCCGGTTCTCTACACTTACCGTAAAAAATACAGCAGCGTTAAGCTGCCATTTTACGCTGGTAATCTGTGAGAGCTTGGTCCTTCCCCGGTCGAGCCGACCCATTCGTGCTACAACTATACCAGTAATATAGCTGCAGCATGGCTCTACTAGGTATAAAAATTGCAATCTGCAAATTGCAATTGCATCTCTTTGCGTATACGATACGACTTAGAGATATTCAAGAAAAGAGCCTACTCCTTTTTAAAAGGCCGGCAACGCATCTGCGATTCCCCTGGTATTGCGGTTGTTCATGTGTGGCGGCAGTCACTTACCATCAGGTGAGCCACATGCTCGTTTGCCCTCTCTCATATAAAAAAAAAACTATAGTGCCAAACACGGCGGCATGCTGCAGATCGCAACTGCGATGGGAGCGTGAGTGACACTGTACTCCGGATCAGACAATGGTCCGATGATCCCAGAGGGTCATCGACGGAGATCTGATATCCGTCCGGATGAGAGGTCAGCAAAAGTGGAGTGGAGGGAATGTACATGATCCTCCACATCTGGGATCCGCGTAGCCAAATATGCAATATTTACTAACTTTAATGAATAATTAGACTGTAATTGAACGTAAGACGTCGTATCCAAGAAAATTACACACCTTTTAGTCTCTTTCATGACTTGTTTTTATTTTTTTTTAAATCGTTATCCCTGCCTTGGAGGCAGTTTACATAAATAAATTTTACAAGGACAATTACTTTGCAATTATTTCTAGGACATACAAATATTTGTTCCGTGCCCTCACTTTGTGCATACAAACCAACGGTTCTCAGCACTGCAAGTCATTGCTAAGGTACTGCGCCACGGAGCCGTCTTTTTTTATAGAATTATTGATTCAGGCTATCGAAAGTCCACTGCTGAACATAGTTCCCCCAATTGCCTTGGTTGCCACACTTGGCAGGCAGGTTGGCAACCGTGGTTTTCTATTGTTCTTATTTCTTATCAGGAAGATACTGCTGCCCATTTCCTGTTTCAGTTTTCCCCTATTGCCTCTTACGTCACCCACTGGACGTTATATGGTAGTGGATATTCTTACACTGCGACTACACTACATAGTTGAAGGTGGCTCAATATAGTGTTTTGTAGCATACCTTGAGGTTGGCATATGTTCAACACTGGACTGTGAAGGTCTGTAGTAATAATAATAAAGATGAATAAAGTGATCATAAACGAATGTTAGCACCGTAATATGTTACTTTTTGAATTTGTGGCATTTTTTTTAATTTCAATAGTGTCATAAATAATCTTTTGTACAATTCGTTGTTTCTATGTGAGAATTTGTGGTCTATAATATCATAGGGATTCTTACAATTTGCGCAGCATGCAGAACTCATTCCCTGATGTTACAAAGCGCAGGAAAAATCCCACAAAATCTTGTAATAACTAACGTCTTTCATAAGCAGATATTGCTGTGTCTGTCACAGTCAAGGAATCGAATGTATTTTATATAATATTATTTACGATGCAATAATCAATACCCTGCCGTGTAGCGGCGGGTAAGAAAATCCACTACCCTATATCTTCCCGTGGGTGTCGTAAAAAGCGACAAAGGAAAATAGGCAGGATATGGGCAGCAGCATCTTCCTGATAACAACAAACTTAAAATAAAAAAACTGCGGTTGCTAAACCGCTCGCCAAGCGTGGCAAATATGGCAAATATGAATGAGAGTAACAAAAAAATGGCCCCCAGTCCCCGGCGGCCCCGCTATTCCTGGCTACGATGGCGACCATGGTAACGGCGTGGCAGGGGCTGCTAAGAATCTCCGGTGGAGGTTCGTTTGCCACCTAAGAAAACTCGACCTGGCAACATACAACGCACGCACCCTGAGGACTGAAAAAAAAGATCGTAGAGCTGGAAGAAGAGATAGACAAGTTACGCTGGCATATTATAGGATTATCCGAAGTCCGAAGAGAGGGAGGGAAACGGTAATCCTCGAATCCGGCAACTTGCTCTGTCACCGGGAGGGCGACCATCTGTCACAAGGAGGTTTAGGCTTTATCGTCCACAAGTCTCTCGTTAACAACGTTGTAAAGATTGAGAGTGTGTCGACGAGGGTTGCGTACCTTATACTCAGAATCACCAAACGGTATTCGCTGAAGGTCATACAGGTTTACACACCAACCTCGGCACACCTCAATTAGGAGGTGGAGGAAATGTATGAGGATATGTCTAGAGCCATGCATTCCTCCAAAACCCAATATACGGTGTTAATGAGAGACTTCAATACAAAACTAGGCACAAGGTGAGCTGAAAGTAGAGAAATTTGGAATAGGGCAACGGAACCCAAGGGGCCAGCAGCTGACCGACTTCATGGAAAAAGAGGGACTATTTATAATGAACTCTTTCTTCCAGAAGCGGCCCCACAGGAAGTGGACCTAGTCGAGCCCCGATGGTTCCACAAAAAATAAGATTGACTTCATTATGACGACCAAACGACAACTGTTCAGTGATTTCTCCGTGATCACGAGGGTGAAAACTGGTAGCGATCACCGAATGGTTCGAGGCACACTTAACCTAAACGTTAAGTTGGAGAGGTCTCGTCTAATGAAGTTAACGCTCCGTCCCCCTCGTGCTCTGTTCCAAAGTCCCGAAACCTTTCAGCTCGAGTTACAAAACCGTTTTCAGTGCCTAGAAGACTGCAATGAAGTGGACGATATGAATAACAAGCTCGTTGAAACTGTCCATGCGGTCGGCTCTAAGTTCTGCAAGACCCGCCGCAGAAAAACACTTAAACTCCCCGATCACACTCTCAATCTCATGGCTGTCAGACGGGAGATGAAGCTATATTCTTCAACAGATTTGACAGCATACATGCAACTGAACAAAGAGATCTCCAAATGCATGCGGTGGGACTTACGCAACTTCAATAAGCTTGTATTGAAGAAGCGATCGAGCGGAACCAAGGCTCCAAAGTCTTTGCCAGAGATCTGTCTGCCAGAAGGAGCCAACTGTCAAAGCTGAAGACCGAGTGTGGCAGCATGGTTTCCGGGGCACCTGAGATTTTGCGTGAGATTGAGAGGTTCTATGCGCAGCTGTACACGTCATTGTTGGAGCCTCACGCAAGTGTGAGTAACGATCCAAGAGCGAGTCTTATCCGACACTATTCCGAAGATATCCCGGACGTCAGTCTGAGCGAGATTAGAATGGCTCTCCAGCACCTTAAAAACGGCAAGGCCCCAAGTGAGGATGGAATGACAGCGGAGCTTCTGAAAGCAGGTGGAAGACCGGTACTTGAGGTCCTTCAAAAGCTCTTTAATTCCGTCCTCCATGGTGGCATTACACCGGAGGCGTGGAGCAGAAGTGCGGTGGTCTTGTTCTTCAAGAAAGGTGACAAATGCTCTCTTGAAGAACTACAGACCGATTTCCCTTCTGAGCGGCGTCTACGTGATGTTTTCGAAAGTTATTACGATTCGTCTCGCGCGCAGATTTGACGACTTCCAGTCTCCCGAACAAGCCGGTTTCCGAAAGGGCTTTAGCACCATAGACCACATACGTACCCTTCGACAAATTGTACAGAAGTCAGAGGAGTAAAATTTGCCACTATGTCTGGCGTATGTTGATTATGAGAAAGCCTTTGATTCCATCGAAATTTGGGCGGTGCTGCAATCCCTTCAGCGGTGCCAAGTTGACTGTCGGTATATCGTAGTGCTGAAGTGTTTGTACAGTAGAGCTACGATGGCTATCCGAGTACAGAACCAGAGTACGAAACCTATCCAATTGCAGAGGTGTAAGAAAGGGTGATGTTTTATCCCCGAACCTCTTCACCGCTGCATTGGAAGAGGTTTTCAAGCTTCTTGACTGGAAAAGATACGGTATTAACATCAATGGCGAGTACATCACTCACCTTCGATTTGCCGACGATATAGTCCTTATGGCAGAATGGCTGGAGGACCTAAGCACTATGCTCAATGACCTCAATGTGTCTCCTAACGGATAGGTTTTAAGATGAACATGGACAAAACAAAGATCATGTTTAATGTCCATGTCACACCTATGCCGGTAGTTGTTGGGAGCAATAAGCTTGAAGTTGTTGACGAGTAAGTTTACCTGGGACAAATATTCCGACTAGGTAAGTCCAACTTCGACCGAGAGGTCAACCGACGGATTCAACTCGGCTGGGCAGCGTTCGGGAAACTACGACACATCTTCTCGTCAGACATACCTCAAAACCTTAAAACGAAATTGTACAACCAGTGCGTCTTGCAAGTGGTGACTTACGGATCTGAGACGTGGTCCTTCACTGCTGGCCGTATGAGGAAGCTCAAGGTCGCTTAGCGAGCTATAGAGAGGGCTATGCTCGGGGTTTCACTGCGTGATAAACTCAGAAATGAGTATATCCGCAGTAGAACAAGAGTAACCGACATAGCCCAACGGACTAGTAGGCTGAAGTGGCAGTGGGCCGGCTATATAGCACGAAGAACCGACAACCGATGGGGAAAAAGGTTCTAGAGTGGCAGCGTCGTAGAAATGTATTTAAACAACTTTATAAAATTCCGTATAATCATGTTATACGTTATTTTTTTTATTTGGATTTACCAATTTTTTTTAATCTAATCAAATTTCTAACTAAACTTTTAAACTAATAATCAAAATAATTAATCAAAATATAATTACGAGTAGAGCTATAGCCTCCTGCGATTAAAGGTCTCTTAGTCACTACAGCATTCCACACCATGAATATAACCGCATCGGCTCAAAGATTTTCGAATTCCCTACGAGAATATTTGGTAGGTTTCTAGCTGGTTATTCCCAGAATAGAGGTTCAACCAGTGGTAAAAGTAAAAAAAAAATACTTTGAATATACATAATATATTACTTGTAATCTATAAGTATATTGAATTAACGGCTCGCTTCGGATTCGCACAGGAGAATTTTGAATCTCGACAAAAGTGCCGCTACTTACTGAGTTGAATTGCAAATTAAAACCCTCCAGAGATCCACCCAAACACAAACAAACCATTTCATCATAATTGGCCCAGCAGTTTAGCAGGAGATAAGTAACAAACACATGTACAGAAGTATTATATATGTAAAGATAAACATGATCGCATGGAGTGGTAAACACGATAACTTTTGAAAATATCAATTGTTTAATTCAATCTAATTTTTAATCTCTCATCTATTACGTGGGATGCCATGGAATGTAAATTGGTAATTTAATTTTGTTTTGTTTAGTTATAATTTTTTTTTCGGCCGCTAAATGTTGAAGTTTGTGGTGTTTCAGTAGCTTTGTATTAATTTATTTTACTAAATAGACAACCTTACTATCTCACTTTGGCGTCAACCATCGTCGTGAATGGATACTGTATCGGTTGTTTGCATAGCGGCTCAAAAAGATCGCTGTACAAATACAAAATATTCGAAAAACCTCATTTCATACATACTTTATTATAATAATATTCAGAGATTTTATTACAATATTTAATAAACCGCAGAATAAATAATATTAGTACGTAGGTACTAAAAGTAAGTAGGATGTATATACTTATACTTAAATAAGTCTTGGACTTTATGGATGATATGATGACCATATTAGCATTATGAGTCGTGCACTTTTGGATTTCCCAAACTTTTTTTTTTAAATTGAAGTTTGACATAAAATTATTGGAAAGTTGGTATTGGAAAGTATAATAAGGTTATTAGTGAAAACTTGTGTGTTTTTAAACTACGTTAAAAAATCCGTAAAATCATGTTATACGTAACTTTTTTAATGCGCTTAGGGCATGCACAATTGGATTAACCAATTTTAATTTATTTCCTCACAAATATATATGATTTAAATGATATAGATTTTTAGAACTTTAAAACGCTATATCTTGAATCCACGTTTTTTTTAGTTAATACAGTGTTACATATCAAGCGCTGTATCAATGTGCATCGCTTGCCTCTTTTTCAATTATGACTAAAATCTGCCCTACATTTATTGCACACACAAAGGGAGAAAATAGGTGTAAATGTATTTTGTTGCGAGAAGCTGTGGTTAGTTAGCGCCGTCTTTTATAAAGGCTGTGCTTTGTGTAAGGTTTATGATTAGTTATATTATTATGATTATATAGAATCCTGTATGTAATGTAAGGTTTATGATTAGTTATATTATTATGATTATATAGAATCCTGTATGTAACGTTTATGATTAGTTATATTATTATGATTATATAGAATCCTGTAGTTATTAAGAATTATTATTAAGTATGAAGTTTATATTGTAAAACCATTAAAATATTATTGTTTATAAGTTGCTCAATTGATTGATTTTAAATTCACGTGACTAAGCCACGTGACTGGCCAAGGGGGGGATAGCCGGATGAGACATGCAGAAGGGAAGGCGGGCAGTTGAGGAGCAGTAGTCGAATAAGACGCATCAATGTAAAATTGGCAAATTAAATCAGAGTGCGAATAAAGTTAGTCCGTTTAATTTATACATCTGACACCCAAAAGGTCTGAAGTGGGATACAATAAGGCTCTAGAAAACTACCCTTACTACGTCCACGGCTCGGAAAAGCGTAAGTAATTTTTAATTATATACATGTGATTCAGTGATATTGAAAATTCTGGCGGTTGTGATTAATTTTTTTTTGTTGTGTCTCTTTCTCTTATACTTATCTGAATTTTATTTGTCTTACTCCTCTTCATATTATAACCTGCGCCGAAGTAACTTTTTTTTTTGTTATTACCTTTTAACCGTTTAGTGCAAGCGCACCGAACAATCGAACCACGTAATGTTCGCATGTGCGTTGGGTTGAAAAAACTATTAATGACGATTATAACTTTGACTTAATATTTGCTGAAGCTATTAGCTAGTATCAGTTTTGCATTTCACGTTATTTGAAAGGAATTAATTCTACCCACCTACCGTTTTATTCGCATGGTGACGAAAAGTTTTATTCGTTCTATTAGAATTTAATGAAACTTGTTATTGCAAACTGGCTTAAATGTTTACATAAATGTATTAGAGTGCGTCAGGTCTTTGAAAATACACGATTTTCGATGAATGAACATGGATAATAAAGTTCTTTTTTCCCCTTTCTTTTCTTTTCGCCCTTCCAATGGAAGTGTATTTATACAATTTTCCCTTCTAGCTTTTGGGAATGTACTCGATATTATGGCATTTAAATAACCCTACCCTACCTTTTGCAATTATTGTACGCGGTTAAAGCAGTTTATAATTATCACCATTCTAAGCTCAACAATGTCAGTTTCAGTTACGCTCAACTGTGACATGGAGGACGACACTAGCCGAGGGGAAGGGTCTAGTGCTCATCTAGTAAGAGGAAGTGGCTCAATGATAAAAGGAGCCCATGTGCTTAGTCGAGGGGAAGGACTAACACATGGGAGTGACCAAGGAGCGTCCGAGGTTGAGGATGTAGGTCAACAGGAAAGGATTAGGAGGATGAGCGTGAGGATAGAGCAACCGGTACCATTGGATAAAATGGACAAGGATACGATGATTCGTAGAGGACGGTCGCATGGAAGGCGATCGAGTGGACGACGATCACGTGGACAGCGATCGAGCGGACAACGATCAAGCGGCTCTGACGACAAGGACGAATACGAAAGGCGGAGACGGAAAAGGACAAGGACAGGACAGAGGAGACGGCGTGCGTCTTCCTCTTCAGGATCTGATATGGGGTCACCGCGGCTTCCATGCAAGGTTAAGCGTGGTAAGGAGGACAACGGATCGGATACGAAGGTATTATTAGATAAGTTCTTGAACATTCTTGGCAAAATGAAAGGTTCAGATAGGCCCAAACTTACGTTCAACACAAATGTTATTCCCGAATTCGACCCAATGGTAAAGGAACAAACCATTCTTACTTGGCTAACGAAAGTGGAAGAATGTGCTCACATATATGGGTGGGAAGACAGGGAAATTATCCACTATTCGTTACCCAAGCTTTCTGGTGTCGCTAAAACGTGGTATCAGGGCTTATCTAGCCTATTATTTACCTGGACTGAGTGGAAAAAAAAAGTGATAGAATCTTTTCCCCAAAGCGAGGACTATGCTGAATTATTGCATAATATGCTAGCAAAAACCGTTAAATACGGCGAGTCGCTAGAACACTACTATTATGCTAAAATAAACTAGTTAAATCGTTGCAAAATTTATGGCAAGGAAGCGGTAGACTGTTTGCTCTATGGGGTTGAAGATCGTGCCGTTAAAGTTGGTGCTCAGGCCGCTCAATTTAAGCAACCTGAGCAAGTACTCAAATATTTTAGGACCGTGAAGGTAGGCAAAGTCCGTGACTCCAGTAACGATGCCAACCTGAAAAAAACAAATCAGTCTGGCACAAGCCGGGCGGGCCCTAGTAATAACGGAATCCGTTGCTTCAATTGCAGCGAAATAGGTCATCCTAGCTTTAAATGTTCAAAACCTTTCGTGAAGTGTACGACCTGCGGGAGGATTGGTCATCAGGCGATTAACTGTTTTAAAAGTAAAACTCCGTTTAATAAAGACGATAGTCAGGCCTTAGATAAAAATAATGTACAAAAACAAGTATCTAATGTAACTGTCGATGATCACGCTATTGATAAGTATATACTGGATATTAAGATTAACAACTCGGGGGTCAAGTGCCATGTAGATTTGGGGAGTCAATGCTCGTAAATTAGACATAGTACCGCTAAGGATTTGAACCTGAATATCGATGTGAGGGAAGGTATGCCAGTATTAAAGGGAATAGGGGGGAACCTGACTTGCCCTTTAGGTGTAGCTACTGTGAATGTAGAAGTTCAAGGGTTAAAAGAAACCATTGAAATATATGTAGTGGAAGATTATGTACTGAGTTACTCTGCGTTACTTGGACATTCCTTTACAGAAAAGCCTGATATTATAATGACTAAGACTCCGACTGAGATCGTATTTCAAAGACTCACGTGTAATAAAATAAGACTCGTAGTGGAAAATAATACGGAAATAGTTGGTAACGTTGTACGTCCCATAATTGTTAATGCTAATGGGCAGGCAAACTGTAGCATCTACGTCCATGGCTCGTTAAGGGGTACTGAAGGAAAAGAGTACTATCTTTTTCCCGGTACGTACGAGATAAAAGACAACCGCACAGCGCTCTTAGCTTATAACGCCTCTCCAAACAAGGTTTGTATAAAGAAGGACACTCTCTTAACACGAGCCATGCTTAATACGTATCCAACACCGTTTCTCCAATCTTGTAGCGTTTTTGACGATAAGGGACTGGACGGAGAGATCAGTTGCAATCCTGAGCTAACAAAACAGCAACGTGAAGAACTACAAAAGGTATTACTTCAGTATAGCGATTGCTTCTCAAGTGGGCTCAAGGACCTTGGGTTTACCAACATCACCGAGATGGTGATCGACCTTGACGACGCGGAGCCAGTCGTGTATCGTCCATACCGTATGTCACATGCTGAGCGACAATTGGTAAGAGACATGGTTAAGGAGATGGTAGATAATGGTATAGCTAGGGAGTCATCTTCATCATATGCCAGTCCTATAGTTCTGGTACAAAAAAGGAGTGGTGAGAAACGATTGTGTGTGGACTATAGAGCTCTTAATAGAAAGACCAAGAAAGAACACTACCCCCTACCAAGAATCGATGATCAGTTGGACTTGTTATCAGGTAACACCTTATTTACGTCTTTGGATCTCGCTTCAGGGTATTATCAAATACCGGTCGCCGAGGCCTCTCGTAGTAAGACTGCCTTTGTAACACCTGATGGGCAGTATGAATACAACCGCATGCCTTTTGGATTAGTTAACGCACCATCTGTGTTCCAAAGGAAAATCCATAAAATATTAAAGGAGGCCCAAATTAAATATGCTATTGTCTACATGGATGACATACTGATACCATCCAAGGATTTTAGGGAAGGCATCCAAAGACTAGGCGAGGTTCTACAACTTCTGAGGAAAGGCGGACTCACACTGAAATTAAGTAAGTGCCATTTCTTTTTGAATGTTATAGACTTTCTAGGGTTTGAGGTAAGTGCTAATGGGATCCGCCCAGGTAGTAAAAAAACTGAAGCCGTCTCGAAATTCCCAACACCTACCAATCAGCATGAATTGCGCCAATTTCTGGGTCTGTCTGGTTTCTTCAGGCGTTTCATAAAGGGATATGCCACGATAACTGCACCATTGACGGATCTACTGAAGAAAGACGCTAACTGGAGTTGGAAACCCGAACAGGATCAGGCATTCACAGGCATTAAATGCGCTCTGGTGGAGCGACCGGTGCTGGCTCTATACAACCCTAAGTCCGAAACCGAGCTACACACCGACGCTTGCAAAGAAGGCCTAGCAGGTATTTTACTGCAGCGTAACTGCAATGGCGCGTTGCAACCAGTTTCCTACTTCAGCAGGAAAACTACCGCTGACGAACGCAAGTTTCATTCGTACCAGCTTGAAACTTTGGCGGTTATTGCATCGCTCAATCGATTTAGGGTTTATTTGGTTGGAATACCATTTAAAATCTTGACAGATTGCAATGCACTCAGGTCCACTCTAACTAAACGTGACTTGATACCTCGTATAGCTAGGTGGTGGGTCCAGCTTCAGGAGTACGACTGTACAATCGAGTACCGGCTTGGTGCTCGCATGGCACACGCGGATGCCCTGAGCAGAAACCCAGTGAATTCTCCTTCAGGTAATACACATGTACTAGACATTTTACAAATACAGCAAGTTGAACAGGACTGGATTGCGACGGTACAAACTGCAGCTGACGAAGTAAATAAAATCAAAAGCATCCTTTCCGACCCATCATCGGCGGAGGTATCTGACGTACACAAAAACTACAGACTGAAGAACGGTCGTGTTTACCGCGTGGTAGGTGACGAGATAAAATGGTCGGTACCCAAAAGTGTGCGCTGGCAAATTTTAAAAATGAACCATGACGACTTTGGTCATTGTGGTTTCGAAAGAACGCTACAGCGAATCCGAGGCCATTATTGGTTCGCAAAAATGCGGCGTTTCGTCCAAAAGTATGTTACCTCCTGCCTTGAGTGCGCGTACCACAAAGTTCCAGGAGGTAAACGAGAAGGAGAGCTCCACCCAATCGAAAAGGTGAGTGTGCCGTTCCATACAGTCCACGCAGACCATCTGGGACCGTTTGTTAAAAGCAAGAAAGGCAATTGTTATTTGTTGGCCCTAGTTGACGGGTTTACAAAATTCGTTAATATAACCCCGGTAAGGAACACCAAATCTAGTACGACCGTGCGAGTTCTAAAAGACCATGTAAGTTATTTTGGTGTCCCTACTCGTCTCATTACAGACAAAGGTACAAGTTTCACCAGTAAGGTATTTCGGGATTTTACGACCTCTTACGGGATCAAACATATTATAAACGCCGTAGCAACGCCTCGAGCAAACGGGCAAGTAGAAAGGTTCAATAGAACGATTTTAGATGCTCTATCGACAGCCAGTCACGGCGGCGACGACAAGTCGTGGGACAACCACATCGCTGACATACAGGTTGGTATGAACACAGCTCGACATAAAACTACCCAAAAGAGCCCTTCTGAGCTACTATTCGGGTTCAACATAATTAGTAGAACAGAAGGAATACTTAGTACGGTAATCAATGACACCCTAAATATGACTCCCATTGAGGATTTGGCAGAAGTCAGACAACAGGCTAGTGAAAAAATAAAACACCAACAAGTTAAAGATGCAGCCAATTTTAATAAGCATAGGAAACCAGCAAGGCAGTACCAAAAAGGAGATTTAGTACGCTTAGCAAGGCAGGTTCCACACGACGGAAAGTCTCAAAAGCTTTCTGTTAAGTACCAAGGCCCTTATCGTATATTAAAGGTCCTTCCCAATGATAGGTTCGTGGTAGAGGATACACCAATGACCCGCAAAAACGGTAGAAGGTATGAGGCTGTTGTATCTATTGATAAGGTTCAGCCTTGGATGTCGTTTAGTAGAGAATCAGAGTCCGATGAATCTAGTAATAGCGTTGGTGACAGTGATTAGATACTTGATTGCTCAGTTAATGCTAGTTAGGCGGGATGGCATTTAGTTATTTATAATATAATATATATAGAGTTGCTGTAAATTATATTTACATTTAATTAAACAGTATTCCTTTACATAAAATAAATTAACGGCAACATTATACTACTAAAATGTAATGATTTAGGTATACATGTACATTTCCTTTACAGATGCATTACTTATGAAAGAAATTGTTATAGAACATAAAAACATGTAAAATGAATCGATTAAGCGATAGATATGTGTATTTACTTGGTATTTCCAAAAAAAAAATCCATGTAATAATATTATTAATGTTTACAATCACGTCATAAATAAACATAGTGTATAACTACTTATATAACTGATTTATTTGTAAGTTGTTTTGTTTATAACATATATATCTTTGTTTTAGTTTTTGTTTTTTTTATCTTGATCTCAAAGCGAAGGGTCTCGCTTTAGGTAGGATGGCCGAGCTGTAAGTTTTATAATTAGTTATATTATTATGATTATATAGAATCCTGTATGTTATGTAAGGTTTATGATTAGTTATATTATTATGATTATATAGAATCCTGTAGTTATTAAGAATTATTATTAAGTATGAAGTTTATATTGTAAAACCATTAAAATATTATTGTTTATAAGTTGCTCAATTGATTGATTTTAAAGTCACGTGACCAAGCCACGTGACCGGCCAAGGGGGGGATAGCCGGATGAGACATGCAGAAGGGAAGGCGGGCAGTTGAGGAGCAGTAGTCGAATAAGACGCATCAATGTAAAATTGGCAAATTAAATCAGAGTGCGAATAAAGTTAGTCCATTTAATTTATACATCTGACACCCAAAATTTGTAGGGGCGAGATTGATACTGTTAAGAAGTTTTGTTATTGAGCTACGTTACTTTGTGTACCTTTTTGCGCAACAATACTCAATAATGATTTTTTTATAGAATAAGAGTGACAAATGAGCATATAGTCCACCTGATAGTAAGGGAATGCTGCGGCCTATTGACATCTAAATCTACCATCAATTCAGAATCAAAAAGCAGACGCATTGTCATGTTGTGGTAGAGTCATGCTGCAGGTATACTATAGCTGTAGCACGAATGAGTCACATCACTAGTTCTTCGTTATCTACGTATGCTGAAGCAAAGCTCTACATTCGCTATATACGATTTAGTATACTTTGCTATGTAGTCGTAAATGATAGAAATTAAATAATATATCATTATAATCATATATTTCTCATATTATTATTGTGTAATAATGCATTGCATTTGTAATGAAAGCACAAAATAACATCTTTTTACTTCACTTTTATTATTTTTTCTGTAAATGGTGGTTTTACCATTTTGTAAACGTAAGGTATAAAGGGTCACGATTAAGGCAAATTAATGCTATTACGGAGAAGGTCCAGATATAGAGATGTCCAGGTGTGGACTTGCGGGCTGATGATAAAGAAGATTCATTAGCATCTACAACACAAGTTTACAACCTGTGAGGGATATTCAATGGAACAATGACGCAGCTGCTATCTGTTTGTCGAAACTAAAAATCTTTCAACATTCTAGAACTAAATTAGTTGATACTTGTTTTCAAGATTTATTTAGAGATGCACTATCTGAAATCATGCATGAATGAACCGACTAATTCAATAAATGAATCGACGATTAGATTTTTAATCACAAAACCTTACCGTAGAAAATACACGATCAATTTGGATGAGATGACACAGGGTTCTTTTTCAAAAATTAAGAAAAGTCTTGAATCATAAGGTAACTCCCTGACAACATCCATGAGAACAAATCAAAAACTGTTACCCCTTTACTAGGATTTTCACCTATATCGTGGAGACAGTTCATTCACATGGAACATACATACATTTCAGAAGGAAAACCATACAGATCCGGAACAATTATTTAAGGCCATACAAATACTGAAACACAAGATGGGCAGCAGCTTCTTCCGGATAACAACTCAAAATAATCTGAATCTTACGTGGTAGAGCCATGCTGCAGCTATATTAGTATTATAGTTGTAGCACGAATGGGTCGGCTCGACCGGGGAAGGACCACGCTCTCACAGAATACCAGCGTCAAATAGCAGTTTAATACTGCTGTGTTTAGTATGGTAAGTGTAGAGAACCGGAGACCCTTTTTACTGGAAAAGAGGCATTTCATCTTAGTTATCTCGGGTGACAACGCATCTACGTTTTGATTCGCAAAAGAGGATAAATGTAGACGTCTATGGGTCACAGCAACCACTTACCATCAGGTGGACTGTGTGCTCGTTTGTCACTCGATTCTATAAAAAAAACCATTTATAACTGGTAAAACATTGGATAATGGTGATTTTGACTAAATTACATCGGCTAAAAGTGTTTTTGACCAAGAATGTTAGTCAAAACTACTTTTGACTTATACTTTTTGAATTTCTGAAATTAAAAGTTAGATTTCTTCAATATAATATTTTATATCATTATAATGTACGCAGCTTTAGGGTGGCTCAAGGGCCACCCCAGCCGTACCTTCTACTCTCACTCACTCATATTGCGAGTTTTGACCGATAGTCTGAACTTTAAATGAGGCAAAATTACTTTTGACCAACGTCCTCAGTCAAAACTTTTTTTGTCTAATTTTTGGAGTCAAAAGTGGTTTTGAACGGTTATGAGTTTGACTGTGACATTTAAATTTACAAAAAAATCTTCAAGTTTTTCGGATAAAATATAGCCAAGGTCCCTGCTGTTATTGATGTTCGTACAGTTTTATCACCATTGATTCATTCTGAATATTAGTTCGGACAGAGAGACAAACAAACAGACAGAATTCAAAAACGTTTATTTATAACTTAATAGCGTGCAAGTAACCCCTTGAGCTTAATGGAAGCTATTTATTTCAATATTACGGACAGGCAATTCAATTATATTTATATGCATAAAGATACAGATTAAAATAATGTCAAATTTGCAAACTATAATCTACATTATAATCATGTACAAGATTGGGGCAGGTTTGTTAAATATAATTATATGTCAGATTTCAGGCAGAGGATGATGAAAAGATCGATACAGGTCTGTGATCATTTTAGTCGTCGTTCATTTAAAATACTTCTTTATATTAGAAAACTCAAACAAATAATTAACTACGATTGTAGTAAATGGTAAGACTCCTTCATTGCCTAAGGATCCAACCGTAGGTAGGTAGGTAAGTAGTAGGCTTACCTACTATTTACCTACCTACTCTACCTACTGTTCGTAAACAGTTTACCTATTGTTTACGCCCGAACGCTGACTTCGGGATTGACGTCAGAGGGCGCGCGGCTCGGCGATACCGGTTTGACGTTCGGTCGTGCGTAGAACGTGCGAGGGCAAATAGGAGTCGTTTGCCAGCTGTGCTTGGGACAGCACGCTGTCATTTTTTGTTCGGGGATGCGGAATTGTGTACGCACGCGTCGAGTAGATATACGGTCTAGGGTTCGAACCGCGCATTCCTTGTTCGAGAGCTTCTCCCGGTTGATCATCAGGAAATCATTATAATCGTGTCGTCGCATTAAGTGCCCTTTTTTGTGGGTGTTGGCTTGTTAGTTTACGCGTCAACGAGGCGTATTTTGAATCTTTTCGAGACGTGGTTTTTGGTGCACAATGAAGGAACTTAGTTGTGTTTAACTGAGTAGTAGGACTCATTAATAAATCGCTGTAATTCCCTCTTTATAATTTGTGATAAATGAATCCGGGACATTGAATGTTGAACATTGAACTACTGTCCGTTACTGTGTATCACGTGTTCGATTGTATGATGAATGTGGAATTAGGCGAGTTTTAGTTAGTTAAATGTACAATGAAGCTAATAGGACAATCATCGTGACGAACGAAGAAAGTGACTGTGGACGGCGCCGCGGAAGGTTACCTCAATTTGGAGCGATGCTGACGTCCGGGCTGCTGCCGACGGCAACGGTCTAATAAGGTCAATCACCACCAGTCACACCCAGATACACATCACAGCACCTTACTTCCCTTGCACCACACAACCACATGCGACCTGACCGAATCCTGAGGGACCAGTCACCTTGGATATAGGTAAGTAAGCTCGGTTTAATATTCTCCCTGTTGAATAGCAGCAAGATCGAACCCCCTTATTGTTTATTGTTATTAGAAATTTTCCACTTTGGCCTTAGGAGGCCCGACCTGCACCTGCTTGTAGGGTCTTCCGCTATGGGCCCGGAAGTTTCTACTCTTATTTAGGAAGCTGTAGACCGTAACACCTATTTTTGCCACGAAGCTGCTTTGCGTGCACTACTGTGTTCCCGTTTGAAAGGGAGCCAGTGTAATTATGTTTTTTTTTTTAAATAAAATAAATTAAGAGAATGGTTCTTTTCGAACATGCCAGACATACTGTTATTTATAATTAAATAACACAAAACAATCAGTTAAACTACTCGTACACTGTACTTGTTTGTTTATCAAATTTTAGTTATTTAGAATTTGTTGTAATGCAAAGCTGTTTTTTTTTGAAAACATTGATTCTTTGAGAGCAAACAAAAGAAATGATTAATCCGTATGTATTATGTTTGTAAATATTATAACTATTTATAAAACTAAACATGACTTAGCTGTTAAACAAAAAGACAGTGACAACTGTGCAACAGTAGGCATTTAAGTCTCGTCCGGCGCAGGACTAATCCTACTATTCTGTTTTTACTATGACTATACTATCTAAATGAGTGACAGAAGTGACAACTTATCTGTGGTTTAATTCTTTAAACATATAGGTATTTCTCTTTTATTTTAGAATAGATGTAGTTGGCCCTTTTGTTTGTGTCGTGTGTTTTTGCTTTCGTGCGCGTGTGCATGCGTGAATGCGTGCGTGTCATTTTACTTCCTCCGTCCACGTAGCTGTATTATAATTAATATTTTGTGATTTTTCTAATATCTCTGAAATGGATTTCATTTGTTATCCGAAATAAAGATTTATTATTATTGTTTTTTTTTACTGGAAACGAGGCATTCCATCTTAGTCCTGACGGGTGACAACGCGTCTGCATTTTGGTTTTTTATTGAGGATAGATGTAGATGACTATGGGTCACAGCAACCACTTACCATCAGGTGGACTGTGTGCTTGTCACCCTTATTCTATTAAAAAAATTGGTATAGGTGTCTATAGGAAACAGTATTCACTTACCATCAGCTCGACTGTATGCTCGTTTGCCTATTATATAAAAATGTCATATTATGTAGATATGCGTCATAGTTTGTAGATATTTTTTATGATAGTACGTTTCTACTATCAATGCGTTAGAACTACTAATGCTACTTTAACTTTGATACAATGTTGTTTCGGTTACTTTCGAAGCCGGTGATATGAGAGAGTCCAGATATGCGTTAATATACCTATATTATAGTAGCAGCGGCTGTTGGAACTTTGCCAAGGACCGAGCGGTGTGATAACGAAAATCTAGGCTCAGCGTAAACAAAGTTAAACAAATTTGGTAGCTGCAATTCGTCGCGTAATTTTGTTCATTTTATATTGCATAATAATATTTATATTCATTTCAGTAGAGCCACGCTACAGCTACATTTGACCGTGTAGAGGTAGTGTAAGAATATCCACTACCCCATATAGTGCCGTCGGTGTCGTAAGAGACGACAGACGAAAACAAACCAGGAGTTGGGCAGCAGCGTTTACCTAATAATGACTAAAATCTAAACTTCGGATTCCAACTCGCTTGCGAAGCGTAGTTACTAGGTCAAGTATCCTCCTTAATAGGCAATTATATGGGGAGGCCTGTATTTAGCAGTGAGAGGAGCACTTTTAGAAGGCTGTAACGTAAGTAAATTGCACCAGTCTCACGCATTATCGTGTTGAGAAATTGATCGAAAACTGCCAGTAGGTATGTTTCATTAGACAAAGCTTCTTTAATCAATCGCATTTCGAAACTAGATACTGAAACACATTTCAAATGAAAGAATATAATAAAAAATCACTGTTTCATATAAGGTGATGTTATTTTCTTAATTTATTTACAAGTGTTGGCAACCAACATCGGCCGCCCCTCTTCGTGCACAACGGAAGAGAAGTGGAAAGGGAAATGTATAAATTAGGGTGCATCATGATTCTTAGGCATTTAGTTTGAGAACACGCGTCGAATTAGTCAAAGTGTAATTAAGTGTCGTGATTACAAAACCTGTAATATTGAGTGCTTTGTAAAAATATTAATTGAATAAATATATTGTGTTATAAGTACATATTTCTTTATTATAAATTATTTCATTGTGTTAACATCAAAAATGGGATACAATCCCTGTTATCGTCCACATAATATAATCTTCAAATAGTGTGATAGTTATTAACTTTGTGAAAGACTTCGCGTTGATGTCTTTGTTTTTATTAAATGTCGAAATGAAATTTGTTGTAGGTACTATTTACGACATTGACATACCATGAAAGTTTAGTTAGTAAAAGTTTAAAGTGAAATGTTTTAAGCCAAAAGTTAAATCGTTTTGTTCAATTAAGATTCAATTGATAATAAGGTACCCGCAAGTACATTCATTATTCCTTTACGTAAAAATGTCAAAAGAAATGTTGGAGGTATTTTAAGATGAGTTATAGTTTTGCATTCAGTGGAAATTTAACATGCTCGAGTTATGTTATAATTTGATATTTGGTGTAATTTACATCATGTTTAAACGATAAACAAAAAAAAGTGCTTAACTTGGACGTGCTATGAATTAAAAACACTAAGTAGTATTTTTGTATTCTAATGTGTTGATATGTGTTACAGTTTAATCCAAGTCTTACGTTCGACAAAATTGGGATCTAATGTTGAGGGTATAGTGGAAGGCGTGATGCTGTGGCGCTCGCTCTCGAGTGGAAGTATGCTGTGGGCTTATGACGCCACAGGCACAATATTTGCCGCTGCTAGCGATCACCATTTGATACACGAGGAAAGCAAATTTATCCTAAACATTGTCTTAAAATTATTTTGTAAGAATAAGTGCTTAACTTTTTAATTAGTTGCGGAAAAGCAAAGTGTAACTGACGAAATCGAAGTAAATCAAATTAGTTTTGACATTGAAGAGCGTATTTAACTTTACATGAGGATCGCACCATACCACCTCTGGTAGTCGTGTCGTGTAGCCGCAGCTCAGTATATGGTGCCCTAGAAAAGCGAACGGTGTCCCAAGAGAAGTGAGAGTAGTGCTGCATTTCTTGAAATCTTGTTCCGACTGAGACTTTTTAATATTTTCTTTTATGTGTTACAGTAGCATGTGTGATGTGATTACATGTACGCGAGTGTAAGGCTAGTGTGTGCCTTGCTGGTCGGTATGGACTACCGGATTCAGCTGTATCATGGCAGGTATTCGGCAGACGCGTATGCTGCGCGTGGTGGGCGCCGTTCCTGAGCGCGCGTATGCTATACATGGCGGTGCTTCGGAAGTCTTAAACTCTGTATGCGCGGAAGTCGTGTTCTCTGAACATGCAGCAGGCTCTATCCGGGCAGGCGCTGTCCTGGTTCACGTTGTTAACGTGATTCACGTGGTTAACGTAGGATCTCGCAAGTTTAAGTAAGAGTATGTGTGAGATACTTCGTATGGAGATGTATGCTTAAATGTGAAAGCGAAGTGCTTTATTATAGTCCACGGTATGAGAGCGTATGTCTGTTTGAGGGCCCTCGTATGCGTGATGGATGAGAGGATAGGCAACTGTGTATCCTGCCTGCTAATTAACAAGTAGATTTTCACGTAGATCACGATGATTGCAACGCAATAAACGCACAAAATATAAAAGGCGTAGGCGATCGCGTTCTTTGAGCTTTAAGTTGAAATTTAAGAGTCGGGACAGGGCGAAGCAAATAAAGATATTTTAAAAAAAAAGAGTATGAACTTTTAGGTGGTAAGGTATAAGGAAATACATCACAAAGTCGATGTTAAGTAGTACCGAAAAAGTGTATATGGCAAAATTTTTGATTGCATTTTACTGAGTGCGCAAGTCGGTACAAAATATTGGTAAAGCACATAAAAAGTTAAACAAAACCGAGATAAGCATAGTTTAAATAAGCTTGTTACGTTTAAGTATAACGAAATATCTAATTAAAATGCAACTGGAATGAACTTGGTACCTTTAAGTGAGACTAAATGTCCTTTAAACGAAAGTGATTCCAGGAGAAAGACGAACCTGGTCTCTTAAGTGTGACAAGTTCCTTTAAGTGCAGGTGGTCTTAAAAGTGCCGTCGAGTTTTGTAGAACTAAAAATGTGTAACCTGATTGTAACATTTGACTATAAACTTGCATCATGATCAGTTTATAAAAAAAAAAGATAATTGATATATATATAAAAGTAGTTTCTAATCAATTTATGCCATCGTAGTACTTTAAATGGACTCGTGAGGTTCCTGAGGCAGGAACCATGCAGTATGGCAGTGTTGGCAACCAACATCGGCCGCCCCTCTTCGTGCACAACGGAAGAGAAGTGGAAAGGGAAACGTATAAATTAGGGTGCATCATGATTCTTGGGCATTCTGTTTGAGAACACGCGTCGAATTAGTCAAAGTGTAATTAAGTGTCGTGATTACAAAACCTGTAATATTGAGTGCTTTGTACAAATATTAATTGAATACATATATTGTGTTATAAGTGCATATTTCTTTATAATAAATTATTTCATTGTGTTAACACAAGTGACTTGTAATGCAAATTTTTTCATGTTTTTATAGAACAAGGGTGACAAACAAGCGCGTAGTCCACCTGATGTTAAGTAAATGCCGTAGCCCATAAACATCTATACTTATATTCGATTAAGAGTCAAAATGCAAATTCGTTATCACCCTTGAGGACTATGATGGTAAGTCTCGTTTCCAGTAAAAAGGGTCTCCTAAACTCCACCATACAAAACAAAACAGAATCAAGCATTATGCTGCTACTTTACGACGATTTTCTGTGAGAACGTGGTCCTACTCCGGTCGAGCCGACCCATCCATGCTACAACCATAATATAGCTGCAGCGTGGCTATACTAGGTATTAAATATGTAGTAAAAATAAGTGTTAACATACTCGTATATGTACACGAATAGCAAACATTGAATAAAACCAATTTTACGAATTTTATCACGTTTAATTTGACTTACTTTTACTTATTTTAATTTCCGTCGTTTCGGGTGCCTTTCAGCACCAATAATTACTAGGGGAACTGAGGTGTTTGAATTCCTAATGATACTTTAAATCCGATCGGGTTACCTTCAGATTATAATAAATAATATCCTCAAGACCAAATTACGGTCATGGCGGCCAGTCCCAATGGAGGTTGTCCTTGAGCGCAGGACAATATTATAGTGTCCAAGTGTATGTGTTAGGACAGGCGCACTCCCATCCCTCACTGTCATTGTTTGATGGGATGGTAATTCGTCCCGCTTTCAGAGGCACGGGGGTGAAACACCGCCACCTTTCTAACTCCAGGCTGCTCTGAGAATTTGTCTGTGTCTCTCTTAGTCTACCACAAAGGATTTTTCAGAACGAAACAACATCGAAATTCTTCATCATCATCATCATCATCATTACAGTCCTTCACAAGTCCACTGCTGAACATAGGCCTCCCCCAAGGAATGCCACAAAGCACGTTCCTGAGCCACCTGCATCCATCGACTTCCTGCATGTCTTACCAGGTCGTCACTCTATCTAGTGGGGGGTCGCCCTACACTTCGCCTACCGATACGAGGCTGCCACTCGAGAACCTTTCTTCCCCATCGGTTGCCGGTTCTTCGAGCTATATGGCCGGCTCACTGCCACTTCAGCTTACTAATCCGTTGGGCTATGTCGGTTACTCTAGTTCTACTGCGGATATCCTCATTTCTAAGTTTATCACGCAGAGAAACCCCGGGAATAGCCCTCTCCATAGCTCGCTAAGCGACCTTGAGTTTCCTCATATGGTCAGCAGTGAAGGACCACGTCTCAGATCCGTAAGTCATCACTGGCAACACGCACTGTTTTGAAATTCTTATAAACTGAAAATTACAAATTAAAATTCTTAAAAACCGCGGTTATAGAATGATGCTTAAAATTCAATTTCCTTTCTCTTTTATTTGGTATACAAGAAAATTTATGGTATCTTTATTTATTAAATTATAATAGATTTACATCTATACATATAAATAAAATTGAAGTGTCTGTGAGTCTGTAATATCGAAATAACTGACTAGTTAATTAACTGCGAAATTGTATATCATTAAGGCATAGCAATATTAATCTTATCTTCAGAATGTATGAACCGATTGTAAAGAAACATCACAAAAAATAGAGAGCAATGCCAGGAGACTATATTTTATTCGAAAATCTTGGAGATTTTTTTTAAAACCGAAAAATTCTTAAATCCAAATAACGCCACATTAATAAGCCAGGACGGGTCGTTAGTTGGTAAATAAATGTTTCATTTTTGTGATTTGGAAATACTTGTACTTGTTCCACAATATTTATTTTAAATTATTAATTTACCACCTCTACAAAACGAGAGTTTTCACCTCACGGCATCATCAGGGTATTATATGGAACACCGAATTAAAGTGTCTCGTCGTTGCAAATAATCTAAGCAATTGACCGACTGAGACGCCAGCGTACTACCCAAAAGTATTTTAATAATTTTTAAAATAAAAAAATTTAAAATCAAATTTTAGCAACATACCAAGCTAATGGCATATTAATTAATAGGATAATGGCAATTCCAAATACGTTGTACATTTTTATAGATTCTATGATCTAAGCAATTGCTGAAGATCTTGGCGCCCGTTCAGATCTCAACTCTTTTCCCTGAATTTGGCTCCCTTTTGACATTTATGTTTTTGGTGGGATAGGATTGTAACTGATTTTACGGGTATATAATATTATAATCTATTGCTATCGTAACGTTATGGTGTAGCGTGTTGAATTTATTCTCTTTCTTATTTGTCCTTTATAAATATTTGAACATCGAAGGATCGGAATTTTGTATTAGAATTGTTTGTAAAGGACGTCTCCATTATTATGTTTATATTGGTGTACCCCAGATGGAAATCCTGAATGATAATAAATTTATGTATAGATAAAGAATTTGATGGCTCCATGGCGCTGTGGCTGAGCATTGATTTGCGGACAAAGGCCTTGGGTCCAAATGTCGCACGAAACAATCATTTGTATGACCTACAAATAATTTTCGTATTTCTGGGTAACGTTTTGGGGGTATCGCTTTTTGTAAAAAAAAAGAAAAGAATAAAAGTACAGAATAGATAATAGTAGAATATATATATATTCTATTATACATACATACATAAACACTCACGCCTGTCACCCAGAGGGGTAGGCAGAGATTATGGACTTCCATTTGGCACGATCCTGACACACCTCTCTCGCTTCCTCCACATCCATATACCTACGCATACACGCTCGTCTGTTAAAGGTACTCGGTAAAATTAATAAAAAAAAAATAATATTCTATTATATACATGTAATATGTTATATATATGTTATAGTATAATATATAATGGTGAAAGTTAAAAATCCGTCCTTGGGAATGTATCTTCATGGATTCCTGTAACAAATATCATTATTAATCATTAACACTTCCGTTCGTCTATCCTGACATGAATGAAGGTACATTGTCCCTATCTTTGTACATTTAGGTACCCACACATAATACGCAAGGATATTTATTACGTTTGACCTCGTGCGAACTAACACTAGCTAAGGCGTCTGCGACCAGCCAT
This sequence comes from Parnassius mnemosyne, assembly GCA_963668995.1. Taxonomy (NCBI): domain Eukaryota; kingdom Metazoa; phylum Arthropoda; class Insecta; order Lepidoptera; family Papilionidae; genus Parnassius; species Parnassius mnemosyne. The sequence continues at coordinate 8,461,415 of CAVLGL010000001.1, read as the reverse complement.
CATGACCTATGATGACTTGGACGGGACAACCTAGCCCTCAACGAATCATCAACTCATATGACAACGTGGACCGGACAACTGTCATGCGTACAAACTAAAGTAAACAAACGAAAGCTATCGATAGCTGCCAGCTGTGGCGCCTGTGTGCTCACGCTTCGACATATATAATATATTTAATTTGACGGCTCCGTGGCGCAGTGGCTTAGCAATCAGTTGTTGCGCTGGGGGCCGCGGGTTCGAATCCCGCACGGAACAAGTATTTGTATTGCCTACAAATAATTGTTCCGGGTCTGGATGTTTGTTCTTGTGCAATTTATGTTTGTAAACTGCCTCCACGACACAGGAGAAAATCCTAGTGTGGGGGTAAAGTTTTTGTAAAAAAAAAATAAAAAAAAAATAAAAACATAAAAATATATTTAATTTATTCTTTATATATTGTTCTTTATAATGTCCACCGTAGGGGCTACCGGCAAAACATAATCTCTGTGATAATTTCACTGCAGTATAATGCTTTGTTGGATGGCTTATTAAGTTAAGTAGAATTTCAATCAGTGACATTTTTTTAAGTATAAATATTAACGCCATTCACTTGTTGTGAAATATGTAAAAATTTGTTTAAACAATATGTTTCCTATTTATACCTTGTCTTGCCATACTAAAAGCCAGCGCTTGACTGCTATCCCACCTGTTGGTCAGTGATGATGCAGCCAAAGCTAGTAAAGCGCACTGTCTTTACAAAAGCCTATTAACACTTGCCTTGAAGACACCAACATTGCAGCACAGCAGCAACTTATTACACTCTTTTGCTGTACGTATGACGATACATATACACATAAGTCGACAATGAAAGGGTGTAGACTGGCTGAGCATCTGGTTGGCCGATGGAAAAAAGGGAGAGGGAGGAGTTAAGTTATACAATTCCTACGTGCGATGTCCAAAATGCTTTTTTTTATAGGATAAGGGTGACAAACGAGCACACAGTCCACCTGATGGTAAGTGGTTGCTGCGGCCCATAGACATCTATATCTATCCTCGTTTGCGAATCAAAATGCAGATGCGTTGCCACCCGTGAGGACTAAGATGGAATGCCTCATTTCCAGTAAAAAGGGCCTCCGGCCACCTGCACTCACCAAGCGAAACGCAGAGGTAAACCTCTACTTCACGCTGGTATTCTGTGAGGTCGTTGTACCACCCCGGTTCGAACCGGCCCATCCGTGCGACAGCAAAAGCTGCCGCGTGGCTCTACCACTGTTAAAATTTGTTGCTTATTGTAGTAAATCGAAAGGCTACTTTGCGCCTATGTTCGAGACTGGTGAAAACCCAAATTAAGGTCACCTAAACCTTATTTCAAAGTACATAATCCAAATATTGCTACTTTCGCCTACGACCTTTATATCAATTTATTGCGAATAAATTATTTAGATTTAAATTTGAATTAATTTCCTGCTGAAATAATCATGTTTTGTATTATGAATACATACATAAATGACCTAATTTTGTCCTTACCATTTTGTAGAATCAAATAAAGTTCTTTATTCTAATTAGTATTACAGTTAATAAATCATAGACAAGGACTTCTTCGTTGCATAGAATATTTGTCTTAATAATCAGGCTGGGCAGGTTGATTTACGATCGCAGTACGATACGGCAGTTATACCCACAGGATGACGTTGCTAACTTACGTCATACACAAAATTAAAGTTACCGAGATAAGCGTGCCACTACTGGGCACATGCACAATTAATCCGTCTCTTTCAATTTTGTGGTCTAATATCCAGTGAGCGGCAGACTTATAGTATTTCAATAAGCTTCACGTTTTTTCTGTTAGTATCCTACACCTGAGGTACATGAAATGGGCATTGAAAGTGCCAATGTTATTTTTTGTTAACTTTTATTGGTTATTTCAAGATGTCAAAGCGGCAACCTTATTACTTTCACTTTTTTTCGGTAAATTTTTTACACCTTTCACACGTGAGTGCCTCTAAAACGACTGCCAGTTAAACTAGAGCCCCCATTTCATGTACATTAAGTATAGCGGACTAAATGAACTTGAAGCTTATTAAAATGCCGGTAGTCTGCCGCTTAGACTATGTATGATACGTTGGTTCTTTTACATATGCCGCGATGTTTTTATCAACCTTAAATTCTTGTGATTTACTAACAATCTTGTGTCATTTATTACGTTTACTTTACTTGTAGATTAAAGGTATTTTAATGTTTTCTTTGCTAGCATTAATATTTTGACTATTTTATAGTAAGTGAAAAGCTGAGAACACAATCTACTTGATGGTAGGGGATGCTGTAGCCCTTAGACTCCTTCATGTTTTCTCGGTTAGAAATCAAAATATAGATGATTGAGGGCTAACATACTTACGCTTACCAGATGTCACTAGTTCGGACTAAGTACCTTTCTTTTTTATAGGACAGGGTGACAAACGAGCATACAATCGACCTAATGGTAAGTGGTTGCTGTGAACCACAGACATCTACATTTATCCAAAATAAAGAATCAAAATACAAATGCGATGCCACCTGTGAGAACTAAGATGAAATGCATCTTTTCCAGTAAAAAGGGTTTCCGTTTCTCTGCACTCACCATACGAAACAAAAGTAGTATCAAGCTGCCATTTTACGCTAGTATATTGTGAGAGCATGGTCCTTCCGCGGACGAGCCGACCTATTCTTGCTACACATATATAGCTGCAGCATGGTACGTACATACGTATTTGTTACGCAGATGGTCACACAGTAACATCACTTTGAAAAGTTGCGTTTTAAATACAAGTTTTTCAGGTTTTAGTGTAAGTACGAGTATATACAAAAATGCTTCAATGCTGTACACCTTATTTTTTACATTTTTAAGAAATTTTTAAAGGTTTTAATTTAGGAATATCCGATATTTGAATTTTCCATTTCTGATCTAATAAAAAATAAAAATATTACTAATATTTCAGAAAAATAGATTAATCTCTAAACTTTTATTACAAATTGATTTCCGGCGCTCTGAAATCTGTCTAATATTTTATCAGATTCTATATACATAAAAGTATATAGAGAAAATATATCATATAGAGTAAAAGTCGTGGAAGCCCTCATGAAGAACAAGATAGCATGTCTCTTTATCGGTAAAATCATACGAAACATAGAAGCACGATGCTACTATTTCATTATGAGAGCATGGTACTTACTTCCCCGGTTGAACCTACCAATTCGTGCCACAACTGTAGTGGCACTGCAGCGTAGCTCTATCACGTAGAAATATTTTAAACCAATTAAATAGGAATCATAATTACATTATGTAAATTGATCCACTGTTTGTAGTCCCGCATGCACGTTAGTGCACTGCAAATGTTTAAACACACATTAAACCGTCAATTCCGTGTTGTAATTCCGAAATACATTTCGATGGATTTGTTCAAGAGGAAATATTATTTCCTATTTTAATTTTAATAAAGTTGTACAAAACATACAATTATAGGAAAGGAGTAGCATTATATTTGGCAAGTTTGGCCACGTGGGGCGGCGTAATAATATCCACTACCCCATCACGTCGCGCAGGTGTAGTAGAAGGCAACAATGGGAAATATTAGAAAAGCTAACGTATTAGAGCTACTTTGTAGCTATTTTATGTGTGTAGTGCGAATGACTCGACCTGGGAAGGATCAAGCCCTCACAAATTACGAGCATAAAATACTGAAAACAAGGTAATACGATTTAGTACTCAAGGGTGGCAACTCCTCTACATTTTAATTCTTAATCGAGGATGGATGAAGGTGTTCAAGGGCCGCAGCAGGATGCATTTCGAGAGTGGGCGCAAGAATTGCATGACTTAACCCCCCCCCCCTCCTCCCCTCCATTCCATCATTGGACCACGATGACGGAATGAAGAGCCACGGCCATATGGCAGTAAAATTGAAGGGGTCAAGTCAAACCTGAAAGAGTGCAGATTTTCACTTCAGCTAACTAATCCGTTGGGCTATGTTGGTTACTCTGGTTGTACTGCGGGTATCCTCATTTTTAAGTTTATCACGCAGAGAAGTCCCGAGCATAGCCCTCTCTATAGCTCGCTGAGCGACCTTGAGCTTGCTCTTACGGTCAGCAGTAAAGGACCACGTCTCAGTTCAATAAGTCATCACTGACAACACGCACTGGTTTAACAGTCGCGTTGGACTTACCTAGTCGGACTATTTGTCCTAGGTAAACATACTCGTCAACAACTTCGAGCTTAGTGCTGCCAACAACTACCGGCGTAGCATGGACATTAAACATGGTCTTTGTCCATGTTCATCTTAAGACCTATCCGTTGGGAGGCACTATTGAGGTCATGATGCTTAGGTCCTCCAGTGATTCTGGCATAAGAACTATATTGTCGGCAAATCGAAGGTGAGTAATGTACTCGCCATTGTTGTAAATACAGTATCCTTTCCAGTCCAGTAACTTGAAAATGTCTTCCAAAGTAGCGGTAAAGAGTATCGGGGATATAACGTCACCCTGTCTTACACCTCTCTGCAGTTAGATAGGTTTCGTACTCTGGTTCTGTACTCGGATAACCATCGTAGTAACCCACTGTATAAACACTTCAGCACTTCGATATACCGACAGTCAAATTGGTACCGCTGAAGGGACTGCAGCACCGCCCAAATTTTGACGGAATCAAAGGCTTTCTCATGGCCTACATATGTAAGAAATACTGGCAAATTGTACTCCTCGGTCTTCTGTACAATTTGCCGACGGGCATGTATGTGATCTATGGTGCTAAAGCCTTTTCTGAAACCAGCTTGTTCAGGAGGCTGAAAGTCGTCGAGAATGCGAACACCGGCATCAGTTGTCGAGCCACCCCTTGTAAATCAATCGGCCAGATCCATTTCTTGTGGGCTGCTTCTGGAAAAAAAAGTTTATCATAAAGAGTCCCTCTTTCTCCATGGAGTCGGCCAGCTGCTGGTACCTTGGGTTTCGATGCCCTAATCCGAATTTCACTACATTCCGCTTTCTGTTTTCTGTTGTGCTTAGTTTGGCGTTGACGTCTTTCATTAACAAAATTTATTGGGTTTTGGAGGAATGCATGACTTTAGAGATATCCACATACATTTCTTCCAAATCCTCATCAAGATGTATCAAGGTTGGTGTATAAACCTGTATGACCTGCAACGAATACCGTTTGGATATTCTGAGTATAAGGTACGCAACCCTCGTCGACACACTTCTAATCTTTTCAACGTCATTACTGAAAGACTTGTGGACTATAAATCCGACACCTCCTTGAGACAGGTTACAGGTCGTAATTTTAAAACAACCTTGAGACAGATGGTCGCCATCCCGGTGATAGTACACGTTGCCGGATTAGAAAGAATTGAATAAACCTCCACCGAGATTCTTGTTACCCCCTGTCCTGCCATTATAATGGTCGCCACCGTAGCTAGGAATAGCGGGGCTGCCGGGGACTGGGGGCCGTTTATTTGTGTCGTTTCTCATGAGGGGTTATTCACACTTGGTGAGCGGGTGGGCAACCGCAAAGTTTTTTATTGTACTATTGCTCTTATCGAGAAGATACTGCTGCCACTCTTCTGCCTGTTTCCCTCTGTCGCCTCTTACGAATCCTACGGGAAGATATGGCGTAGTGGATATTCTTAACTACCACTACACGGCAGGGTATCTTTGGAAGTCTGTAACTCAACATATTTTTATAGATGGTGACAAAACTTGTATAAGTAATTATATACCTATCTCTATTTTACTTGTTTTGTCAAATATTTTAGAGAAAATTATAAATAATAGACTTATAAACTATTCGGAGAAAGATAATTTATTTTTGAGAACATAGTTCGGTTTCAGACATGGCAAATCAACAGAGTACGCAGTTCATACACTTACAAATTTTATATCATCGTATTCAAACAGTGGAAAAAGGTGTATTTCAGTTTTATTAGATTTGGCTAAAGCATTCGATACCGTGTCAATAAAAATACTATTAAAACTTATTATACAACGTCAGTATTAGAGGCAATTAACCCAAATTATTCAAAAGTTATCATTCTGATAGATATCAATGCGTTAGTGTCTTGATAATATATTAACACTAACGATCTATTAGTAACACGCGGCTTGCCCCTAGAGATTGGCTTTACAGTAATAAACTTTCACGCAATGTTAAGAAAACAAAGCATATAACTTTTTCATTAACAATACCTATTCAGAATCTTGTAAACTTAGTGATTCTTTCATGTAATTGTTCAACAAAGGATAATAGTTGTTCCTGCCTTTCACTTGCCTCTGTTGAGTAAATTAAATATCTATGGGCTATACGTAATAGAGTGTAATATAAATTTTAAACAACACATTGACACTAAATACATAATATAATATATATTTTAAAAACAATTAGACATGTTTTAGATCCAGATATATTAAAACGATTTTTACACCTGGTAGAGCCTTGCTGCAGCTATATTAATAGTATGGTTGTAGCACGAATGGGTCGGCTCGACCGAGGAAGAACCACGTTCTCACAGAATACCAGCTTAAAATATCAACTTAATGCTGCTGTGTTTGGTATGGTGAGTGTAGATAACCGGAGACCCTTTTTACTGGAAAAGAGGCATTCCATCTTAGTCCTCACGGCTGACAACGCATCTGCATTTTAATTCGCAAACGAAGATAGATGTAGATGTCTATAGGCCACAGCAACCACTTACCATCAGGTGGACTGTGTGCTCGTTTGTCACCCTTATTCTATAAAAAAACATAAGCTTTATGTCAGTCCATTATAACGTACTGCCCATCAACGTGGGGTGGTGTTACTAAAACTGTGTTACAAGAGATCGAAATATTTTAACATGCTATTCTTAAAGTAGCGAAATTTAAACCTTTTTTATACCCTACATCACAACTTTATGATAACTGTCAGGTTCTTACAGTAAGATAACTGTTTATAAAAACGACCATTCAGAAAAAACATTTTACAACCCAACGAACTTAAACAAACGCAGGAAATTCTCTGTAGGTACAACTTTTATCAGACGATTTTTTTGCATTTTTAGGAGCACACTCATATAATAAACTAAATAAAACTTTAGACATTTACCACCTAAGAAAAATATTCTGAAAAAAAAAACTGTACTTACTTACCTGCAAAAATTAACTTACATTAAAACTGAAAACCTACTTAGTATTCATACTTATTTATATTTAATTATTTAAATTGCACCAGCAATAATAACCATGTAAAATAATAATACCCGGCCACACACAATCTCTCGGACACACATGCACACACTCACACTTTATACACTCTTCTCTTTTAATTTTTCAGATACATTAAATTTACTACTCATAATTCTTACAGGTATGCATTATACATCTTAAGAGAGAGGGAGAGGAAGTGCCGTAGCTGGCTCCGCACCTGTAGGAATTCGCAATTCGAATCCTATGAGCGTGAAGCAGATGCGGCTGTTCCACCGGGCACTAACGCAGGCTATTGCTAAGATGGCCTGTGGAGCGCAGCCGGGAATGGGACCAAAAGTTTCGGGTTTCATTAACAAGCCAGGTTGGGTTCTGGTAACGTGTCTGAATAAGGCAAGTCAGGACTGAATTGTGGTTGAGATCGGAAAACTGAAAAACCTGGACTGAGGCAGAGATCTCGATAATCCCCGGAGCGAATTGCCTAAGCCTCAACTGGGCATTCCTTTCTGCGAAGGAAGCGAAGAGGTATCAGTGAAGCTGACTCTCCAGAGGATTTGCCTGTGCTGGTAAGGGCACAAAATGAAGGGCTCCATACCGAGGTCTAGACAATCCTCCACCGTAGGGACGAGGATAATGTGTTCATAGTAGCCTTTTCTCTGGACGACCAATCGGCGGAGGCTCTCCGAGCGGCAGGTGACAGATTCGTCCATGGATTTATAATGATAACTTTCAAGATCAGGGGAGGCTTCGATGCGACAATGGAGCATGAACCGCCCCAACTCTATTCCCCACATCCCTCCACCTCGAGGGGTGAGACTGGAGCGGCATCAGAGATTGTGACTCTAACCCAAGGTGCTGATCTCGCCACGGTCCGATGGCCTCCGCTGGCCGCTGGCGTCAGTCAGGGGTAACGAGAAGGGAAGTGGGAGCGGTAAACCAAAAGATACGCCAACAATCCCGACCCTTACCCCTTAAATACGCCTATAAATGGAAAAGACGAGGATCCGCCAGGCAAATCTTCACCATGCAGCAGCTGCTCCTGTCGTAATGTAGGTTTGCTTCGCAGAGAACAAAATCGACCTCGCCCTCATACAATAGCCTTGGGTGTGCAACGATCATGTTCTGGGATTGACGACTGCCGGTTAAATCTTAGTCAATACTAAAGGCAGTAGACCCTAAACTTAGGGTGTACACCAACCTTTGTAACGCGTGCTAGGCAGGAAGTTTTAGATATAAACTTTAAGTTTGTGAATAGAGCATCAACAACTTATGAATCTGTTGCTTTTAGGGATCCAAAAGCGACCTCCTGGGATATCTACAGAGATAGCCTAAGGAGGTATTTGGAAACGTTTCCTAAAAGCCTAATAATGATAGAATGAACGGCGGAGATGGTAAATGTAGGTCAGCATAGTATCCGTGAAGCCTTCTAAAACAGTTGTCCCGTTAAAACAAAGACCTCAACACGGAAACATCCTTGATGGAACACTAAGCTAAAGCAGCTTAGGGAAAAGACCACGAAACTATTCAATAGGGCTAAAAAAAACAAAGAATGGGTTAATTATAGAGCAGCAGCCCTAACCGATTATAATAAAGAAATTAGGAAAGCTAAGAGGTCATCGGGGAGGAAGCTATGCGTGGAAGTTGAGTCTTTGCCTCACAGTGCAAGACTACACAAAATGATATCGAAAGCTAAACCTTATCAGATCGGGCTTCTTAAAAAGCCTGATGGTAACTTCACTAATAGTGAAACGGAAACACTGGAGCTAACTTGCGTAAACACATTTCCCAGGGTCACATATGACTCTGGCCTCGAACTCTTTCAGAGCCCTACGAAGCCGGACTGGTGTAGGGCTGCAAAGATAATAAGGCCAAAAACTGGTGCAGTCGGCTGTTGACTCCTTTAGACCATATAAGACAAGTGGGGAGAATAGAATAATGCCCATCCATTTACAGAGGGGTATCGATATCCTTCTTCCTTATTTGGTAATTATCTTCAGAGCAAGTTTTGCATGGGGATATATTCCAGAACGATGGACAAAAAAAGTTCTATTTATACTTAAGGCTGGTAGAAAGGACTACGCTTTACCAAAGTCCTTTAGACCTATAAGCCTTTCTTCTTTTCGTCTTAAGGCATTGGAAAATGTTATAGATAGATATATTTGGGATGCACTACAATAAGCATTATGTATCTTAGGTACATATTAGGTAGGTGCATATTAAGTAAGCATACCGAGAGAGCAAATCTACGTAAACAGTCAACAAAGAACTGCCTGCTTAATGGCTGGAACTGGAGTGATGCGATCATCGCCTTGAGCGACTCTTAATGCACTTCTAGGCCTAACGCCCCTTGATCTTTATTTAGACAAGGAGGCGAAAGCTAGTTTGTATAGGATTACCGTTCAAGACGTTTTAAGCTTGCTTTACGCAAACACTACACATATAAATAAAACTAATTTTACGGATTTTATAAAATTAAAATTAAAAATTAATAATTTTTATTCTGGAGTTAGCCATGGTTAACTATGATATTGGGACGTCATACACCTCAGTCCCCCCCGTGACCATGGGTGCTGGAATGTGCTCGAAACGTCGGAAATATAAAATAAGTTAATATACGCGATAAAATCCGTAAAATTAGTTTTATTTAAATTGAGCTTGCTTTCTTATAGATTAAGATCCATGCTCGATTCAATCAAGGAAACATCGGTCTTATGCATGATCTCACATATCATGTGTTCACTATATACTTTTAACAAAAAGTATACACTAGAACTCCCCTCCAGAGAAGACTGGTTGAATGGACAGGTTATCTGTGAGGTCAGTAGCATTATATGGTATACCGATGGGTCAAAATTAGGCTTTGGAATTTATGGGCAACGCCCCAAATTCAAACTTAGTATGGGTAGATTCACCTCTATCTTCCAGGCAGAAATTTTCGCTATACTTCAGTGTACGGAAATCAATCTACAAAAAATGTTAACCATATAATCTATATTAAATCTGATAAAAAAAACAAAGCCTCGGCCGATTGACCCTGGAAATTCTTTACCACAATTAATCACTTAAGATATGGTCTGATACACTACGTTTAAAACATTTTAAAACCTTATTCTGGGCGTTCGATCGTAAATTCGCTTTGGGAGCCCTGAGATTAGGTAAAAATAAATTGCGTATTTTGTTGAGAGCCCTGACTGGACACTGATGTCTTAAAAAGCCATATCCATCCTGGGACTAAGCAACTCAAGGATGTGCCGGTTTTGGTCCCTAGAGGAAACGCCTTTACACATCCTGACAAATTGCGGACCCTTAATGCGCAAATGCAGCATCTCACAGCACTCATCTGGGAAACTATGTACTTCGCCCAGAAGAAGTGAAATTACTCACAACTAAGCAACTCCTTCTATTCATTGAGGACGTAGGCTTTAGCGGTGAACTGTAGACATAGCAGCGATCACAATAGATATTTTAGGTCGCAGTGATACTGGTCTCTCTAGACCTGCATAGTTGCTCGTACATAATAAAAAAAGAGAGGAACAAAATTATTAATATTAATTATTATCTTGTTAGTAACTTAGTATAAGTGATTAAATAAGTAGGTGCGTAAAACATAATATGTAATCCATTAAATTTCATTGAACCTAAGTTATGTTAGCATATAGTACAAAGTCGTTTTTCTTTATTTACATAAGTTATTTATTTAGATTAACACTACAGTACACGCGCCCCTTTTTTTTAGTTGAGTACACGCGTGGCCTACTATAGTAGGCCATATTAAAATGTCAATAACTTGTATATTCCTAATTATCTTATTAAAACAACAAATGGAAATGGAAAAGGTTTTCATTTTACTTAGTTTTATAACCTTACTTTTAAGATAAATTATTAAGGTATTATAAAGAATCAACAATTTAGTAACTATATCAGAAAAAGTAAAAAAATGACACTCCTGAGATCAACGTAATTTTGTTTTAACTTAAAACTAAACTTTATTACTATTTTATTTGTTTTCGTAGCGTTCAGGACACACCACTGCTTGGTGATCGGGACAAATCCATTTATTGCAAGTCTTGCACCACTTTTTGTCGACCGATTTCTGGCTCTCGAGCAGAGTGCACACCAACCAACTCGTTCTATCTTTGAAGTCAAATCATGTTGAGACTCTTGTGGTTCTTGAACTGTGCTGCCCAAAAGTGCTTCTATCCTGAATTTATGTTGTAGTGGAAGTGTTTTAATTGATGCACGGCGAATCAAAAGCGGTTTTATCAAAATGAAGGACAATTCGTGCAAAAAGTTATGCCTGACATTTTCTTCGGCAGAGGTGTTCATTTGGTTGATTCCCAGAGCGTTGATACCAACAATGTTTATTAAAATCAAAAATTATGACTAGCGGCCATCGACGGCAATTACGCTGAACACCAACTGCTTGCATATTTTGTCTAGAATGTCTACACCAAATGTGGTGTAGACATTATGAGTAGAGATATACTACGATAGAGAGTAGATTGAGTACGATTATAAAAAGTAATAATGCATTGTAGACAGAAAGTTGACTACTAGGGCCTGCAAGTCTGGTTCTGGCTGAACTTCATCATCTTCACTCTCAATCACTTTTTCATCTTCAGTATCGAGCTCATGGAGCCACCTTTCCACTTGTAAATCATTCATGAAGTAATCCAATATATAAATCTGTAAAAATACTAAAATAAGAAAAAAATATACATTTTACAAATTGTAGCCAATATATAAATAATAATAATTTAATATGCATACACATAAATACATTATTAATAAGTAAAGAATATTATAATAGCGTTATAAATCTATAATACACCAAAAGTTACATACCTGAATTTGGTACACCAATACACGCGCGGACTACTTTAGTAGGCCCACGCTTTTGGCGCCAAATTGCTTGTGCATACGTACGCGCTGTATTCGCGCAGGGTACTGAGGTTGTGACAAATATACCAGACGAGGCTTACCTGGAATCACTAGCTTCTAGCTCTCTAAACTAAAAAGTTATTGCAAAAAGAGTTACCCTGGTCTACTATAGTAGGCCGCGCGTGTACTCTAGTGTTAACTAGCGTGACGTCAATTTCGTTCATTGTTCAGAAAGAACGCGCCTAAAGAAATTTTCACTTAAAAACACAATATTATCTATCAATAACATAACAAAAGTTTTGATTCTGCAAGCGGTGTGAAAGCGCTTGACGTAATCCCGCAGCGCAAACAAAGCGAGAAAGTGGAGCGGTCGTGCGGCTGTTCCGGCAACCGGCGCCGCGACCGGAAACGTGCGATAGAATGGAGTGTGGATTTTATTCAGCCGCTGTGAAAGTTAAACAGTACGCTTTTCTATGTTTTTTATAGAATAGGGGTGACAAGCGAGCAAACATTCTAACTGATGGTAAATGGATGCTGTTACCCATAGACATGTAGACATGTAAAAAGCTCAAAAGAGGGTTTTCGCTTCTCTACACTCACCATATGCGAAACACACTAGCATTAACCTGATATTTTACGCTGGTATACTGTGAGACCATGTTCTTATCCCCACTCGAGTCGATCCCTTCATACTACATTCATAATATAGCTGCAGCATGGCTTTCCCACGTACAATATGATGTGATAGCACACTCTACATATTTTTTAACTTTCATCAAATATAGTTTCAAAACGTTGGATAGAAGTCCCAAAGGACAAACGTGAGGTTAATTTTATTGATAAAAGCAAAGTAAATTTGCCAGCCCGACGCCGTTCTTGCTAATTTAGAAAATTAATAAATTCATTATATAAAAGTAGTTTAAATAGATTAGCTAAGAGCCGCGTAAAAAATAAAAATGATTTGTCTCACTTAGTTTGAAGAGCACCTCTCTCGCTCTTCTTGTGGGAGCTAATTAACTAATTGGGGACGATCTTAACTAATTAATTTTAATAACTTTTACTTTGTATTTTACTCGTACTTTTGGCATTAATTGGGTGGTTATAACACCATATTGAACCAATTCGAATTGCAGCAGCATTGAGCTGCTACTTTACGCTGGTATTCTGTGAAAGCGTGGACTTACCCCGGTCGAGCCGTCACTCTCGTGCTACAACCGTCATATATGTAGCTGCATTGTGGCTCTGCCAATAGTAAATATTCGGTATTCAAATAAAAATAATTTGTTTTTTCGTGTGTTATAGTTTGAAGTCTGCAACATTCATTTCGTTACCACATTAAATTTGCAATGAATTTCAATGTAAGCAAATAGAATCATATTCGAAACGAATTGCGATATACACATCTGCTTTGATTTGTTAACAAGTTAAGTTAAAATTGGTTTCGTTTGAATTTGCAGTGTCACTCCAAAGTTTTCACAATGTAAGCATGCATTAATAAAACTGCGATGGTTCAATTCATCATCATTATCACAGCCTATAAATGTCCACTTCTGGACATATGGAATTAGTTTTGGAAGAGGCTTGTTTAAAAAAGAATATTTTTAATATTCTACATGATCGTCTGGTTTGCCATAGGAGTGCGAAAAATATTTTTATAGAACATTGGTGAAAAACGAGCACACAGTTCACCTGGCGCTGCGGTGGTAACTATATGCTGTGACACTTAGGTATCTACATTTTCAAATAAGAATCAAATTGCAAATGCGTTTCTGAGGACTAAGACGGAATACTTCGATTCGGTCTCCGGTTCTCTATATTCATACGAAACACTGCAGCATTAAACTGCTGTTTCACGCTGGTATTCTGTGAGAGTGTGGTCCATTCCGATTGATGCGACCTATTGGTGCTACAATCATAATATAGACTTCAGCGTGTCTCTACCTTATTGTTATACCTTATGTTTATACCTTATTTCGATGTCATAATATTATGATATAATACGGTGTCGAGAACGTTCACGTCATGTAGCCTGTTGCGTGTATTTCTGGACTTTAGTAGCGAGGACAGGAATAATATTTTGTCGGATTGTTACTTGAGATTAAGTGTGGGTTTGTAGTTATGAATCTAAACAAAACTCGATGTATTGACCCAAAAACACACCACTAGCTGAGAGTTAACAAAATAAAACCCAACAGGATGCTCCGAATAAGCGGAAAATTCATGCCTTGCTATTAAGATAAAAAGGAATTCTTGTGGTTGATTACAAAAGAAGAAGTAACAATTGTGGGAGAATACTATGCTGGCATAATTAAAAGATTTTTTTTTTTCGTTCTTTAAAAAACGTTACCCCCACACTAGGATTTTCTCCTGTATCGTGGAGGCAGTTTACAAACACAAATTTCACAAGGACAAACATCCAGACCCGGAACAATCATTTGTAGGCCATAAAAATACTTGTTCCGTGCGGGATTCGAACCCGCGCCCCCCAGCGCAGCAACTCATTGCTAAGCCACTGCGCCACGGAGCCGTCAAAGAGCTCTCTTTTTCAAAACAAATATAGCTTCAATATCAGTCGCATTACCCCATAGCAAAATTCCATAAGACATTACGCTATGAAAGTAACTAAAATACACTAATCTAGCTATCTCAACATCTGTGAGACTTCTAATCTTTCTTACAGCATATGCTGCAGAACTAAGTCTGCTTGCTAATTTAGATATATGGTAGCCTATTGAAGTTTCGCGTCAATAGTAATACCAAGAAAAACAATGATATCCACAAGACTCAACTCCTCCCCATTTATGAGCACATTGGTTTTTGAATGTTTTAAATTACGTATTGTAAATTTAATACATTTTGTCAGGTAAGTCATTAATATAGATTAAAAACAGGACTGTGCCAAGAATCGAGCCCTGAGGAAAGCCCATTGATACTACCGATCCGAATTAATAAATCTATTTTGTTCTTGATTCTTTCTATTTACCTTTAATTTCCTATATTCTCACAGAATACAAGCGCAAAATAGCAGCTTGATGTTTTGTATGGTGAGTGTAGAGAACCGGAGACCCTTTTTACTGGAAACGAGGCATTCCATCTTAGTCCTCACGGGTGACAACGCATCTGCATTTTGATTCGTAATCGAGAATAAATGTAGATGTCTATGGGCCACAGCAACCACTTACCTTCAGGTGGACTGTGTGCTCGTTTGTCACTCTTATCCTATAAAAAAATTTCGTGAGTTTTCATAAGTAATATGCTCTACATTTCTTTTTTTTGTTTTAATTTTAAATATTTCTGCAAAAATAATTGATATTCTTGTAACAAATGAACATCAATGTTCATGTAATTAAAACAGACAGCAGCATAAAGGTAGGCACCCGTTTATTAATTATTCATAACACTGAGCCTTGTAAATGTTGATCAAGATCGCAACGGACACTTTGTTTTGCATACTAATGAAATTGTAAAGACATCATTTTGAGGGGATTTGTATTAAGTGGTAATATCAAGTTGAAAATATTTTCCTTTTTAATTTATTTTTAGGTATAACTATCTTTTTTTTTATAAATTTAAAGGTGACAAACGAGTACAGAGTCCACGTGATGGTAAGTGGTTGCTGTGGCCCGTGGACATCTTTGTCTATCCTGGATTAAGAATCAAAATGCAGATGGGTTGCCACCTCTAAGGGCAAAGATGGAATGCCTCGTTTCAAATAAAGAGGGTCTCTAGTTCTTTCACTTACCATACGAAACAGGGCAACATTGAGCTGCTGCTATTTTACGTTGGTATGTGAGAGCGTGGTCCTTGCGCGGTCGAGCCAACCTGCTAGAGCTTCAACTATAACATAACTGCAGCATGACTCTACAACGTGTAAATCTCGTTTACGCCAGACGTAAAATGCCCAGATCGGCGACGGACAGCAGCTTCAAAGTTGCGAAACATCAGTTACTGCGATCGTTGATCCCTCTGCCAAGCGAAGACCTTAATACAAATATTCTCTACAACCCGAGTTGGCTTTAAGCAGCAGGGGACTTTCACGGGCTGATTAAGAAGAGAGTGAAGATTCTGTGTACGTAGAATGAGCTTACAGTGTCTTGGAGTAGTAAGCTTGGTTTTGGATTTGTGGAACACCACGCAAATGGTAGAATTCCGCTATCTTCTCTATTAAAAATGAAATGTTTTATATCCTTTGTTTTATACCTTATGAATCAGCCTGGGTAGAAATTAGTGTTCTCTTGTGAGGATTTGTGTTTTATCAAATAAGATGTAATGACAAGGATGCTCCTAGATATTCTTCAGCAGCATCCAGTTTTTTTTTTGAAAACCCGCTTCAAGACATGAGCATACTTTAATGATCAGCTTATATTTTTGAAAGGTCTTGATGTAGGTTGGTAGTCTCCATCTTTTGA
The DNA here is from genome assembly GCA_963668995.1 of Parnassius mnemosyne. Classification (NCBI taxonomy): domain Eukaryota; kingdom Metazoa; phylum Arthropoda; class Insecta; order Lepidoptera; family Papilionidae; genus Parnassius; species Parnassius mnemosyne. The sequence continues at coordinate 8,444,946 of CAVLGL010000001.1, read as the reverse complement.
ACTATTTCATGATGAACTAATTAAATGAACCCAATTTTTTTCTAAAATATCAATGTTCTCATTTTTATGTTCGCTTGAACTTATGACGAAATCTGAAATTCATAACATTATCCAATTTCTTAACTGTTTACTTTATATTAATTAGCTTCAGAAATTGGGACTATAATAATTATTCTATACACTATATCTTAGCACCGACACCTGAAGCGTCATTATGTCCTTTTTTAATTCTTGTCTATCTCTTCTTCCAGCTCCTAAGAGATAGAGAAGTTACGCTGGCATATTATAGGATTATCCCAAGTCCGAAGAGAGGGGGAGGAAACGGTAATCCTCCAATCCGGCAACTTGCTCTATCACCGAGAGGGCGACCATCTGTCCCAAGGAGGTGTCGGATTTATCGTCCACAAGTCTCTCGTTAACAACGTTGTAAAGATTGAGAGTGTGTCGATGAAGGTTGCGAATCTTATACTCAGAATCACCAAACGGTATTCGCTGAAGGTCATACAGGTTTACGCACCAACCTCGGCACACCCCGATGAGGAGGTGGAGGAAATGTATGAGGATATCTATAAAGCCATGCATTTCTCCAAAACCCAATATACGGTGTTTATGAGAAACTTCAATGCAAAACTAGGCACAAGAGAGAACGATGAGCTGAAAGGATAGAAATTTGGAATAGGGCAACGGAACCCAAGGGGCCAGCAGCTGGCCGACTTCATGGAGAAAGAGGGACTCTTTATGATGAACTCTTTCTCCCAGAAGCGGCCCCACAGGAAAAGGACGTGGTCGAGCCCCGACGGTTCGACAAAAAATGAGATTGACTTCATTATGACGACCAGACGACAACTGTTCAGTGATGTCTCAGTGATCGCGAGGGTAAAAACCGGCAGCGATCACCGAATGGTTAGAGGCACACTGAACCTAAAATTTAAGTTGGAGAGGTCTTGTCTAATGAAGTCAACGCTCTGTACCCCTCGAGCTCTAATCCTAAGTCCCGAAACCTTTCAGCTCGAGTTACAAAACCGTTTTCAGTGCCTAGAAAACTGCAATGAAGTGGACGATATAAATGACAAGCTCGTGGAAACTGTCCATGCGGTCGGGGCTAAATTCTGCAAGACCCGCCGCAGAAGAACACTAAAACTCTCCCATCACACTCTTAATCTTATGGCTGTTAGACGGGAGATGAAGCTACATTCTTCAACAGATTTGACGGCATATAGGCAACTGAACAGACAGATCTCCAAATGCATGCGGCGGGACTTACGCAACTTCAATACAGCTCGTATTGAAGAAGCAATCGAGCGGAACCAAGGCTCTAAAGTCTTTGCCAGAGATCTGTCTGCCAGAAACAGCCAACTGTCAAAGCTGAAGACAGAATGTGGCAGCATTATTTCCGGGTCACCTGAGATTTTGAGTGAGATTGAGAGGTTCTTTGGGAAGTTGTACACGTCATCATTGGAGCCACACGCGAGTGTGAGTGACGATCCAAGAGCGAGTCTTATCCGACATTATTTCGATGATATACCGGACGTTAGTCTGAGCGAGATTAGCATGGCTCTCCAGCACCTTAAAAAGGCCAAGGCTGCAGGCGAGGATAAAATTACAGCCGAGCTTCTGAAAGAGGGTGGAAAACCGGTACTTGAAGTCCTTCAGAAGCTCTTTAATTCCTTCTTACATGGTGGCATTACATCGGAGGCGTGGAGCAGAATTGCGTTAGTCTTGTTCTTCAAGAAAGGCGACAACGCTCTCTTGAAGAACTACAGACCGATTTCCTTTCTGAGCCACGTCCACGTGCTGTTTTCCAGAGTCATTACGAATCGTCTCGCGCGCAGGCTTGATGACTTCCAGCCTCCCGAACAAGCCGGTTTCCGAAAAGGCTTTAGCACCATAGACCACATACATACCCTTCGGCAAATTGTACAGAATTCAGAGGAGTACAAATTACCACTATGTCTGGTGGTATGTGGACTATGAGAAAGCCTTTGATTCCGTCGAAATTTGGGCGGTGCTCCAGTCCCTTCAGCGGTGCCAAGGGACTGTCGGTATATGGAAGTGCTGAAGTTCTTGTACAGTAGGGCTACGTTGGCTATCCGAGTACAGAACCAGAGTACGAAACCTATCCAATTGCAGAGAGGTGTAAGACAAGGTGACGGCATATCCCCGAAACTCTTCACCGCTGCATTGGAATACGTTTTCAAGATTCTGGACTGGAAAGGATACGGTATCAACATTAATGGCAAGTACATCGCTCACCTTCGATTTGCCGACGATATAGTCCTTATGGCAGAATCGCTGGAAGACCTAAGCACTATGCTCTACGACCTCAATAGTGCTTCCCAACGGATAGGTCTTAAGATGATCATGGACAAAACAAATATCATGTTTAATGTCCATGTCACACCTATGCTGGTTGTTGTTGAGAGCACTAAGCTCGAAGTTGTTGACGAGTATGTTTACCTGGGACAAATAGTCCGACTAGGTAAGTCCAACTTCGTCCGAGAGGTCAATCGACGGATTCAACTCGGCTGGGCAGCGTTCGGGAAGCTACGACACATCTTCTCGTCAGACATACCTCAAAACTTGAAAACGAAATTGTACAACCAGTGCGTGTTGCCAGTGATGACTTACGGAACTGAGACGTGGTCCTTCACTGCTGGCCGTATGAGGAAGCTCAAGGTCGCTCAGCGAGCTATGGAGAGGGCTATGCTCGGAGTTTCTCTGCGTGATAAACTCAGAAATGAAGATATCCGCAGTAGAACCAGAGTGACCGACATAGCCCAACGGATTAGTAAGCTGAAGAAGCAATGGGTCCACCATATAGCTCGAAGAACCGACAACCGATGGGGAAGAAATGTTCTCGAGTGGCAGCCTCGTACCGGCAGGCGAAGTGTTGGGCGTCCCCCCACTAGATGGAGTGACGACCTGGTAAGATATACAGGAAGTCGATGGATGCAGGTGGCTCAGGACCGTGCTTTGTGGCATTCCTTGGGGGAGGCCTATGTTCAGCAGTGGACTTGTGAAGGTCTGTACTGATGGTGATGATAATGATTTAATTCTTTGAAATCACCTTTGATTTATTTTTAAATAAAATTTCTTTCTTCTTATAAATTTGAAGTCAGAAGCTAACTAATAGCACACTGTTGGTAAGTAACTGCAGTTCATAGTCACCTGCATATAACTTTAAATAAAAAATCTACAGATGCGATGTCACCACTGAGGAAAACAAAAAACATAAATGTTTATTATCTATGTTTTGTCCGTTTTTATCAGCCCGCATCAATGAATATTCCGGTTGCAGGCAGGACTTATATTGAAATAAATACTGCGCTAGGTGGTAAAACTACTTTTCTGTCTAAGAGTATGCCTAGGTACCTCCCTCTGGACTATTTCTGCCACCAAATAGTAATGTTTGCACTGCTTTCTTTCGGTCGGAAGAGTATCGAGAGCTATTGCATCTATTGCCTTTTTGTTTGAATTTGGCTGCAGTTGTTTATGAAATGCAGTAGCCATCAGATCAACCGTAAGTTCATTTGTCAAATCCGTTTTATAAAAATAATGGGAATACAATTTGGCGCGAGCATCATACGCCCCGCAACTTTGATGCTGGACTCGCTTGTAGACAGGATTGCTTGACCGCCATCAATCGAAGACTGAGATTCTTCTAGTTTTTCCCAACCATAATTACTACTACTATAAAGCAGCCCATCATTAATCTTCTGCTGAACATAGGCTCCCCCACAACATCGTGCAGCATCCATCGACTGCCTGCGTTGTGGAACCAACATAAATAACTACATATCTATAATATAAAAATGAATCCCTGAATATGTTGCTAAGCGCAAATCTCGAGAGCAGCTGAACCGATTTCGCTAATTCTTTTTTTATAATATTCATTGAAGTACGAAAATGGTCCTTACGGAGAGAAAAATTTAAAAAGTTCCTTGATAAAGTCTAAAAACAACACTTTTCTATATTCCCATACAAAAGATTCGTAATAATACTTAAAAGTCAATTTGAATTTTTATACCTTACCATAAAGTTTAAGTCTTAGTCGAGGGGTTCCGGGAAGGCAAAACAATTGACGTTAGTATCGTATAAATATTAATGTCAGTATTTGTCAATATTTATACACACTGGCTGATAGCTGATGTTCTAAGGTGTAACTTTGGCTGCTTTTATTTTAGTGTTCTGCCAAAAATAGCTCCACGCGGGCGAAGTCGCGGGGAACAGCTAGTTATTATAATATAATTTATAACTGATATGCATTACAAGCTATGGGAATTAAATAATTTGAATCGCGAAAATAATCTCCAAATAATCATAGAGGTACTCTTTAGTTGTTATATTATATTGTTGAAAATGAGGGTAAAAAAAAATAAAACGGAATACGAACAAATGAAGGTAGAATGGTAATTTCCCACTTGTTTTAGCAGTATATAGTATTGCACAGGCAACTAATAGGCATCAGACTGTAATTTTAAAACTCTCACTGTCATTACTATGCCCGTTGGAGTATTCTTCTAGTGTCGGCAAGAAAGGTCATGTTGCTGAGAGGCTGCTCTGTGTTACATTGAGGTGGGTAGTGGTGCTGTTGGTTTGCATACTTTGGTGTTATTATGTAATTGGGGTCCTGATAGTAAGCAAGGTTTGTTACCAATTAGTGTTCTTTTATTTAAATACTTTTGATGATAATTTCGAACACATGAAGTGAAAAAGTTTCTTACAATATTTACTTAAAAAGAAATTAAACAAAAATTGGTTTCCTTCAGTTAATAGAAAATAATGAAACTAATTAAAGCTTTTATTTTATTATATTCAAAACAAAAAACAAATATCAATCCAGGACCATTCTAAACGTGGTTTTCTTTAATGCTACTTGAAGCATTTAGAAATTACTAGAGTTGCTTAGTAGTAGAGCTTGAAGTAAATGCTTCACTTGAATAAAACTAATTTTACAAATTCTATCGCGTTTCATTTACTTATTTTATTAAATTGCCGACAATTTTGCTTTACTTGGTTACCAACGAGTGTAGTTTAAGTAAGGGAAAACATGTGTACTTAAAGTTCCTGTATGTTAATTTTAACTACTCTATCTATTTTAACTTTGACTAGTCTTGGCATTTTGTGGAATTAGCCTCAGATAAACGTTATAAAATAAGCATAGGTCACTTGATCGACATAAGTTTGTGGTCTAATACTCAAAAGTACAGTATATAAATATTACAATAATTCATAATGCACCATGTATGATTTTATAATCTTAATATATAAAAATCCCGTGTCACAAGTTCGTTTACGTTAATCCCCGAAACCGCTCAACCGATTTTAATGAAATTTTGTAAATGTATATTGCTTGCTCTAATTTAAGATATTGGATAATTTTTATCTCGATAAGTACTTTGAATATTTTTTATTGTGAATTTTAGTGTTTTTTATAGGACAAATGGTCGTCGTAAAGGACAGATCAACGTCTGTCTGTCCAGCTGGTAGATAAATAAATACTCCCACCTTACTAATAAAAAAAAGTAATCTACTCAAAAAATGAACTGGCGCGAGTATATAATATAGCTAAAACTATTCTTATTGATCCGACAGATGTCGATGTAACTATCTCGTTTACGTCAGGAGTAAAATATAGATAATGGTAAAAAGGGGCGACGTCACGTCGAATAAGCATGAATATTTATTTATAGAAATAATCTCCGTTACACTGTAAATGAGGCATTCCATCTTAATATATACTTACTATAAGAAACAGAGCTGCATTAAGCTGTAATTTTATGATGGTATTCTGTGAGAGTGTGGTAGAATAAAGCAAATTCTCCCTACAATGTGAGGGGCCATTTCTAGCTGTGGAATTTAACTGGCTAGTAAAGAAGAAGATGATAAAGAAAATGCGAAAGCGTCGACTCTTGAACCGAACTAATACCGATTCTGGTAATATCGATTTATAATATTTAGAAGTATTATTGCACTGGTTCTTTGATTTAGAAAAATTTACTTTGAAACATTATTCTTAAAATATATTTTTTTAAATATGGAATATGGATGACAAATTAACACACAGTCCGCCTGATGGTAAGTGGATGCTGTGGCACATCATATATTAAGAATAAAAATGCAGTGGCGTTTTCACCCCTAGGGGCTAAGATTGAATATAATTTGAATCGCCGTACGGAACACAGCCGAATTTATCCGTTGTTTCGCGCTGGAATTCATTTACATCAAGATATATATTTTAATTTAAGCCGTACCATAATGTCCTCCAGATAGAATTTCTGTCACGGCTGTTCACAACTGTGCATAGTCTCAACTGTGACCAGCCATCTTTGCAGGACAGGGTTATAGTGTCCGAGTTTATGCGCGAGCACAGGTGCACTCTCTATTCCCTCATTCTCATAGTCCGATGGGACGCTGATCCGATACGACCGAAAAGAGATCAGGCGTAGAACCGTAGACTTTACGTTCTTTCTGAGGCACAGTGGTGAAACACCGCGAACTTCCTGACTTCGGGTTGCCACTAAGAATTTATTGATAGAGAAACTCAATAAGTTGTTTTTACCCGGCGCGGATTTCAAACCCGGGACCTTATCATTAATAGCTGCGTTTGCGACCACTTGACCAACGAGATATAATTGTCAACAGATATAAATTGTATCAATTTAGTGACACGTTTTATAATTCAGAGTTTTGTACCTACAATCTTAGGTACTGTTTTGTTTGTCTATTAAGGGTTATTAAATTTGAGGACGTACTTATAATTTATATGCAATTTAAATACAGACTATACAAAACCGTTCAGTAGAAATACGAGGTGTGTTTCAAATTAATGATGTCTACACGAACTGGTCCAAGTAAAAAAAATAGCATTGAAAATGGCATGAAATGAGAAATTACCATCAATAAATCATTCAACTAGATACTGCGACTCTCAACTCCGTTGAATTATTGCCTTATTTACGTTCAAACCTAAATTGTCCATTTCTTATTAAGTCTTTTTATTGTTACGAGGATATCATACCGTGTAGTGGTGGTGTAAAAATATCCAGTACCACATATCCTCGCATAAATATCCTAAGAGGCGAAGGACGGAAACTGAAGCAGAAAATCGGCTCTCAAAAAAAACTCAAAATAATAAAAAACCCGTCTGCCAAACGTGGCAACTATGGCAAATTCCCCCTGTGAGGCAAGCCTGTGTTTAGCAGAGGACATTTAAAGGCTGTAATGGATAATGGATTTTTATATCACGTGAAATGCAAAGTTTGAAACTTAACATGTAATCCGTATATATACCATTAACGTATCATAACCCTATCTAAAGCATAAAACTTGTTTACTAAGCCTTTATAGTGGTTGAACTCATTCCTAAGGGCTACCCTGCCGTAATAATTATTTTAACTGCGGACCGCTTACTAACTAAAATTTAATTAAAATACAAGAATATATTACGTACTCCTGTACAAACACAATATAGAAATGCTTGTATGAAAATGAAATAACTATAAAATATTTAAAATATAAAACAATAAAGGTGAATGGGATTTTTGGGACTGAAGTTAACAAATTGATTTAAACTTTAAAAAATTGCCAGAATGCATGGTCCTGAGCCACATGTATCCATCGAGTTCCTGCATCTTTAAGCAGATCGTCACTTCATCTAGTGGAGGGCTGCCCCCCCACACTTCGCTTCCCAGTACCGGGCTGCCACGCTAAAACCTTTACCTATCGGTTGTTGGTTCTTCGATCTACATGGCCGATCCATTACCACTTCAGCTTACTTGGGCTGTGTCGGTTACAATGATTTGACTGCGGATATCCTCATTTCTATGTCTTTCACGCAGAGAAACCACGAACATTGCGATTTCCATAGCTCGCTGAGTGAACTTTGCTTCCTCATACGGCCATCAGTGAAAGACCACATCTCAGATCCATACGTCATCACTGGCAACACGCATTGTTTGTATAATCTTGAAATGTACCTTAGAAAATACCAGACATTTATTACCTTAAATACTGACAAAAACTGAACACGTACGAAACATATTGGAATCACGCCCGAGTTGCGCATAACTCGTTCGCTATGAATGGAGGACGTAAACATGTTCGTAGACAATGTAATACTTGTGCGACCATTTTAGTAACCTATAGATAATTTTACAGCGCTAATGTAAAATATTGACGCTCTGGGAAGTTTGTCCTGCAGTCTGCGAAGATGTTCAGGATCACTTCTGCCACTATCTCATATTTGATAGACTATGAATACTCACAAAAGAACACAGATCCTTTTACAGAAGTACTCGTGGGGCTATTGAAATAAAAAAAAAATATTTTCAAAAATGCATTATGATTCTTACAAAATTTTTACTCTTATTATTAATTTTAAAAAAAAGCTATGGTTAGTATAGTATAGTCTCACCTTAAATACTGGTGCTACACAGTACTCAAAACGCCGGGAGTTAACAAAAAGTTATAATTAAACACGATAAGACCAGTTTCATAAGGTTTAATAGATGTATTATTAAGATAGTTCACATAAGTACCCGAATTGTACTTAAATAATCTATCAAAATTTAACTGCCCCAAAGAAAAAATTCGTTGTGTAAACTGCATAAAACTTAAACAATATAGATGGAACTTTTACTATTGTAGTTACTTTACAAGGTTAACTTAAATTAAAAGTATATGATGGTCAAGCCGTTATTAGTTCTTCAGTATTTAAAGCCAAATAAAACTAGCATTTCAAGTTCAAGAAATCGGAATAATATTCTTCATAAGGTTTTCGCTCTTGCCCCTCTTTGAATTTATTTCACTTTATCGGAATTTTTTAATAGGATAAGGGTAACAAACGAGCACACAATCTTGTGAGTGGTTGCTGTGGCCTATAAACATCTACATCTATGCTCAAATAAGAAGCAAAATGCAGATACGTTGTCACCTCTGAGGAGTAAGATGGGCCTCGTTTCCAGTAAAAAGGGTCTCCGGTTCTCTACACTCACTATACCAAACACAGCAGCGTTAAGCTGTTATTTTACGCTGGTATTCGGTGACAATTCTAATATTATTGTTTTTTCTAAATTGATGTTCTAAAGTGTTATAAAAGTTACTATGCAATAATTATAACAATAAAAATCAATTGTTTCACGAGGCATGTCCGATATTTTCTCTAATGCGTAGAATATCGACAACAAAGGGATGAAGACCCGCCGACCGTCTGGTTGCCCGATGGTGGAACGAAGGGGGAGGCATTAAAGCATGTAATTCCTGCGCACACTCACCGAAATGCTCAAAGCTGACAAATCTAGGTCACCAATGAGCCTCTTAGAACGTCTCTCCACTGAGTCCAATGTTACCAGGTGGCATTTTGCAGCACCAGCACATATGTGACAGCAGTACTCCATGCACGACCGGACTTGCGCTTTATATAAGGTAAGAAGCTGCCCCGGCGTGAAGTTCCGCCGTACCCTTGCAAGAACGCCAAGTTTCCTTGTGGCTACTTTGGCTCTGGGCTCAATGAACCGCCCAGAGTTGAGCTTCGGAGAAAATTCAATCAATCAGAAAAAAGTCAGTGTATTCCAAGGATACATTCCGGAAAGTAGGAGCCAAGGTGAGCGGGCTCCTTTTAGCGGTGAAAAGGCACCCTTGTGTTTTGGAGACGTTAAATCTCACGAGATTGGCATTGCCCCATTCGGAGACTGCCTGTAGTGTGAGACTCACACGCTCAACTATAGCCTCTTTTTCTGACTGGATTTGATCTTGACTGGTCCGGGTGCTTGGTTGGTATCTCTCCACAACTGTGCTGTCGTCTGCATACCCATAGATACTGGGAATGAGCAGATCATTTATATGCAGTACGAAGAGAGTTGCGGAGAGAACGGATCCCTGAGGAACACCGGCGTTAGTCGCGTAAAGTATCGGATGAGAAGCCATCGACCCGGAGAGACCGTTCATTTAGAAAGTCCTTCACCCATACAATCAGGCCAAAGGATAAGCCATACGCTGAAAGCTTACCCAAAAGACTAGCGTGCCAAACTCTGTCAAAGGCTTTCAAAACATCGAGGCAAATAGCAAGTGCTTCACCACTGTTCTCGAGGGCTTTGCCCCTGTTCAGATGAGACAGCGCCATCTATCTCATACCATGTACAACAAAATAGCGACATCTAGATCGCCCGTACTGTAACTAGGAAGTAACCTAACCATTTGTATCGATCACAGAATGTGTTAGTTATAGAACTTAAGCAATTAGTTCCATTGTAATACCGCTGAGGGCGCTGTATGAGATTATAAATATGAAGAGCCTTGTCAAGGTTCGCCCATTTTGATCGATTGCACAACAAAAAACATATATTCCAAGAGACCAGTCTTTGCTGTAACATATTTTATGGTAACCCCTACTGCAAGAAGGGCAAAAAAAGAAAAAAAGAAAACGCAGAGGCCAAGCAGATATCCACAAGGAGAAGAGCGACGTAGGGCGGACATCGTTGAACGGCTGGCAAATCGCCCGCCCGCCCAAGCAACTCCGACAACGTGGCGCGTGGCACGTGGCGCGGTGGTGAAGCAACGTGCGAGGCGCGTGGCCGCGAGGCGCGAGGCCGCGAGGCGCGAGGCTGCGAGGCGCGAGGCCGCGAGGCGCGAGGTTGCGAGGCTGCGAGGCTACAAAGCTTCGAGGCTGCCCTGGACACAAAAAACGAGCACGGGAACCGAGTGCCGTGCATCGTTGAAGAAAAAAAAATCGGGTACCACAAGACTTCAATCGCCTGGTGAGACCTTTCCTTTCTTCTTTTACAAGCGAAGAGCTGCGATCTCCCTCACAGGACTGCAATTCGGCGTCGCTGTGTATCAATTCCTTCAACTGAGCGTGTCGTTCGAGTGGCACGTGGCACGTGGTGGCACGTGGTGTGCCGGCCAACCAACCAACCAAGGCGAATACGAAGCCAGCGGACAAGAGGAAACAGAGAAAAGTGAGCATCCTTTCTTATTCCTTCCTTTCCGTATTTTTTCTGGTTTAGTATTCCCATTAATTTACTAGTAAAAATGTCTAGTGATGAGGCTAACGACAAGCCAACTCCTTTAGAGAGTCAAGAACTAAAGGAGTTAAAAAAGAAGCGAAAATCCTATAGAGGAAAACTTACTATGTACTGCAATTTTGTAAAGAAATTTAGAGAAATTAACGTAGAAAAATTATCTGCCTCTCAAATATTAGATTTACAACTAAGAACCGAAGCTGTAGGGTCTATATACAATATTTTAGATACTATACAAGAAAGGATCAATGTATTGTGTACCGATATAGACGAGCAATTAGCAGACCGTCAAAAATATGATGATGCCTATTTTGAAAATGTAGCTCATGCTAAATTAATGATAAATTCCAAGCAATCCGGACATGCCCCCAACCAAGTACAAGTTGTAAATGTTCAAAATAAACCAGAGACACAGGACATAATTAGATATCCTGAAATTTCATTACCATCATTTAGCGGAGGAATGAACGATTGGTTGGAATTTAGAGAAACCTTTGATTCACTAATTAACCAAAGTCAAATGAATAGTATTCAAAAATACAAATATCTACGAAGCTGCTTACACTTTCGGTACCTGTTAGTGAGTGGGACCTAGTAATTATACATTTATTAGTTCCAAATTACCACTTTCCATACAAAGAAAGTGGGAAGAGCGGATTAGCTCGAAGGAATTGCCTTCGTTGCAGGAATTTAAGGAATTTCTCCGCTCTAGAGCTGACCTGCTAGAAGTGTCACACTCCGACGAAGTAAGTTCTGACAGTCGTGACAAAAGGTCTTTGGTGGCCACGTCCTCCTCCGTCACTCCGAGACCAGATAAGCAAAATTTACATCAATGTCCACAGTGCAAAGGTAAGCATTATATTAATCAGTGCCCAGGATTTTTAAGTCTGAGTCCAGTGATGCGCATCCGCGCCGTCAAAAGGTCAAAGCTCTGCCTCAACTGCCTGAGCCCTAACCATGCAGTGATAAACTGTCGCTCATCAACGTGTAGGCAATGTCAAGGTAAGCATAATACACTTCTCCACATACCTACCGAAGGTACACAACACCAGCAAATACTTAAATCACATCCAACAACGCTACTAAACTCGCATTTGGCGCATACAAATCAACAAACTAATCATACCGAGAACAAAACGCAGCGATCGGCTGGCGTAACCAATGAGTATATAACCACTACTACACAGCCACAGACTAATAACGCATTTGCACAACCGAGTGCAAGCACATCAAATAGTGGGTGGTTTATTGCTGCCGGACCAGCGACACTTACGAATACGGTGACTTCACATGTCGTACACAACAAAACTATTTTTCTCTCCACCGCTCGTGTCTATGTTTTTGACAATAAAAATAAACGTCACACTTTACGAATTCTGCTGGACTCGGGAGCACAATCGAATTTTATTAGTGAACGAGCCTATTGTTTATTAAACTTGCCGAAGCATAAAATCGATATGCAGGTAATTGGATTTAGTGAAAATTCAACAAAAATTGATTATCTTTGCGAAGTTAACCTCCAATCACGAAGTGACACATATTCAACAAACCTAACCTGTTTAATTGTACCAAGTATATGCAACGTGCCCAACTATGCAATCAACCCAAAATATTTAAACATTCCACAGCAAATAAAACTCGCAGACGAAGAATTCCATATTTCGAGCGAGATAGACATGTTGCTCGGAGCCGAGTTATTTTACGAACTGATGTGCAGTGAACAATACAAATTAGGCAAGGGACTGCCTACTCTACAAAGTACGCGATTGGGCTGGATAATTACCGGCGCCCTAGTGAATGCACCGCGAAAAAACAAGGTAAGGTGCAACTTATCTCTTAATTCTCAGCTCAGGAAGTTTTGGGAGTTAGAGGAGTGTACCAGTGGTGGCACAGATAATGGTTTAATTTCGTCACAGTTGTTACATGATGAAAAACAATGCGAGAAGGTGTTTTAATCACACACTCGCGCCTCTGACGGCAACTTTGTAGTTAGCTTACCATTTAAAGCATCACCTGACCTCCTAGGCGATTCGAAAGGTATTGCACTACAAAGATTTAAGTCCCTTGAGAAAAAATTTGAACGCGATAACCAATGTAAACAATTATATGTAAATTTCATGAGAAAATTGGAACAGGCGGGTCGCATGATTAAAGACAAATATGACGATGCCGATCCTGACTTAAAACGCAACTATCTCCCACATCATGCAGTAATTAATCCAGAAAAAGTAACAACTCCGCTGAGAGTAGTTTTTGATGCCTCGAACCTAACTTCTACGGGTATTTCACTGAATGACATTTTGCATAAAGGTACAATAAAACAGGACCCATTTATAGAAATACTATTAAGATATAGAAAGCATAAGTATGTTGTAAATTCAGACATTCAAAAAATGTTTTGTAATATACTTTTATGCCCAAGCCAAAGACATCTTCAGTGCGTTGTATGGAGAGAAGAACCCTATCACAAACTGAAAACATACACCTTAACTACATTAAGTTTTGGTTTGAAACCAGCACCACACATAGCAACACGATGCTTGCTACAGCTAGCACAAGAAACTCACGCCTCCTTAAACTGTCAATCCACAGCTCAACCAACCACGGCGTGTGTGGAGGCTTCCATTACCCGAGCAGCAGCAGATGCCATCGCCAGTGACTTCTACGCCGATGATTTGCTGACAGGTGGAGACGAGGTATGCGAAGTAGCCGCCACTGTGCTGGAGATCTTCAGGATTCTGCAGGGAGCCAAGTTCACACTACGGAAGTGGAAATCTAACTCACAAGAGTTGCTTGGTGAGATACTTTCACATACAAACGCCAACACAAACACCAATACCAACATACAACACAGCATCACCAGCGGCTCTCCAAGCATCCCCTTAGGTGATGATACCCATAAAATTTTAGGGTTAGAGTGGTCCAGCCAAAATGATGTACTCATCTATAAATTTAAGACAAAATCAATGTTTAATCCCATTACCAAAAGCAAAATTCTGTCCTGCGTGTCAAGTATATACGACCCAATCGGTTTAATTTCTCCAATCGTGATAGTAGCGAAATGCCTTATTCAAAAATTATGGCTTGACAAGTCTTCAGACTGGGACAGCCCTATTCCAACCAATTTACTCAATGAATGGGTAAAATTTTATACAAGCCTTCAGTTGCTTAAATCCATAAAAATACCACGTCACGTAATGATCACAAATCATGTCAAAATAGAGTTACATGGGTTCTCAGACAGCTCAAAAAATTCTTACGCTGCTGCCATCTATGAACGTACCAGCGATAAGCACGAAAATATTTCTGTGCATTTATTATACGCAAAATCAAGAGTGGCACCTATAAAAACACAAACCATACCAAGATTAGAGTTATGTGCAGCCGTCTTGTTAACAAAATGCATGCAAACCGCAAAAAAGGCATTAAAATGTAAATTTGATAGTGTTACCTACTGGTCTGATTCAAATATTGTGTTGGATTGGATAAGAACCGCACCATACAAACTGAACACATTTGTAGCCAACAGAGTAAGACAGATACAGGCACAGTCCTCTCCAGAACAATGGCACTGGGTAATAACTTCAGAGAACCCGTCCGATATTTTATCGAGGGTGGTGGGTATCTATGGTGGCATGGGCCATCTTGGCTAAGGAAGCCCAACCAGGAATGGCCACACCAAAAAAACAAACATTTAGGTACACCACCAGAAGTTAGAAAGACACAAAGCACAACATGCAACGTCACATCGACAAACAAAAACACACACACAAATACATGGGTTAATAACCTTTTCGAAAAATGGTCAAGTGATACAAAGTTATATTGTATCTTTGTTTATGTGCTAAAATTTATTCATAACTGTAAAAATCAAGGTAATAAAATCAAAGGCTCACTAACGCCTGAAGAAATTAAACAATCAAAAAATAATTTAATTAAATTTGCCCAGTTGGAATCATTTCCCGCTGAATATAATTTGCTAAAAAACAATCAATCATTACCAAAAAATTCAAAGCTGATTTCCCTAAAACAATTTTTCGAAAACGACCTTATAAAGGTCGGTGGTCGTATAAGTCTGTCACAATACAGTTATGACAAAAAACATCCAACCATATTACACAGCGATCACCCACTTACAAAGTTGATTATGACAAACGAACACAGGCGACTATTGCATGCCGGTCCTCAACTCTTATTATCATCAGTACGAGAACGCTACTGGCCGATTCAAGGTAAGAATCTAGCAAAAAAAATTGTCAAGCAGTGTATAACCTGCTTCCGTGCCAAGCCAGAGACAACGATACCAGCTATGGGTAACCTGCCTCAATACCGGGTAAACCCGTCCCCTCCGTTTCAAATTTCAGGAATCGATTATACTGGAAACTTTATACTACGCGACAGGAGAGGGCGTGGCTACAAAACTTATAAGGCGTATGGAGCTATTTTTATCTGTCTCGCAACGAAGGCAATCCACGTTGAGCTGATCACAGGTCTCGATGTACCGAGCTTCATGGCGGCTCTTCGGAGATTCACGGCGAGGCGAGGTATACCGAAGCGACTGGTGAGTGACAATGGCACTACCTTTAAGGGCGCAAATAGGGAATTAACTGAATTATATGATTTTGTCAAACATAATTCGAGTGATCTGGCGGCTTCCTGTTCATCACAAGGTATTGAGTGGAAATTTATTCCTGTTTATTCACCCCATATGGGTGGTATTTGGGAAGCAGCCGTCAAAGGTGTTAAGTTTCACTTAAAAAGGACATTAAATCAAAGTTTGTTAACGTATGAGGAGTTCGCTACTCTTTTAATAGAAATTGAGGGAATACTAAACAGTCGACCCCTCTGCCCCCTCCCTAATTCCGACACAGACATAATCCAAGTCCTTACCCCTGCTCACTTCCTCATTGGAAGACCGATTACTTCTCTGCCAGACTTCGAATACAAAGACATACCGATGACGAGATTGAAACACTTTCAACAACTCCAACAGATGTACCAGGGATTCTGGAGAAGATGGTCACGTGACTACGTGGGGCTCCTTCAGCAGCGAAGCAAATGGCGAAGCTCCAAAGGACCCAGTCTGGCTGTCGGCACGATCGTCCTAGTCAAAGACGATCGCCTCCCTCCCTGTCTTTGGGCGCTGGCGAGGATCATCGTAGTACACCCGTGCCCTGACAACACTGTTCGTGTCGCAACGATGAAGAAGTCAAAGGGAGCCATCATCAAGCGTAGTTTCAACTCGATTTGCCCTTTACCAACGGACTGTAATTAGTGTCTAGTTTATAGGTACCTAATACTAGTATATAGGTAGTCATCATTAAGCATATCCTAATTAAGTTTCAATATGTTATTTAAGTACATAAGTTTACTTTACATTTCTTGCAAATAAATATTGGTTTCAAAAAAAATGTCAGGGGGTTCTCATGCTGGTCTACCTTTCCGGTGATCCTGGTATGGAATACGGCTACGCGACCCCGGCTCCCCGAGCTACTGTTATTCTCATACCTTTCCTGCCGAGATAACAGTATCCTTATACCTATGCTCCTACCCCCAAACTTCTTTCTCCTTTTCCCAAAATGGTAGCTTCCTCTACCAGCAATAGCATACCCAAAGAGGGTTGGTGTCAGGCAGGCGGCCGACTGTAAAACTTTTGCCAAATCCCATGCAGTAAATGAATAGTACGAGTTGTGGGACATATGACAGGGCTAGGGCGTACCCCGCAGGCGACGCGCAGGGGCAGCACCCGGCTCCTGTGGGAAGTGGGCAAGGGTTGTCGCACCTTACGGAGCGGGTGCGACGTAAGAGGCGAGCCCGGAGAGAGAAGAATGTCAGAGTGAGGTTTGCAAGCTGGAATATAGGTACGATGACTGGAAGAGGAAGAGAGTTAGAAGATGTTTTGAAACGACGAAGAGTGAATGTTGCCTGTTTGCAGGAAACAAAATGGAAGGGCAATAAAGCAAGAGAGATTGGGGAGGGATACAAGTTTTATTATTGTGGAATGGATGGGAAGAGAAATGGAGTAGGAGTTGTGTTAGATAGTGGAATGAAAGAACGAGTAACAGATGTGAAAAGAGTAAATGACAGAATGATAGTTGTTAAATTAATGATTGAAAACAAAGTAGTGAATGTTGTAAGTGTGTATGCTCCGCAAACAGGCTGTGAAGAGAGTGTGAAAGAGAAGTTTTGGGAGGAATTTGACTGTATGATGATGGGAATACCTGAGCGTGAGGATGTTTATATGGGAGAAGATTTTAATGGACATGTAGGGAGAGTGAATGACGGGTATGAAAGAGTACACGGTGGATGGGGGTACGGAGTGCGGAACCGTGAGGGGGAAGTTCTTCTGCAAGCAGCATGTGCTTTCGACCTGGCTGTAGTAAACACGTGGTTCCAAAAACGAGATCAGCATCTTGTTACTTATAAAAGTGGCCACCACGCGACACAGATCGACTATCTTCTGATAAGACGGAACCAATTAAAAAAAAAAAAAAAAGCGCCGACCCCAGATAATGGGAAATGGTTTAGAGAATGATGATGAAATATTGGTTTCAAAGTAGGGATCAAGTTTAGGTAGGTAATAAAATGAAGCCTTTCCTATTGTTCAAACTTAGCTTAGGGGTGTTTCACTCATTTTGATTTATTCAATTTTCATTCATTTAGATATGCCCAGGTCATGGACAAACTGTTTAGAAAGCTCGGCAGTTTCTTTGTGACAGGGTAAATATTTAGGTAGGTAAATTACCAAAGAGTAATTTAAATTTGCAATTTGGTTTTGAAATAGTAATATTAGTTTACCTATTTACTTTCTTCAATTTGAAATTACCATTTCAAGGCCGGAGCATGTTCAGATGAGACAGCGCCATCTATCTCATACCATGTACAACAAAATAGCGACATATAGATCGCCCGTATTGTAACTAGGAAGTAACCTAACCATTTGTATCGATCACAGAATGTGTTAGTTATAGAACCTAAGCAATTAGTTCCATTGTAATACCGCTGAGGGCGCTGTATGAGACTATAAATATGAAGAGCCTTGTCAAGGCTCGCCCATTTTGATCGATTGCACAACAAAAAACATATATTCCAAGAGACCAGTCTTTGCTGTAACAGCCCCATATGTGAGTGGCATACGCTAGTAGGTCCCCAGTTGATCTGTTTCGGCGAAACTTGTACTGGCGATCTCTGAGGAGATCATTTTGCTCTAGGTATGCCATGAGGTGGGCGTTAAATATACGCTCCATAATGTTGAAGACTATGGAGGTAATTGAAATTAACCGATAGTTGGCAGGGTCGGTATGGCTACCTTTTTCAGGCACTGGCTGCACATTGGCCAGATTCCAAGATTTAGGCACTATTCCAGTCTTCAATGAGAGGCGGAACAAGCGTTTCAACACAGTAGACAACTCAGGTGCACAGACCTTTAGAACCATAGCTGGTGTACCATCAGATCCACTAGCTTTGTTCACGTCTAGACTTCGTAAGGTTTTAAGAGCCTCCTTGTTGGTGATACGGACCTCTGACATAGAAATACCGCAGTTACGTAATTGAGATGGTACGCTGTTGCTACTGTCTGGACGCGAATTGCAAGCAAAGAGAGAAGCAAATAAGTCCATTTTCTCTTTAGATGCATGCGCCAGTAAGCCATCTGGTTTTATCAGCGGAGGCAATAGAGACCGACAGAAGTTTGTCTTGATCGCTTTGGCGACCAAAAAGCTCTACAACATATTTCAATACGAAATAGTTAATATGACTCCAATATTACAAAAATAATACTAAAATTGAGATAACTAGCACTACTATTCAATACTTGCAGTTTAGTGTCGGTGTAAGAGAATACACTACCCCATAGTATCATCACGTAAGTGTTGTAGGAGGCCATAGAGGAAGACTGATCAGGAGATGTGCAGCAGCGTCTTTTAGATAATAGCTCAAAATAATAAAAAAAGATGTTATCCTGACTGCTGTGTTTGGCAACTTTCGCAAATTTCTTTATGAGGGAGGCCTTTAGCAGTGGAATTTTGATAGGCTTAGATTTGAAGATATTGGTACATCATCAAATCTAAGCCTACATTTTTTATTTCATGAAGATTAAGACCTAGAATAATTGAGAGAGTAACAAATTTCTATAAGAACTTATATGGAGAGTAAGAAAATTCTGACGTAGCTAACATTTCTAACGTAAATACTGAAAATTTATCATCTGAAATTCACATTAGCTACTAAAATTTTCTATAATATCCTGAACTTCTTAAAGAGTAACCAATTTTTATAAATAATTTCAAATAAATAAATAATTATATACCGATATTACATTCTTTTGAAAATACGAGTAAATAAGACCTTCTTTTATTTGAAATAATCCCAAATTAAATGTGATTTATGGGTTACAACTACTCTTACATAGTGATTCCATTCACTTTTTTGTTACTCAAGTTTTTGCTTACTGTTTAATGTCTTAGTAACACGCTTACTACTAATGTAAATAACTACGCGACGCAAATTATGATTTTAATTTTCCCTTCACACTTTTATGTGGCTTAGGTTCGTCATAATAAATAAAATTAGAAAATATATTTTTGCTTATCAACGACGCAACCGACGACTGTACTCATTATGGCGTATTTAAAAAAAGTGGAATAAACTATTTACTACCAAATTAGGCAAGTAGTCCCAATATCTACCAATATTGGTACTTCAAAGTGGAATCCGTTTCTCTTGTGGGGATGTGAATGACGAATACACCACATATTAAAAAACCGTTTATTCACAACGTAGCGGATCAGAACGTGAAAGAGTGGCCTCACAGCATCGGATTGTTGAAATTTGTTGGTACGATATGAGTGCCACCTACTGTTAGTTAATTGTACTATGTCTAAAACCTTCGCATAAGTGTAAGCAATAAGTTGACAAAGTGTTAGCGCGACGCGTTTATACAAGTGACAACTCCGGAGCACATGTCTTAACCACAATAGGTCGGACTTCACCAGGCCCACACGACTTGTTGACGGCCAGGGAAAGGAGTGTTTTGCGTACCGAGCGCTGTGTAAACAGCACTTCCAGCATGGAGCAGTCACACAGCGGGGTGGTCAGCGGTGTGTTACCCCGTCATTGAGAGTCGAATTGGAAGCAAAAAGAGACCCTAGCAGATCGATTTTCTCCTTTGGATCATGGGCGGGTAAGTCGTCCACCCTGTGCAGAGATAGCAGAGATGGCTGACAGAAGTTCCCTTGGACAGGATTGGCGAGAGACCAGAATGCACGTGTTTCCGAAGGAAGGCGAAATAGATTCTCGCCAATTCTGCCGATATGCCCTGACTTAGCCTTGGCAATGACACCTTTGAAAGACCTGGAGGCGGAATTATAATTCTTTTCAAGAGCGCTGGTGTTTACATCCCGGGACATTGATGCATCAGCCCAGGCCCGGTAGCACTCTTGCTTATAGCGTGATGCAATTTTACAGGAGCAACCAAACCAATGCTGAGTTCTGCCTCTGATAGGCACCACAAATGATGGAATAAATAATTCTCTTCCCTGAAGTACTACATCAGCGACAGAAATCAGCAACAACGTTCGGATCATCCGGCGATAAGCAAACCCGCTTTCAAGTCTAGGATGCAAAACAAGACCGCATCCCGTCCCAATCGGTCGATTTATAGTATCAGTGCAGATCGCAACCGTGATGGGAGCGTGAGTGGCAACGTATTCAGGATCCGAGAATGCTCCAAAGAGCCAAGAGGGGTATCGACGGAGATCTTACATGCGTTCGGATGAGAGGTCAGCAGAAGGTCCAACAGGGAAGGTACATAATCCTCTACATCCGGGATCCGCGTAGGCAAAGTAACCATTTGTGTCAGACCATATGCCAAGGCAAAGTCATAAACAGATCTAACCGCATGATTGGTTAAATGGTAAACAA
Organism: Parnassius mnemosyne; assembly: GCA_963668995.1. NCBI lineage: Eukaryota > Metazoa > Arthropoda > Insecta > Lepidoptera > Papilionidae > Parnassius > Parnassius mnemosyne. The sequence continues at coordinate 8,424,004 of CAVLGL010000001.1, read as the reverse complement.
AAAAAATTACCTTTAAGAAAAGAGCCTACTCCTTTTTAAAAAAGCCGGCAACGCATCTGCAATTCCCCTGGTTCCCCTGGTGTTGCAGTTGTTCATGAGCGGCGGTAGTCACTTACCATCAGGAGAGCCGCATGCTCGTTTGCCCCCTCTCCTATAAAAAAAAACAAGCCATTCAGCATAGTGGGCGTTAAAATCAAGGAGCATCACGATTTCTGCGGATGGGACCTGTTGTAGCACGGAATCTGCAGTGGTAGACGCTTACCATCAGCTGAGCCGCATGCTCGCTTGCCTCCTCTTATGTATTAAAAAATTGTCTAAGCTATGATTAAAAGCTAAATTAGAATAGTGGTTAAGGTTACGAACTGCAATGGTCAAAAGTCGTGGGTAGGTTGATTCCACCAGTCGACTATTATCGTGAACCACTCTTAACACAAGCATTTTAAGCTTGCTTGGAGATATAATTAGTAACGTTAATAGCTTTACTAGTATTCTTCATAAATGTCAAAAAATAAAACGCCAGTATTTAGCAGCGCATTTAGAGAATGAATTCGTTGACGTTATTTGAGGTAGGCTAATTTTTTCTTAATTGAAGAGTATTAGGTACGTGCCAATTCAGCGAATTTTTGCAAAAAACGAATATTATGAAAAAGAAATGAGTGAAATTTGAAAATCTAAAAGGGAATTCTAGAAACATTATTGAGTACTTTGTTGTAATAATTGAACGGCGTGTTCAGTATCTACGTGAGTGAATTTCTATGAAGACCACATAATTACTTTTGGTTCAATCAGGTTCAAGCGTGCTGGGACGTCGACGAGTTCTTTTCAGTTGAAATTTTTTGTCTGTTTTAATTATTGCTTTCACCAGTATTCCATCTGAAAGCAAAATAAAAACATAAAATTCTGTTCTGTTGTGAGAATAAGCCTATTTGGAAACGTTTCAAAATGAAAAGGATTTTATTAAAATGTATTTTTTTTATGTAATAATTTACACAATTATTTATTTAAATTACAGACTATAATAAAATCCCAAGGCACAGGTCTTCTCTTATTTCTAAGCGGATTATGGAGCAGACAGTCTGCACTAATGCAGTGCGTAGTGCACCGGTGGACTTCACATCATCAATTCTTTTTATTTCTCAAATAAGCAGATTTCCTAACTATGGTTATTTTTACCACCGGCCACCAGTTTTTCAAAATAGGCTTGCAAATGTTACCTTCTCATAGATTGCATCATAAGGGGTATACTAGCAATAGTTGCCATGCTTTGCAAGCGGCTTGGCAACTGCAGTTTTTTATTTTCTAGCTGTTATCTATCAATGCCGAAATTCTTCATAATATGTGTAAAGTGACGTAATTCCATGAGAATATTTTACTTCATAGTCAAATATCTATTAGAATATAATAGAATAGAATAGAATGTAGTAGAATGGAATGGAATGAAATAGAATAGAAACGAATATTTTTTATTTAATATAGAAATTACATGTAATTCATATTGAAAGTCATTTTTTCACTTTTACCACTGGTTTGGGGAAGAATCTCTGTCCTGGAAAGAATCAGCAAGAAAGGGTTTTTTTTCAAAGTAAATTATACAGTTAGAAATTTTGTACAAACTATTTACAAAATTTATTTTATACACAGCTTGGAAGCGAATACCTCATTCCCAGGGATTACTATCAAGTGTCAACCATATATTCATTTATAATATAATAATACAATAACTATTTTTATTTTTTGTTTAAAATAGTATTTAAACTTGGTAATAGAGATACCTTGAATATTTTCTGGGATTTGGTGTTAATAGCGTATACGTTGCCCCATAAATGAATTATTGACTCTGGAGTAGAGAAACTGGTACCACTAGCTTGGGTTTGTTCCTAGAGTATATCACCTTTTTAACTAAAACTGAATGCATTTAATTGTGGATTTCTTTGGAAATTTGGTTTTTTGTTTGGACTTTGAATCAGTTACTAGTTGTTTGACTCTGCTTTTGTTTTATGGACTTCATGATTTACGTAAGATTTAGATTTCATTGATATCGGACATCTGTATTCTGTAGTCACATTTTGAATCAGTAAGCAAGTATGTACTAAAGAAAGATGTTTCCTTAAGCTATTCAACGCATTTAAATAACATGCTTCTATCTGTAATCTGTAAATAATAATTACATTCAACATAAGTTCATAATGGTTGTAAAATCTTAATATGATGTAATTATCTTTCAATTCACCTGTTAAAGCATGTCGCACGGTTTAAAATGAGATTCTGCAATATAGATAGTGTATTAAAATAAGATTGTTTTGTTCTAGATGGATGAATATGCACCAATATGTTTACAATGTTTTGTAAACGTATTACAAGAATTATCTTTCGGCACAAATCTTGAAAATAAGCTCCAGCGCCCTAATGCCAATACTATCAGTGTATTTTACGAAGACTGGGTATCAGACAAGTAGTGACCCAATTAATATCATCCCAACATGACTCTGTTTTAATAAGAGACCGTATTAAATCTCGCCATTACTCGGGCAGAGCTTATTATACATATATACTGTTGGCGAGACAAGGAACAAGTTGGTATGAGATGATTGCAGGTTATTATTGCAGCTAAACTTCTGGACAACGGACAGTGGGTTGCTGTGCCCACATAATGACCGTTGTTTGGTATTTGGATTGGGCACGATATCAAAATTCCACAACCACACCGGCATCAATTCTGGACGGCATTATAGTAAGAGAGGATTTTGAAATAGGATAAAAAATTGGAGATAAAAATTAAGCTGTTTTATTTATATTACCTTAAGTATCCAAAACATGATTGACCTAATGTTTCTATTTCTATTTCTATATCCAGGCTTTAAATGTCTGTCAGGGCTCAGGGCATACTCTGACACGCTGAGGACCTGTTATATGAAAATATTTGTTTGCCGAAAACGGCAGAATATTTAGGATGCGATTTCTTTTGTAACAACTCTAAAGTATCATATTACAAAAAATAAATTATCTATGATTATACCCTAGCACTTCAGAAGATCAGATAGACATATATACCTGAAGAGAAATTAGTATTCAGGATTATTCTGTTTATCTATATATTAGTGCAATGAAGTAGTATACATCTCAGGGTGGATTTTTCAGGGTAGAAAAATGGTGTTACCCGCTATTCACATATAATCTTGACTTTGAGCTTTCTGGCACTAAATTTTTGTAAATACTAACAAAACGTGCCATACTGCAGCTATATTAGTAGTATAGTTGTAGCACGAATGGGTCAGCCCGACCGGGAAAGGACCACGCTCTCACAGAATACCAGCGTGAAATAGCAGCTTAAAACTGCTGTTTTTAATGGTGAGTGTAGAGAATCGGAGACCCTTTTTACTGGAAAAGAGGCATGAGAGGGTGGGTGCTACCATCTGCTTGAGATCCTATAATTAACAAAATTAAATCCAAACCCAAGCATACCACTGCAAGATTTCAAGATACTGTAAGTTCATTCTCCGTAAATCGAACCAAAACCTAATATTACAAAACTGAAGGTAGCCGGGCTAACTGTGACATCGGGACGTCAAACATCTCAGTCTCCCCGTGTTCGTGGGTTGCTGTAAAGCACCCGAAACGTCGGTAATTAAAATAGAAAATTAAACGCGATAAAATCCGTAAAAATAGTTTTATTCATTGGTCTCACATTATTTTATAACATCTTATGTACATTACGGTATGGTTAGTTTGAGTTTGATGATATAAATAAGTAAATGTTTAAAATCTGTAGTAACATTTTTAAAAATTGTAAAAAAATAAACCAGTTACATTAACTATAAACACTGTTTTCGAAGAATAACCAACTACAGTCACATAATTTCAGAGATAAGTAACGTAACACACGTTTGAAAATAATACCTCTGTAACCAAAATATATTTGTAGTTTGTACAACTTTACCTTCTACAATTTCAATATTGCGTTTCATTTGTTTTTGAAACATACAACGTGTACGTACGTGTTAGTAAATTTGTCGTCTCAAGCATAATACTGATTGAGGACTTCACATTATTTACTTAATTATGTTTTCACTAAAAGTTTTGATCTTATTAAGTTTTATCATACATTTGTGTAAAAATCAAAAAATATTAATTCAAGAAACTAATAAGGAATTATCTTCGTGTATTCAAAGTATCATTACACATTGGTTCAACAAAGGATCAGTAGTTACGTATGTCGACATTAATACCTTCGACAATGAAATAGTTAAAACAGTTCACGAAATGAACTATTTGACTGTAATATTACGAACAGCTGAGAAAAAAGTATTATATCAAAATGAAGGCTACTTGATATCAGCTAAAAATTTAAGAGTTTTCAAAGATAAATTTATGTTCCTATCAATGGAGAAAGGTTGGAAACCGGATGTCTATTTTCTGATTATATTTGAAGAACTCGAATTATCAGAAATTAATGATGTATTTAAAATTCTTCTACATTATCATGTTTTTAAAGTTGTGGTAATAAATAGAGCAAGTAATTCGAATATCTACACTAACAATCCATTTGAAAACTATGGTTGTGGAATTGTTTTCACTAGGACTATATCATACGGGAAATGTCTTGAAGCAAACATAAAAAAATCATTTTTTTATAAACCTGTAACAGGACTTAGAAACTGCACATTTAAAGTAGCGTTTTGTGATACGCCCCCATTCTTTATTAATCCTAATAATGATCAGAGGAAAGACCAACTTATTGGGCTAGAACAATACGTTTTGCAAACTTTAAGCGAAATGGAACAATTCAACGTTATATATACTTACCAATTTAATCCTGAAGAAGGTTCTATTATAGGAGAAGATATGATAGCCATTGGTCCTATGAGGGCCATTCAGAAAGGTGATGTTGACATAATGATAGGAGGATTGATTTTGAGGCCTAAAAGAGTAGAAGCTTTTAACTACTTATATGGACACCATACTAACTACGACGGACTCAAAATCTTCGTCAAGAAAGCAGGCTTAGTATCGAATTTAAAAAATACTTATATAGAGTTTGATGTAGTGGTTTGGATTTTATTAGGCGTAGCATTCATATTATTTTTTGTGGTTTTTGTTGCAATATTTCATATAAAAGACAAATGTGGAACAATTTTAGTTTTGTGGGACGTTCTTTTACAACATGGTGCAACATTGGGTAATAAGCTAAAGTATAGGTATTTCATGTTTATTTGGTTTGTTTTTGCTTATTTGATTAACATACATTACCAATCAAATCTGTCTAGTCTTACAACAAACCCTAGCTACGAATATCAAATTTCTAACGAGAATGATCTCGCTTCCTATGGTATAAAGCCATGTATAAGCTCTCTTGTAAACAAACATTTCAAAGCCATATCGGGACATGAGATGGAAGGGAGAAACCGTGAAGAATGTGAAACTATGTTGCAGAGCATGACGACAGTCAATCAAGCTCATAACAAGTATACTATAGTTTATTATCCTGCCTATAACGAATATAAGCACACTTTTATTGACGAATATGGAAATCCTTCACTTTATATGTGTTTAAAGAACCAATTAGCAAGTATAGTCCAAGGCGTAGTCCCGAATTCATGGAAGACAGCTTTTGTCCACCCGATCCCTAAAAAAGGCGACCGCTCAGACCCGTCCAACTATAGGCCTATCGCGATCACCTCCTTGTTCTCCAAAATAATGGAATCCATTATTAACTGCCAGCTCATCCGGTACCTTGAGGATCACCAGCTGATTAGTGACCGCCAATACGGTTTTCGTCGGTGTCGATCAGCTGGTGATCTTCTTGTCTACCTGACCCATAGATGGGCGGAGGCAGTAGAGTCCAAGGGGGAGGCGTTGGCCGTTAGTCTGGACATTGCGAAGGCCTTTGATCGGGTTTGGCACAAAGCGTTTCTTTCAAAGCTGCCTTCCTATGGGCTTCCCGAGAAATTGTGCAATTGGATCACCAGCTTTCTTGCAGATCGGAGCATCAAGGTCGTTGTAGATGGTGCATGTTCTGACTACAAGCCTATTAACGCTGGTGTTCCACAAGGCTGTGTGCTATCACCAACGCTGTTTCTTCTGCATATCAATGATATGTTGCTAACTGGTAACATTCATTGCTATGCGGATGACAGCACTGGTGATGCTCTATACACCGGCCGGGCCAATATTTCTCGGGAAAACGTCGCCGAGTACCGGAACAAACTTGTGTCTGAAGTCGAGTCTTTGCTGGACAAAGTCTCGGATTGGGGGCGACTAAATCTAGTCCAGTTTAATCCTCAGAAGACACAAGTTTGCGCGTTTACCGCTAAAAAGAACCCCTTTGTCGTATCTCCTCAGTTTCAAGGCACTTTCCTTCTTGCCTCAGCCAGTATCGGTATCCTCGGAGTCGACATATCGAGTGACGTGCAGTTTCGTGGTCACTTGGAAGAGAAGGCCAAATTGGCCTCTAAAAAGCTTGGCGTGCTCAGCAGAGCGGGACAGTATTTCATGCCGGCACACCGCCTGCAACTTTACAAGGCGCAGGTTCGGCCTCACATGGAATACTGTTCCCATCTCTGGGCAGGGGCTCCCCAGTGCCAGCTCCTTCCACTTGACCGCATCCAGCGCAGAGCGGCTCGAATCGTCGACGACCGAGCCCTTTCCGATCGGCTCGATTCATTGGCACTGCGAAGAGATGTTGCATCTCTTTGCATTTTCTTTCGCATCTACCATGGGGAGTGCTCTGAGGAATTGTTCGGATTAATCCCAGCCGCCAAATTTCACGAACGCACATCGCGGCAGAACTCCCGATACCATCCACACCATCTGGATGATTGGCGGTCCACCACTGTGCGATTTAGAAGATGTTTTCTTCCTCGCACAACTTCCTTGTGGAATAGTTTACCACCAGGGATTTTTCCGGACCGATACGACTTAGGGACCTTCAAGAAAAGAGCCTACTCCTTTTTAAAAGGCCGGCAACGCATCTGCAATTCCCCTGGTGTTGCGGTTGTTCATGGGCGGCGGTAGTCACTTACCATCAGGTGAGCCGCATGCTCGTTTGCCCCCTCTCATATAAAAAAAAAAAAAAAAGTATATATATATCTGCCATTTTCTTTTATAAAGGATTCCCTATGATTAGGGAATTACAATTGCAACTTTTTCATATTATGGAGAGTGGTTTGTATGCAAAGCATTTGAGAGATTTGTCAGACGAAGGTGTCAAAAAACAATATTTGTCTGAAACAGAATTTCGGGCTCGTCTAATTATTCCTTGGCATATTCTTGTTTTTGGTCTTAGTCTGGCAACCGGATGTTTTGCAACTGAAATAATAATATATTTTATTAGACAAAAGATGAGAAACACAATTTTGAGCGAGCGAGTTGTCGAGTGACCTCTTGTGAAACTGAATTGATTTTTATGAAATAAACAATTTACATTAAAAAAAATTAACATTTGATCGAGAATAATTTTTTCAAAAATGGACTAAGTGTTGGCAGTACAGAAATTGGTCTAAAATTTGTTGGGTCTAATTCACTACCAGACTTGAATAAAGGTATTACTTTACTATGCTTCATTAAATCAGGATATATTAAGGCGCAATCATATCTTCAATTAACGCAATAACTTTAACAGAAATCCCCCAAAAATCCGCAGTTTTCTTAACATCAATAGATTTAAAATATTTTAAAATATCTTTTGATGATATTTTATGACATGTTAAATTCCTTGATCACGCATTTACATTTTGTTTAAGTAATGATTCGGTGACGACAGGAGAAGAATTCAGTGTTTAAGAGTAGCTTAACCACTCTTAAACACTTAATTCGGAATATCAGTAAAATATTTCTAGAAAACCATTGCAACATCCTGATCTGATTCAGTTAGTTTGTTGTTAAAACTTAACCGGTAGTTTGAATTGCGGGAGTTGGCCTTACACGTTTCACTAATAATTATACTCTATGTCATTTTTATTTTATTAGAAGCCGTCTTAATTTTGTTGCTCAAATGCAAAGACTTTGCTGGAGTACACTTTTTTAAATATTTTGAATATTTTTTACATCTTATCTAAATTCGACGGTAGGGTTATATGACCTTTCATGGTAAAGTTCATATAACCTTTGTCTGCTCTTCGACTCCTTATGTCGCCCATTCATTGAATGCCTTCCGATTATTCAAGCAAAACTTTTAGAAGTAAAAATATTATTAAACTTATTGCAAATAAGCTTAAAGAATGTTCCATACAAAAAGTTAGGATTATTTTGGTATAAAAGTGATGAAAGTTTCTTTACTATGTTACTTCTAAAATCCTTTAAGTGACGTGAATTTATTGGAACAAATACAATTTTCTCATCTAATGGCTTTTTGTAAAAATAAGGTAACGAACCTAACTGTGCACAGTGATCAGAACTCAATTTTTGAATTATACATTTGTATATCGGCTTTAAATGTGTAAAAATGTTGTCTACACATGTTGCACTACATTTAATAATGCACATTGGCTCTAAAATAAATTAAAAAGGCCATATCATTTAAACAATTATCTAAATTTAATATTGGTGGAGGAAGCTTCTAGGATATTAATACAGTCTCCACATATTACAACAGATTTATTCTATTTATTAAGCTTAAAAAACTTTCCTCCATAATTTTTCCAAAAGTATCATATATACCTAGAACATGGGGATCTGTAGACGCTCACAACAATGAGGTGCTCAAAATCAACTCATGCCATTTCTATAGTTCGCTCAACAGATAGGCTCACAATATCTTTACGTTCTTTACATGATAATAATTTACTAGCTAATATTAAAGAGCCATCTCTTAAAACCGTTTCGCTATTGAACGAGCTGACCACCTGGTGATTACTGAAGTTAAACATTAAGTTATAATCTTTTAACCAGTGTTAAATGTTATTTAAGAACAATTCGAATTCTAGCCTTTTGCCTATCATGCCTTGTATATTCCGATGCACTAGGTGTAAACAATTTTTATTATCACTTTGTGGAGTCATAAAATTAAGGATTTGTAAGCTACATTCTAAATTATTTAAATTATTATAGAGATCTGTTCTTTTATCTCATTTTCTAATTAAAATGACTTGGAACTAATTCCAAAATTACATATTAAGTTATTAGACTGCTCAATAGAAGCAGATGTCTGTGTTGCCCAGACCTTGGCTGAGTTAATATATAAACAATAAGATAGCACATTTGCTATTTGTCTTAAATTATATTTGGATAGGTAATACCTATCTCTAGTCAAAAATGTCTTATTTTATGTATTATTTATGTCTATAGAATTAAGTCTTTTACTATAATTATAACAATTAAATGTCGAATTTAAATTTTTATTACATGAAAAGTTATTCATTAATAAATTTAAATCGTATCTTCTTTTATTTTCCTGTGGCCAACCCTGTATGTAAGGCAATTTAAAAAAGATAATTTTGAAAATCAATATATTTTAAGCATTGAGTTTTGTTTACATTGCCTTTTCTCCAAACAAGAATTATTAATGTGCTATTAGGGAAAAACTTACTATTTTTAACTTATTATATTTTTTTATAGAAGAGGGGCAAACGAACATGCGCCTCACCTGATGGTAAGTGACTACCGCCGCCCATGAACCACTACAACATCAGGGGAATTGCAGATGTGTTGCGGGCCTTTTAGAAAGAAGTAAGCTCTTTTCTTGAAGATCCCTAAGTCGTATCGGTCCAGAAAAATCGCCGGTCGCAAAGAATACTACAGAAAAGTTGTACAAGAAAGTAAACTCCTAGTAAAACACACAGTCGTGGTACGCCAAGCATCCAGATGGTGAGGATGGTATCATGAATTTTGACGCGATGTGAATTCGTGAAAATTGGCGACTGGATTTAATCTGAACAATTCCTCAGAGCACTTCCCGTGGTAAATTCGATAGAAAATGCAAAAAGATGCAACATCCCTACGCAGTAACAGTGTATCGAGGGAAAGAACTCTGTCGTCGACGATTTGAACCGCTCTGCACTGGATGCGGTCAAGTGGAAGGAGCTGGCACTGGGGTGCCCCGGACCAGAGATGAGAACAGTATTCCATGTGAGGCCAGACTTGCGCTTTGTAAAGTTGCAAGCGGTGTACCAGCATGAAGTACTGTCTGACTCTGCTCAGCACGCCAAGCTTTTTAGAGACTAATTTGGCCTTCCCTTCCAAGTGACCACGAAACTGCACACTATTCGATATGTCGATGCCAAGGATTCCGATGCTAGCCTTGACAGCAAGGCGAGTGCCTTGAAAAAGAGGAGACACGACAAAGGGGTTCATTTTAGCAGTAAACGCGCAAACTTTCTCCTCTGGGTATGGAACGGGACTAGATTTAGTCGCCCTCAATCCGAGACTATTTCAGCAAAGACTCGGCTTCAGATATAAGTTTGTCCCGGTTCTCTGTGACGTTTTCCCGAGAAATATTGGCACGGCCGGTATATAAGGCATCACCAGTGCTATCGTCTGCACAGCAATGAATGTTACCAGTTTGCAACATATCATTGATATGCAGGAGAAACAGCGTTTGTGATAGCACGCAGCTTTGTGGAACACCAGCGTTGATAGGCTCGAAATCGAAGCATACACCGTCTACTACGACCTTGATGCTCCGGTCAGCAAGGAAACCATTATTGATTCGGGATTAGGATGAACTTCCTTATTATGATGATATCCTTTTGAGGATTTTTGCGGAACTCAGGCGCACAGGCTTGCTATTGACGCGGTGATTGTTCATAGACTGAAAGTTTAGAGGTCAGTCGGAGGTAGGAAGGCGACCAATGTGTGAGTGAATGAGCGATTAGCAAATATAATAGTGAAATGGGTGTATCAATAATATGGCCAATCCAAGCAGTTTTAATAATGTTTCTTAATTGAAGCGCACGTGAGCAAAGCCGCAGGCATAAGCACATATTATGTTTACATATTTTGTATCGAATTAAATTTATTTTTTCTATCTTCTATGATCATTAACAATAATATGCGAATAAACATAGGCTTCTCCTTACCTTTTTGTGAAACATTACTGATTTAATGTTCTTATTCTACTGGTCCTTCAAATTCAGACCGGCACGCACGTGCAACACAGTAGTGCAGGAACTGCTAATTAGTGGTTAAGAAATAGGTGACCGGGTGATATTTACCCAGACGAACTCCACCAGTAAACCAACTAGTACCCAGTAAATTGCTGTATTATGTAGGTATAGAACTTATAAAATAATATAGTAAAGTAGTAGTATATATATATATATATATATATATATATATATATATATATATATATATATATATTTATATTATATACACTAACATAAATAATACATAAATAAATAAAAGCCCAACCAGATGGAAGCCCTCGGCAGGGGAGACCAAACTGCCGAGGGTTAAGGGCAAAGGGAAAGAAGCCGGCGGACGAAGCGGGCGGTGTCGAGGAGCGCCGCCTTTTGCATTTGAGCACGGAGCGGTCTTTCACGGAATCCCAGTCACCTCGAATGACCCGAAAGGCTGACCGGAATTAGCACATTCGCAGATAAAACCACATGATGAGAAAAATTTTGGTCGGCGGACCACTCCTCATATAGGTCACCTCGTGAGCCAGATCTAGATATTTTTGTTTCGGCTTTCATGAGGTTCTCGTCATACGGAATGGTAATGTCGACCAAAAATATCCTTGACTGTGCCCGGTCCATTAGCACAATATCAGGCTTATTCGCAAGAATAGTTCTGTCTGTGATGATGGCCTGGTCCTAGTAGCCTGGCGCGGTCATTTTCGAGCACGGCTTCCGGCATGTACTTATAATAAGGCAGTTACCGATCCACGAGACTATTTGACCGTATTTGTGAGCGAACTCCTGGCGTAGAATCCTGACTACTAGATTGTGTCTGTAGATTTACTCAGAGTTAGAAAGAGCCGAACAACTGGAGATGACATGTCTAAGTGACTCACCGCGATGGCGACAAGCTCGACAGATGTCAAAAATTAAACATTCATCATCATCATTACAGCCCATTACAAGTCCATTGCTAAACATAGGCCTCCCCCAAGGAATGCCACAATGCACGGTCCTGAGCCACCTGCATCCATCGTCTTCCTGCATATCTTACTAGGTCTTTATTCCATCTAGATATCAGAACCATAGGTCATCACTGGCAACACGCACTGATTGTACAGTCTTGTTTTCAAGTTTTGAGGTATAAATGACGAGAAGATGTGCCGTTATTTCCCGAACGCTGCCCAACTGAGTTGAATCCGTCGATTGACCTCTCGGTCAAAGTTGGACCTACCTAGTCGGACTATTTGTCCCAGGTAAACATACTCGTCAACAACTTCGCGCTTAGTGCTCCCAAAACTACCGGCATAGGTGTGACATGGACATTAAACATGATCTTCTCTTTGTCCATGTTCATCTTAAGAGAGTTTAAGTTTGAACTTCGTTCCAAAGGGTGAAACAAAATTTACCGCCTATATACGTCCCACTGTTGGGTACAGGCCTCCTCTCATTTCTGAGAAGGTTTTAGGGCAAGTAAATATCCGCCACGTTGTTTCAATACGTGTTTTTCAAACATGCAGATTTCCTCACGACGTTTTTCTTCACCGCCGGGCACATGGTAAACCAGCACTTTAAATTGCGATTAAAAATTTCATTGCTACCGGTGGCGATCAAACCCTGGTTACTACTGTACTGTGAAATAAATAGCAAGCGATTAACCCCTAAGTTAGACGGCGCTCGGAAAAAAGTTTAGTTACGATTATTTCTGGAAAGATTATGGGTAGTTAGTTAGTCTGCCATTAAATGGATTTTAAAATTTTACAATTATTCATTAATATTTCTTTAAATTATTATGCGGTTTTTCTCATGATGTCGGTGATATTTCGTTGCTGTATCCAATCATATATAACCACAGACGTTTTGAGTGTTTAAGGGAATGGAAACCTTTGCTTGAAATCGGTTGTCAAAGACAAACTTTGCCACCGACCAAATAAATGAATTACTAGCGTCTATTAAAATGAAGCGTCATTTAAAATAAAATAATATTTTTTTCATAGCAAGATAAGGAAAATTGAGAGGGAGATGGATATTAGTCCATCTAGTTTGCTCACATCCGTCAAAGCCGTATACACTACGTCAGAAGTCGTCGTGATGGAAAAATCTTAACTTTTTCTCGCCTAACCCGCATCCGCCAAATTCGTACCGTCCGATAAGGAACTTCGTTCCAAAAATCATTTTTTTTAAAGGATAAGGATAACAAATAGCAAAGTTTACCTGATAGTAAGTGTATGTTGTGGCTCAAAGACCTACATCTAACTACGATTTAGAAACAAAATGCAGATGTTGTTTATGCCCAAATTTTTTTTGAAGGAAGTTGTGTGAGGAAGAAAACTTCTAGTGAATTGCCCTGTGCTTGACCAATCACCAATGATTTAAATGGTATGAATTGTGAACGCAAGTTTTATCGCGATTTCCGATAGTGAAATTTAGCGGCTGTAAATAGTCCGAGCAATTTATTTGAGTACTCCCCGTGGTAAATGCGATAGAATATGAATTAAAGAATGAATGTATATACTTTTATTTTACACCACGAATAAATAAACAAATGGCATAACAAAAATCAGATTATATTGTATACAATTTGGCGGCCTTATCGCTACATAGCGATCTCTTCCAGGCAACCAAAGGTGTAAAGGAATAAAGCAATGAATTGGTAGGTGGTAGGTGGTGCAATATAAATATACAACATATAATATCAATACATGCGATTTATTAATAATAAATGCATAAAAATAGCATATAAATAACTAATACATCAAATAATGTAAATTACTAACACATAATAAAAGATAAAGTAAAACATATAATATATACATATACATACATATATATAAATAAAAAATTGGTTAATCCAATTGGGCATTCCTTAAGCGCATTAAAAAAATACGTATAGGATTATTATACGGAATTTTTTAAAGCAGTTTAAATACATTTCGACGGCACTATCGGCTTCAATACCCTCGAAAACCATGAAAATGACACCCATGATGAAAAAAATTTATACCTATTGCAGCCGCCACCTTGGATTTATATTTCGACAGCACTATCGGCTTCAGCACCCTCGAAAACCATGAAAAAGACACCAATGATGAAAAAAGCCGTGTAGTGGCGGTCAAGAATATCCACTACCCCATATCCTCCCGTGGGTGTCGTAAAAGGCGACAAAGGGAAACAGGCAGGAGATGGGCAGCAGCATCTTATTGTTAACAACAAACTAACAATTTAAAAAAAACTGCGGTTGCCAACCCGCTCGCCAAGCGTGGCAACTATGGCAAATACCCCCCTATGAATGACAGTAACAAAGAAACGGCCCCCAGTCCCCGGCGGCCCCGCTATTCCTGGCTACGGTGGCGACCATGGTAACGGCGGGCCAGGGGGTGCTAAGAATCTCCGGTGGGGGTTCGGTTGCCATCTTAGACGACTCGACCTGGCAACATACAACGCACGCACCCTGAGGACTGACGAGAAGAATGTGGAGCTAGAAGAAGAGATAGACAAGTTACACTGGCATATTATAGGATTGTCCGAAAAGAGAGGGAGGACACGGTAATCCTCGAATCCGGCAACTTGCTCTATCACCGGGAGGGCGACCATCTGTCCCAAGGAGGTGTCGGATTTATCGTCCACAAGTCTCTCCTTAACAACGTTGTAAAGATCGGGAGTGTGTCGACGAGGGTTGCGTACCTTATACTCAGAATCACCAAACGGTATTCGCTGAAGGTCATACAGGTTTACGCACCAACCTCGGCACACCCCGATGAGGAGGTGGAGGAAATGTATGAGGATATCTCTAGAGCCATGCATTCCTCCAAAACCCAATATACGGTGTTAATGGGAGACTTTAATGCAAAACTAGGCACAAGAGAGAACGGTGATCTGAAAAAGGGAAATTTGGAATAGGGCAATGGAACCCAAGGGGCCAGCAGCTGGCCGACTTCATGGAGAAAGAGGGACTCTTTATGATGACATCTTTCTTCCAGAAGCGGCCCCACAGGAAGTGGACCTGTTCGAGCCCCGATGGTTCGACAAAAAATGAGATTGACTTCATTATGACGACCAGACGACAACTGTTCAGTGATGTCTCCGTGATCGCGAGGGTGAAAACTGGTAGCGATCACCGAATGGTTAGAGGCACACTGAACCTAAACGTTAAGTTGGAGAGGTCTCGTCTAATGAAGTCAACGCTCCGTCCCCCTCGTGCTCTAATCCAAAGTCCCGAAACCTTTCAGCTCGAGTTATAAAACCGTTTTCAGTGCCTAGAAGACTGCAATGAAGTGGACGATATGAATGACAAGCTCGTGGAAACTGTCCATGCGGTCGGAGCTAAGTTCTGCAAGACCCGCCGCAGAAGAACACAAAAACTCTCCGATCACACTCTTAATCTCATGGCTGTTAGACGGGAGATGAAACTATATTCCTCAACAGACTTGACAGCATACAGGCATCTGAACAGACAGATCTCCAAATGCATGCGGCGGGACTTACGCAACTTCAATACAGCTCGTATTGAAGAAGCGATCGAGCGGAATCAAGGCTCCAAAGTCTTTGCCAGAGATCTGTCTGCCAGAAAGAGCCAACTGTCAAAGCTGAAGACAGAATGTGGCAGCATCGTGGCAACACCTGAGATTTTGAGTGAGATTGAGAGGTTCTATGTGCAGTTGTACACGTCATCGTTGGAGCCACACGCAAGTGTGAGTAACGATCCAAGAGCGAGTCTCATCCGACACTATTCCGAAGATATCCCGGACGTCAGTCTGAGCAAGATTAGAATGGCTCTCCAGAACCTTAAAAACGGTAAGGCCCCAGGCGAGGATGGAATTACAGCGGAGCTTCTGAAAGCGGGTGGAAAACCGGTACTTGAAGTCCTTCAGAGGATCTTTAATTCCGTCCTCCATGGTGGCATTACACCAGAGGCGTGGAGCAGAAGTGCGGTGGTCTTGTTCTTCAAGAAAGGTGACAACGCTCTCTTGAAGAACTACAGACCGATTTCCCTTCTAAGCCGCGTCTACGTGCTGTTTTCGAGAGTCATTACGAATCGTCTTGCGCGCAGACTTGACGACTTCCAGCCTCCCGAACAAGCCGGTTTCCGAAAGCGCTTTAGCACCATAGACCACATACATACCCTTCGGCAAATTGTACAGAAGTCCGAAGAGTACAATTTGCCACTATCTTTATGGCAGAATCACTGGAAGACCTAAGCACTTTGCTCAATGACCTCAATAGTGTTTCCCAACGGATAGGTCTTAAGATGAACATGGACAAAACTAAGATCATGTTTAATGTCCATGTCACACCTATGCCGGTAGTTGTTGTGAACACTAAGCTCGAAGTTGTTGACGAGTATGTTTAGCTGGGACAAATAGTCCGACTAGGTAAGTCCAACTTCGACCGAGAGGTCAATCGACGGATTCAACTCGGTTGGGCAGCGTTCGGGAAATTACGGCACATCTTCTCGTCAGGTATACCTCAAACCTTGAAAACGAGACTGTACACCCAGTGCGTGTTGCCAGTGATGAAATATGGAACTGAGACGTGGTCCTTCACTTCTGGCCGGATGAGGAAGCTCAAGGTCGCTCAGCGAGCTATGGAGAGGGCTATGCTCGGAGTTTCTCTGCGTGATAAACTTAGGAATGAGGATATCCGCAGTAGAACCAGAGTAACCGACATAGCCCAACGGATTAGTAAGCTGAAGTGGCAATGGGCCGGCCATATAGCTAGAAGAACCGACAACCGATGGGGAAGAAAGGTTCTCGAGTGGCAGCCTCGTACCGGTAGGCGAAGTGTAGGGCGTCCCCCCACGAGATGGAGTGACGACCTGGTAAGACATGCAGGAAGTCGATGGATGCAGGTGGCTCAGGACCGTGCTTTGTGGCATTCTTTGGGGGAGGCCTATGTTCAGCAGTGGACTTGTGAAGGGCTGTAATGTTGATGATGATGATGAAAAAATTGATACCTTTTGCGGCCGCCATCTTGGAATTACATTTCGACAACCCTATCGGTTTCAACACCCTCGTAAACCATGAACATGTAACCCATGACAAAAAATTTATACTATTTACTTTTAGTACGTACTACTATTATTTATTCTGTGCTTTTAAAATATTATATTAAAAAAAATCATTATTATTATAATCAAGTATTTAAGAAATTTGGTTATTCGAATATTGTGTATTTGTACAGCGATCTTTTTGAGCGTCTGCAAACAACCGAAACAATGTCCACTCACGATGGCGACTGTCGCCGAACTGAGAGAGTTAGTAAAGTACTCTGTGGCTGTAGCTCTAAGTGCGGCTTCCACCTATTTACAGAAATAATTTACATACAGTGCTACCAAATCAACGAAAATTTCGCCATTTTGGAGCCGAAAAAATTAATTACAGCTAAACAAACCAAAATTACACTGCCATTTACATTCAGTGGCTTCCCACATGATAGGTGAAGATATTAAAAAATAGATTGAGTTAAACGATTGATATTTTCAAAAGTTATAGTGTTTACAAGCCTTGCGGACTTGATAAATCCACACCATAAGCCACTAAAACCAATTTTTTATTTAAAAATAGTAATTAATCGGTTAAAAAATATATTAATAAGTTCAACAATCATTTCTAACAATGTGATTTGTATATCATTCACAACGCGCCACCCTGCGGCACGCCTGCAGTAATCTCACACCAAGGTGAGTGAGTTTCATCGACACGAATACACTGCCGACGGCCACAGAGATAACTTTGAAACCAGTTAATAACTGATGGAGATATGTTAAGGGAACGCAGTAGACTCAACAGTATATCGAAGTCAACAGTATTGAACGCATTACTGAAATCCAGCAAGGTCATGACTGTAAGTTGTTTATTATCCATACCCCACCGTATGTCATCAGTAACTTTGATTAAGGCAGTAGCCGTACTATGATCAGAACGGAAACTGGATTGTAAGGAATTCAATAAATTGTGCTTATTCAGGAAAAGGGTCAGCTGTTGGCTAATAAGTTTTTCAAGGACTTTAGAAAGGAAAGGTAAGATCGAAAAGGGACGGAAATCAGAGAGGTTGACGGGATTAGATCTCTTCGGAAGGGGTATAATATGAGCACTCTTCCAGGATTAAGGGAATTAGAGGAAAAGACACATGCAATGAGTAAATAAGTTATAATGTGATTAATAACATCAAGGAGAGGAACAATCATATTACGGCTAATGTTGTTGCTACCGACATCATTTGAGGAGATGGATAATATGATCTTTAACAACACATTCAGTAAACTGACTAAAACGAACGGAGGATAATTAGGAGTCGGAGTTACAGAAAGCGAACGAAGTGAGTGTAGTTTATGTTCAGTAATAAAATAGTTAGGAGTATTAGAGAAATAGTGATTTAATACACTAGGAGGTGAAGCATTTAGAGATGTTCTACCAACTCCAACTATTTTAAGAAACTTCCACTCCCTAGATGAGTCGCCGTTGTCGACTGATATATGAATATGGCGTCGTTGCGCATCTCTACATAATATGTTGCATCGATTCCTGATTTTGGCATATTTTCTTACGTTTTCCTCTGTTTTATTCCTCTTAAGCTTTGACAATGGCGCATTCTTCTGCAAAATAAGCCTTTTCAGATCATCAGAGAGCCATGGAGCAGGCAAATGTTTTAATCTGACATAACGCATTGGCGCGTGAACGTCATAAAGCTGAGTGAGAAGGGAACAGAACAGTTCCAGTTTGTCATTGCATGTAGCTCTCTCAATCACTAACCAGTCAATATTATAAGCATCTTCACAAAGTTGGTCAATATCCATTCCTCCAAAATTACGTTGCAGAAATAATTTAGGTTTGATTTTAGGAGGGCGTAGTTTATACGAAAGAAAAATTAAATCGTGATAAGAGAATGCATCAGCAGGACACTGTCCGTGCTTGAAAACTAGATTGGATGATGACACCATTATTAAATCAAGGAGGGAAGGAATACTGTTAGGAAAGTTATAAATAGCAGAAAGGGGTACGATTTGCATATTACATGCTTCATTTATAGATTCAAGTTTTGTAGCCCGATTGTCGCCTTTAAGCAAACAGGTGTTAAAGTCACTCATCAAAATTGTGTGACTATACGTAGGGACTAGTGTTTCTAAAAGAGATTCGAAAGAAGTAAAATAATTTATAGAAAGCCCTATCTTTCTATATATTATTTTACTTCTTTTGAACTCGAGCTGTAGAAAACTCCAAGTAGGATTTTATTCTGAGGCAGGGAGACTTCAACCAGCAAATGCTCAGCAGAATCAAAAGGAGGTGGTTGACTTGACGAACTAACAATTTTAAATAGAAGGTAGGATCTAAGATAGATCGCCACGCCCCCTCCACCCCTATTAGTGCGATCATTTCTAATAAGATGAAACCCAGGCAAAGAATTATAATTGGAAGGTAGACAGGGTTTTAGCCTAGAATCTGAAACTAAAATGGCGTAAATATTTTGGGATTCAAATGACGCAAGCATGTCAGGATTATGAGCCGTAATGGGCGTTAATATGAAAAGCATTGAAGATATTTACACAGTCTGAGAAACAAGAATTTAAGGTGATGTTGAGTGAAGGAGAAGCAGTTTTAGTGTGATAAATATCATCATTAAGTGTCCCATCGTCCGAAGACAACGATAGAAACAAAGCCCTATCGTTACAAATGTTTGAGGATGTCATAAATACTATACTAAAATATAAAAATAAATTCTTATATACACTAAAAAAAGAAAAACATAAATTTATAAATATAATAGCAAGATCGAATGGTACCTACACTATTACAACCACCAGCAGCATGAAAGAGCTAGCATATAACAAAACAAAAACTTAAAGAAATAAAACCATCAGTTTAATATTAATATTACCAAAAACTTTTTTGATTGACATTTTAAAACTGTAAACGTCAGACTAGGCAGTATGGATTAACATGCCTTTGCCAAAGAAATAAAAAAGTAAAGAAATCTGAGTACAGGCAATGTTGCCAGATGTACGATTTAAATCGTATTCATACGATTTTATAAGCGTTATATGCATGTATGATCGAAACATAAAAGTCGTACGCAATTCATACGACTTTTCACATTTTCTACCAATGCTTTATCAGAATCATACAGAAACAAAGTAAATACCTTGTTCCCTCCTCTAATGAAATTTGTGCCTCGGATTATAAGTGAAGAAATAATGCAAAATTGGACAATGAGTGGAGAAGATTTATGTAAGCAGAGACGTTTCATTGATTTCTTTGCAACCGAATCGTGTAATTTTAATTTGTTCATTGGAAATGATAAAAGTTTCAAAAGTTTTGTTGAAAAAGAAATGTTAAAATACGGTGCTTACTTCTGTTTCACTTTTTCACTGTATGAATTAGGAGAAATATGCACAAGTACTCAAACGCTGCTTAATTTTAAGATGCCGTTAAGTCTCGTGCTGTCTCTATCACTTTAAGTTAAAGTGACTGTGACACCACGAGACTTACAACTTTAAATTAAGTAGCGTTTGAGTATTTGGCCATTAGTGGTTCAGAGGGGCTGGCTGGAACTGAGGCGAGACTTCCAGAACATGGCTACGTAGAAATGTATTAAACACTAGCAAACTAATATTTATGATGAAGCAAGTTATTAAAAAAATCTTTATTAAAATCATAATAACATTTTTAAACGTGGTAGAGCCAGGCTGCAACTATATTATGGTTGTGTCACGAATGGGTCGGCTCGACAATAACCAGCGTAAAATAGCAATTTATTATTTCTATGTTTCACAAGATGGGTGTAGAGAACCGAAGACCCTTATTACTGGAAGGCATTCCATCTTATTCCTCAAGGGTGACAACGCATCTGCATTTTGATTCTTAACTGCAGAAAGATATAGATCTAGTTCGTTTCGCTTCTGCCAGGCAGTTAACTGTGTGTTTGTGCGCTCTGAATTCAATTTACGAATACATAATTTAAGTGTTTCTTTTTGGAAATATTTTGTGATTTACATATAATATAGTCTGACAACGTATTTCTTTAAGTTTTGTTGTGACTTATTCTGAAATTAAAGCAAAATTTGCACAATTTCGCAACTGATATCAACAGTATTAAGAGCGAGGGTAAAAAGTAAACGACTCGGTACGTAGCATCCTCACGGTTACGCGCTACACTTAACCGTGAAAGTCGTGTGCATTATCTTTTTTTTAATAGAATAGGGGGCAAACGAGCATGCGGCTCACCAGATGGTAAGTGACTATCGCCGCCCATCAACAACCGCAACACCAGGGGAATTGCAGATGGCTTGCCGGCCATTTAGAAACGTGTAAGCTCTTTTCTTGAAGGTTCCTAAGTCGTATCGGTCCGGAAAATACGCTGGTGGTAATTGAATCCACAAGGAGGTTGCGCAAAGGAAGAAACTTCTTTTAAATCGCTCAGTGGTGGACCGCCAATCATCCAGATTGTATGGATGGTAACGCGAGTTTTGTCGCGATGTGCGATGGTGAAATTGAGCGGCTGGAATTAGTCCAAACAATTCCTCAGAGCACTCCTCGTGATAGATGCGATAAAATACGCAAAGAGATGCAACATCTCTACGCAGTGCCAATGTATCGAGCCGATCAGAAAGAACTCGGTCGTCGACGACTCGAACCGCTCTGCGCTGGATGTGGTCAAGTGGAAGGAGCTGGCACTGGGATGCCCCGGCCCAGAGATGAGAACAGTATTCCATGTGGGGCCGAACTTGCGCTTTGTAAAGTTGCAAGCGATGTGCTGGCATGAAATACTGTCTCGCTCTGCTGAGCACGCCAAGCTTTTTAAAAGCCAATTTGGCCTTCCCTTCCAAGTGACCACGAAACTGCACACTATTCGATATATCGACGCCAAGGATTCCGATACTGGCTGAGGCAGCAAGGGGAGTGCCTTGAAACTGAGGAGATACGACAAAGGAGTTCTTTTTAGCGGTAAACGCGCAAACTTGTGTCTTCTGGGGATTGAACTGAACTAGATTTAGTAGGCCCCAATCCTAGACTTTGTTAAGCAAAGACTCGACTTCAGACACAAGTTTGTCCCGGTTTTTATTGTTATACTTATTACATAGTAACTTTGATAAGACTTTAGAAGATCAATTTCGAAAAAACAAAAATATTAGAATTGTCACAGAATACCAGCGTAAAATAACAGCTTAACTGCTGTGTTTGGTATGGCGAGTGAAGAGAACCGGAGACCCTTTTTACTGGAAACAAGGCCCACCTTACTCCTCAGAGGTGACAACGCATCTGCATTTTGCTTCTTAGTTGAGAATAGATGAAGATGTCTATGGGCCACAGCAACCACTTACCATTAGGTGGATTGTATGCTCGTTTGTCACTCTTATCCTTTTAGAAAATCCCGATAAAGTCAAATAAATTCAAGGAAGGGCAATAGCGAAAACCTCGGAAGAATGTTATTCCGATTTCTTGAACTTAAATGCTAGCTTAATTTGGCTTTAAGTACTTAAGAACTAAAAATGGCTTCATATAGTTTTAATTTAAGTTAATCTTGTAAAGTAACTACAAGAGTAAAAGTACTATCTATATTGTTTAAAATTTATGCAGTTTACACAACGAATTCTTTTCTTTGAGGCACTTAAATTTTGATAGATTATTTTAGTAAAATCATCTTAATCCAGTATTCAATATGGACTACCTTGAAAATTTATATATTTAAATCTTATAAAACTGGTTTTATCCTGTTTAATTTGAACTTATTTTTAACTTCCCGCATTTATACTAATTATAGTTTTTTTTATAATAATAATAAGGGTGATAAACTTGTATACAGTCCACCTAACGGTGAGTGGATGCTGTGGCTCATAGAAATCTACTTTGATCCTCCTCAACCTCTATTAAGATTCATAATGCAGATGCGTTGTTTAAGCCTCTGGCCCCCTTAGAACAAAGGTGGATTTTTTTAAATTTCATTGCGAAGAGGTGTTGCATCTCTTTGCATTTTCTTTCACATTTACCATGGGGAGTGCTCTGAGGAATTGTTCGGATTAATCCCAGCCGCCAAATTTCACGAACGCACATCGCGGCTGAACTCCCGATACCATCCACACCATCTGGATGATTGGCGGTCCACCACTGTGCGATTTAGAAGATGCTTTCTTCCTCGCACGACTTCCTTGTGGAATCGATTACCATCAGCGATTTTTCCGGACCGATACGACTTAGGGACCTTCAAGAAAAGAGCGTACTCCTTTTTGAAAGGCCGGCAACGCATCTGCGATTCCCTCCCTGGTGTTGCAGTTATTCATGGGCGGTGGTAGTCACTTACCATCAGGTGAGCCGCATGCTCGTTTGCCCCCTCCCCAAAAAAAAAAAAAACTCAGCTTACTGAACAGTGACGCCTCCTTACCAGTGAATTATGGTCTGTGAAAACAAAATTGAATGACCTTACCTAATCGATTTCTCATACAAACGAGCGAATGGATGATATTATGGGTATTCTCGCAACTACCAATGAGAGAATAAAATATTTAGAAAAACGTGATGAAGACGTCCAAAACTTGCAGTTTACGGTGTCACAACTGCAAAATGAACTAAAATTATAAGCCCTAGTTGGGCTATATCATTACTCCGGTATTTACATTTAAGCTATTTTGTCTTAATATTAGAAGCATAAGAAAAAAACTTTGACTCTTTAATAGTAGCCCTCCAACGTTTGGAAATATTCGTGGATATTATAATTTTGACCGAATGTTGGCTTTTTGATAGCATAGTTATACCGCAAATACCTGGATATAATGCTTTTAAAACACATAGGCACTTAAATAAAAACAGCGGAGTTGTCTTATACCTGAGAAACATATGGAATGCCACGGTTTCAGAACTACGTCTCGATAAAGCCGATTGCCTATTTGTTCAAATACCTGAAAAGTTACATATTCTTGGAATATATCGTTCACCATTTTTTTTTAAATCTGGAAAAATTTCTAGCATCTCTTGAAATACACATTAATAAAATAGATGGTCTCCCCTACATTCTTGCCGGCGACATAAACATAAATATAATGAAAACTGTTAGTACTCCACAAAGCTTAGAGTACCAGTGCTTTATGGCCGAACATGGATTTCTTATATTTACGCGAACACTACACATTTAAATGAAACTAATTTTACGGATTTTATCGCGTATATTAACTTATTTTACATTCCCGACGTTTCAAGCACTTTACAGCACCCATGGTCACGGGGGGGACTGAGGTGTATGACGTCCCAATGTCATAGTTAACCACGGCTACCTCCAGATTAAAAATTATTAATTTTTGTTCCGATCTACGCAGTATGAACTTACAGTATCATGAAGTCTTGCAGTTGTATGCTTGGGTTGGGATTTAATTTTATTAATTATGGGATCCCAAGCAGTAGAGAAAATGGCTGGGTGCTACCATCTGCTGATTTATTACGAAAGTTAAAATCTGAATATGAAAATAAAATACTTACAAAAAATAAAAATAACCCGAAAAAGATGTGGGAGTCAATCAAAAATATCTGTCATCTTCAACATTCCAAAAATGAACCTAAGAAATTGTTAAGATTAGATGGTCTAAATGTACAAGAATCAATCGATTTAACAAATAATTTTCTACAGCTGGTATAAAGCTGGCAGAAAATAGTCTCACTAGTATGAAGAAAAATGAGGCTGATTTGGCGAGGTCCGTTCGAATTCCAAATCCACCAATGAATTCGTTTTTCATGTATCCCACCGATCATGTAGAAATTGGAAAACTTATAACAGAGTTGCAAGACAATAAGGCACCGGCTATAGACGGAGTTAGTAACGCGCTTGTAAAATTTATTAAACACGAAATTATGACTCCACTTGCGTTTATTTTTAACCTCAGTCTCTCATGCGGTATTTTCCCAGATAGTTGGAAAACCGCTTCGGTTTGTCTGATTTATAAAAAAGGATACCTAAAAATTCTGTCAGCAATTATAGACCCATCTCGCTTTTAGTTGTATTTTCAAAATTACTTAAGAAACTAGTAAATAAACGCCTTGTTGATTATCTAGAGAAACACAGCTATATTTCCCCAAAATAATTTGGTTTTCGTAAGGGTAAAAACACGGAAGACACTGTAAACCTACTAACGACCATTCTATCTGCGCATCTTGATAGCAAAAAATCCTGTATTGGGGTATTTTTGGATCTATACAAGGCGTTCGATACTGTATCCGTTTCTATTCTTTTGAAAAAACTAGAAAAGATAGGTATTCGAGGGGTGGCCTTGGATTGGTTTAAAAGTTATTTAACAGATCGAAAACAGTGTGTAAAAATTGGTCAATTTATTAGTAGCTTACAACATGTCAGTTTTGGAGTCCCAAAGAGTAGCATCTTGGCATCTACATTATTCATCTTATATATAAATGACATACACGATATAATTCTTGAAAATGCCGATATTTTATGCTACGCCGATGACACCGCGGTCATTTTTCACGGGTCTTCATGGAAAAATTTCCCAGTGGTTACGAAATAATCTACTAACATTGAACTCAAAAAAGACAATGTACGTATGTTTTCATAAAACAACTGCCTCTTGCCCGAAACTTGATTTAAACATAAAAATTCATGAAGAGTCGTGCGACATGAATCCGCGCTATTCATGTGAGTCACTTATGCGGGTTAAAGTTTTAAAATATCTTGGTGTGCTTGTTGATGAAAATCTGGGATTTAAATCGCAGATCGAAGTTCTTTCAAACCGAATCAGAAGGATTATCTATACAATGAGAAAGCTAAATTATATAGCAAATAATATAATACTGAAATCAGTATATTATGTTCTTTCTCAATCGCTGATAACTTACTGTATCACATGTTGGGGTAGTGCGTCTAAAATATATTTAATACAGATCGAGAGAGCACAGCGAGCAGTTTTAAAGGCAATGTTAGGAAAACCATACAGATACCCTACTGTAAGCGTATACAAAGATGCCGGAGTACTCACTGTACGCCAACTTTTTGTACTAAATACGTCCTTAGCAGTTCATAAACGTGTATTATCTTCCCATGATCACAAACTACTGACTAATCGCAGGGTATACAAACTATCCATACTATCTGTCAATACTAAATTTGTACAACTTTTTTGCAACTTTATCAAAAGACAAATTTATAATAAGGTCGTAAAACATAGTAATATTAGTAATAAAACTACATATCTGGGAAATTAATTTTATTGAAATGGTTGGTCACTCTATCATATGAGGAAACAGAAGAATTGTTAAAAACTGGCTTTTGCTAATTGATGGTATTTGTAAAATTATTAGATAATTTTTGTTATTGTTCTAATTTTTTATTTTCTTTTTTTTTAAATGCACATAGTTAATACATTTACGTTTTATATAGCTTACCTTTGTTTTTATAGTTTTCTTTCTTTTTATGTTCAAATATTTAAAGCAATAACCAATTCTGTTATTGTTGTTTTGTGTAATACAATCTGTCTGATGAGGTGTATAAAATAGCGCTTATTGAACTATGGTCTCAGGTTTCCTCGATACAGGCTTGCCTAGTGAGTAAACCAACAGATACTACATTTTGTATTATTTTTATTACTGCTAATAAAACATTTTTCATTTTTCACATTTCATAAATATCTATGGACCACAGCATCCACTTACCATTAGGTCAACTGTGTGCTCGCCTGTCACCCATACTCTGTATATTATATATGTATAATATATATATATATATATATATATATATATATATATATATATATATATATATATAATTTATGGCATTTCTTTTAGTAAATATTTATTATATACTAGCTGGCCAGGCAGACGTTGTTCTGCCCTTTCCAACGACCCTTCCTATAAAAATCCTTAAATTCGCAATAAAACTATTGATGGTCACTTTTCGGGATAAAACTATCCTATCTCTCAAGTTGAACCAAACTGCACAAAGTGTGCAAATTTTCATTGAAATCAGTTCAGTAGTTTAGGAGTTCATCGCGGACAAACAACGTGACACGTAATTTTTATATATTACTTATTATGCCTGTAGTATTTTATTATAGTATATTTTAATATATATAGGTAGTTTTATAAGTATTTAAGCATCACAACCGGACAAGAAATTAAATTAAAAAAAAAAAACAAATAAAATGTTAAGAATAAGAATTGCCACAAAGTACGGTCCTGAGCAAACTGCATCCATTAACTTCCTGTATTTCTTACCAGGTTGTCATTTCATCTGGTGGGGGGCGCCCTAAATTTCGCTTAACGAGAGTCACGATACTACTTCTTATATATTTTGTACACTTTTCGACATGAGTCTGCTACTCTAAAACCTTTCTTCACCACCAATGTAATCCGATAAGAATGGTTTTATTAAAAAAAGACAAAAACCATCTTCAAAGTAAATTTCCATATTAGAGCTTCTGAACTAAAGTTCTTTATTTCTTTAATAAATTATGTTTAAATAAATTCTTTATTAAATTATGTTTAATTCGGCTTCTACCTCTGCGCTATTTCACTCGCGGCACTTTGGAACAACTGCAATAATTATCTGGGTGACCCTCTATGCAGCAATTGATGCAGCTCGGGGGTTCTACCATCTCAGGGGTGCGAGGGTAAGCAGTGGTGCCGTGGTCACCTAGGTACTTGTCGCACCTAGGCCTGGCCTAACAATTTTTGGCCGATGGCATTGGCCAACGATGCCCTTATTTCGGGGGGCTTCAATTGCAATCCCCGTTACATTGCAGATGCGCCGAAAGTCAAATATTTCATTGCCTTCCGGAGACAGGTCCAGAATGACCAGTCAAAAATCTAAAAAGCGTTTACGGTAGGTCTGATGGTGCACTCCCAGACCGGAAGATTTTGGGCTTTGCAGTCGCACGTGTTGGTCTACATGCTTTAGCTTTATGCAACGAGCAACATAAAAATTAAAAACGATGGCCGCATCTAAGGCGGGTGTGTTTCACTCTACTTACATTTATCGATAGCAGGAAGCCAGGAAAGAAAGTAATGCACAAACACACTTTGCACCACAACAAGCGTCCGATACACTTAAGAACAACACAGTGATACCGCTGTCTCCCGGGACAGCGTGTTTCGCGCACCACAGTGAGAACAACATGGCAGCAACCAAACTCAGAGTATCAAGTAAGAAGACCAGGTGGTGTATAACAATTGTTATTCTTACACATGAGAGTCACGATACTACTTCTTATATATTTTGTACACTTTTCGACATGAGTCTGCTACTCTAAAACCTTTCTTCACCACCAATGTAATCCGATAAGAATGGTTTTATTAAAAAAAGACAAAAACCATCTTCAAAGTAAATTTCCATATTAGAGCTTCTGAACTAAAGTTCTTTATTTCTTTAATAAATTATGTTTAAGCAGCAAATAATAAAATATTTTGTGTTTTTATAGCATCAGACTGAAAAACGAGCACACAGTCCACCTGGTGTTAAGTAGATGCTATGGCTCATAACCTTCTACATTTATCCTCGATTAAAAACCAAAATGCGAATGTGTTGTTGTCACTCCTGAGGACTAAAATGGAATGCCTCACTTCCAGTAAAATAGGTCGTCGGTTCTCTAAACTCACCATACGAAACACAGCAGCACTAAGCTGCTACTTTATGCTGGTATTCTTTGAGAACGTGGTTCTTCCCTGGTAGAGTCCACCCATTCGTTCCACAACTGCATTACAGCTGCAACTTGACTATAACACGTATAATCAATAGTTGATGATGATCTACAGTATTGTGTTGAAACTTTTCAAACTAGCAATTTGTTGTTTTATAGCTTTATTAACGAAGATAGCATCAGTTCGTAAGCTCTGTATTTAGATAAGCTTGAATCATAATGAGCGTACCATTTCTGCACATTTACATAACGAAAGCAATTTTAGGAAAGTAGGCCAACTCTGTTAACAAATAAACTGCTTAATTTGTTTCTTTATCGTTGATTTAGAACACCGTTGTAAGAAGTTCCGTATTAATAATACTAATAATCTGCTTGACCCTCAGCCGTCCCCTGCCGAGGGCTTCCATCTGGTTGGGCTTTATCTATTTATTTAACTACTTGGTAAAGCCATGCTTCAGCTATATTAGTAGTATAGTTGTAGCACGAATGGGTCTGCTCGATCGGGGAAGGACCACGCTCTCACAGAATACCAACGTAAAAAAGCAGTTTAATGCTGTGTTACCTATGATAAGTCCAGAGAACTGAAGACCAAATTTACTGGTAACAAGGCATTCTATATGAGTCTTCAGAACGCAACTATATTTTGGTTCTTAATTGAGGATGAATTTCAGTATCTATGGGCTACAGCATTTGCTCGATTGTCACCCTTATTCTATAACATAAATCATTTGCAGGCCATATTAACGCTTGTCCAGTTTGGAGATCTTTTTCTTATGTAGGATCTTTATCTTTGGAGATCTTTGGCATTCAATGTCTCTCAATCCATTTTTTTCACTTTTCTCAAACGATTTTCTCAAATCGCAAAGTAACACAAAGACGCATGTCAGACCTTTGACCATTGTATTCCACCATCATTATTTCAGTACTTGCAGATTTTGTTGTGAGATAAAACAGCGTACACAGATGGAGCTATCAGTAACAGACGCGCGGAGACAGCGGTGGCTTTCATTTCCTTCGGGACGACTGGCAATAAATACGAAGGGAATAATGCAACTGTACATTGTCTACTATGCTTATTTTTGAAACGAATATCAATCACATTAATATTAAGGTAAACTTTCTGAGTATGTGTTATCTTTTATTATATTTAAAATCTCGTATTGTTTATTTGAATTTGTAATTTTTTTTTATAAAAATGAGACCTTAATATAGTAATACACCTAATAATAAGCAACTATTCTAGTGCATGCACATTTACAATGTCTTCCAGGCCTGGACCATCTCAATCGAGAATCGTCATCTGCGCAGGACAGGATTATAGTGCTCGAGTGTATGAGCAAACGTAGGTACACTTTTTATTCGTTCACCCTATAAATTCGACACAACGGTTAAAATTAGGATATATTAGAAAATAATGGTTTATATTCAATATAAATTATTAATATTTCTTATTGAGTCGGTTGCAATCTTAATATCGACTGTGATTTGGACCGATTTATGAAAAAAAAACTTTTTTACCGCAAAATTTAGTTTTTCTTTCAACCGACTAACCTGTATGTAAGAACAATGTTCAGTGCTTACCTTTCTTATAAATATCGACTTGAATGAACTATCTTTAAACAAAATTAAGTTTTGACGATATCCTCAGGGCGCGAGTTCTTCTTGCACTTGTGTGGTTTTATTACTGACTAGCGCCAAAAAAAATCTGCAAATTTTCGGGCAAAATATAGACTAGATCTTCTGGAATTGCTCTGTAACTGTTCATAAAGTTTCATCACAAATAGTTCAGCTATTTCGAAGATTAGCCCGGACATACAGACAGTCTGATGAAAATTTAAAAATGGTTGTTCAAGTCCTAATAGCATTTAAACAACCCCATGAGTTTAATAGAAATCAGTTATATCAATATTACATACACACTCAGGAGTGAATAAGGATCAATATCGAGAATAGATGAATATGTCTATGGACATCTACTTACCATAAGGTGGTCTGTGTACTTCTTTTATATCCTTGCTTCTAAAAAAAACATCAACGTCATCATCTACATGAATTTTAATAACAACTGCTACTAGTAACCTAGGTTCATAAATAATTTACCAATTTTTTTATTAAAATATAATATTTAACTCAAAATGTTATGAAAAGTAGTTTGCTTTAACTATGAATATCCTAATTTATACTTTGATTAACCAGTGGAAATTCAGCAGTTCTGAATGTTTATCAAACAAACTGAATCTATAAGTGCTGCGGTATACGCATTGATTATACAATTTTCTAAGCTGAATAAAGGTATTTCCCTACCGCGCTTACCTTATGAATCGCTGGTTTCAGGCACTCCTTCTACCCTGAGATGTTTCGTGGAATTTCATAATTCTTGCACTGTGTGTGTGTGTGTGTGTGTGTGTGTGTGTGTGTGTGTGTGTGTGTGTGTGTGTGTGTGTGTGTGTGTGATTGTGCGCGTGCGAGCATACGTGCGTGCGTGCGTACGAGCGTGCGTGAGTGCGTGCGTGCGTGCGTGCGTGCATGCAGGCATTCGTGCGTGCGTGCGTGTATGCGTACGGGCGTGCGTGCGTGCGTGAGTGCGTGCGTGAGTGCGTGCGTGAGTGCGTGCTTGCGTGCGTGCGTGCGTGCGTGCGAGCATACGTGCGTGCGTGCTCGCTTGCGTACGTGCGTGCATGCGTTCATGCGTGCGTGTGTATGTGTGTGTGTGTGTGTGTGTGTGAGGGTGTGCTAAAATATAAAAAATGTCTCTTTAGTGTATGTAATTTCAGTTGGAAGGCTTCAAATTATTTTTATGTTTAAATTTGAAGTTTCCCGTACTCATTTTAGACTTTTTTATACAATAAGAGTGACAAAAGATTACACAATACACCTGATGATCATATAGACATTTACATTAGATGCGTTGTCACCCCTGAAGACTAAGATGGAATGCCACTTTCCAGTATAAAATTATCCTACCTCCGTCAAGCCGATCCATTCGAGCATATACAATCATAATAGCTGCACCATGAGTCTTCCATGTAAAAGAATGAAATAAAAAAGCACGCATTCTTTCGCGTGCTTTTTTATTATATAAAATAAATAGAAGAGAAAAGATTATTAGAAATCATTTGTTAAAAATATGAGGAAGCAAGAGGTGATAGAGGGAAATGTAACAAATAGGAAACAGCTTCTCCCAATCCTGCCAACTGTGGCAAATATGGTACATATTCTCTATGATGCTATACATGGGAGGCCTATATTCAGCAGTTGAATTTTTAATGGACTGGAATCAATGAACGAAGGAAAAAAGGCGCAGAAAAATCTTACAGATTTATTTAATATCATAAAATAATTCCTTTTTACTGATATTGAATGACCAAAAAGGCAAAGTCGATCAGTAAAAGCTTTTAAAATACACAAGAATAGCAAAACATGTTCTCATTTATATAGAAATATGTTTCGTGTTGGCGCAGAAGAAAATATAAGGTTTTCATATTCGTTGGAAAAATTATTGAATACAATATTCGAGTATATATTTATAAAATAAAGCACGCATTAGATCACCTTGCTCAAAAATCATTTTAGAAATGTGAGGAAACAATGACCAGTTGTAGGACGTAATTGAGCCATTAATATGAACAAACACGTCATTTACCTTTTTGTATGTGATCACTGTAAGCTTTAGACTTCTATATATGTACATCCTCATGGTATATAGAACTCTATAAAAAATTGAATATAAGAAAAAACTCAATTCTTTATATATAATCTAAGTAAGGACAGCTTTCAGGAAATGACATTCGAAATCTATTCAGCAACCGCATTTAGAACCTATATTAAATTCCTCTTCGTTCACTTTAGTTTTGTATAATTGTTAAAAAAAGATAAATAGGTAAATATCAACTGGATTATATTATCAACTCATGAAGTCACAAGCCCACTAATGCACAAGGATTTATCCATAGATTACCTGTACGAGACGGCCACTCGATAACTTATCTTCCTTCTATTGCTTGTGTTTATGATAGTATTCTGAAATATAGCATTTGCAGCCGAACAAGGAGACAAGTGCATCAGCTGTCAGCGCCATATCCCCACGGTTAATCTAAATAAATAATTTATTGAAATAAAGCAAAACGACTTTGTACTTTATGCTAACATAACTTAGGTTCAATGAAATTTAATGGATTACATATTATATTTTACGCACCTATTTATTTAATCACTTATACTAAGTTACTAACAAGATAATAATTATTAATAATAATTTTGTTCCTCTCTTTTTTTATTATGTACGAGCAACTATGCAGGTCTAGAGAGACCAGTATCGCTGCGATCTAAAATATCTATTGTGATCGCTGCTATGTCTACAGTTCACCGCTAAAGCCTACGTCCTCAATGAATAGAAGGAGTTGCTAAGTTGTGAGTAATTTCACTTCTTCTGGGCGAAGTACATAGTTTCCCAGATGAGTGCTGTGAGATGCTGCATTTGCGCATTAAGAGTCCGCAATTTGTCAGGATATGTAAAGGCGTTTCCTCTAGGGAGCAAAACCGGCACATACTAGAGTTGCTTAGTTCCAGGATGGATATGGCTTTTTAAGACATCAGTGTCCAGTCAGGGCTCTTACCAAAATGCGCAATTTATTTTTACCTAATCTCAGGGCTTCCGAAGCGAATTTACGATCGAACGCCCGGAATAAGGTTATAAAATGTTTAAAACGTGGTGTATCAGACCATATCTTAAGTGATTTATTGTGGTAAAGAGTTTCCAGGTTCAATCAGGCGAGGCTTTCTTTTTTTTTATCAGATTTAATATAGATTATATGGTTAACATTTTTGTAGATTGATTTCCGTACACTGAAGTATAGCGAAAATTTCTGCCTGGAGGATAGAGGTGAATCTACCCATACTAGGTTTGAATTTGGGGCGTTGCTCATAAATTCCAAAGCCTAATTTTGACCCATCGGTATACCATATAATGCTACTGACCTCACAGATAACCTGTCCATTCAACCAGTCTTCTCTGGAGGGTAGTTCTAGTGTATACTTTTTGTTAAAATTATATAGTGGACACATGATATGTGAGATCATGCATAAGACCGATGTTTCCTTGATTGAATTGAGCATGGATCTTAATCTATAGGAAAGCAAGCTCAATTTAAATAAAACTAATTTTACGGATTTTAGCGCGTATATTAATTTATTTTATATTCCCGACGTTTCGAGCACATTCCAGCACCCATGGTCACGGGGGGACTGAGGTGTAGGACGTCCCAATATCATAGTTAACCACGGCTAACTCCAGAATAAAAATTATTAATTTTAATTTTATAAAATCCGTAAAATTAGCTTAAACCGCCCTGAACGGTAATCCTATAAGTACTAGCTTTCGCCTCCTTGTCTAAATAAAGATCAAGGGGCGTTAGGCCTAGAAGTGCATTAAGAGTCGCTCAAGGCGATGATCGCATCACTCCAGTTCCAGCCATTAAGCATGCAGTTCTTTGTAGACTGTTTACTTAGATTTGCTCTCTCGGTATGCTTACCTAATATGCACCTACCTAATATGTACCTAAGATACATAATGCTTAGTGTAGTGCATCCCTAATATATCTATCTATAACCTTTTCCAATGTCTTAAGACGAAAAGAAGAAAGGCTTATAGGTCTAAAGGACTTTGGTAAAGCGTAGTCCTTTCTACCAGCCTTAAGTATAAATAGAACTTTTTTGTCCATCGTTCTGGATTACATGCCCATGCAAAACTTGCTCTGAAGATTATTTACCAAATAAGGAAGAAGGATATCGATACCCCTCTGTAAATGGATGGGCATTATTCTATTCTCCCCACTTGTCTTATATGGTCTAAAGGAGTCAACAGCCGACTGCACCAGTTTTGGCCTTATTATCTTTGCAGCCCTACACCAGTCCGGCTTCGTAGGGCTCTGAAAGAGTTCGAGGCCAGAGTCATATGTGACCCTGGGAAATGTGTTTACGCAAGTTAGCTCCAGTGTTTCCGTTTCACTATTAGTGAAGTTACCATCAGGCTTTTTAAGAAGCCCGATCTGATAAGGTTTAGCTTTCGATATCATTTTGTGTAGTCTTGCACTCTGAGGCAAAGACTCATCTTACTCGCATAGCTTCCTCCCCGATGACCTCTTAGCTTTCCTAATTTCTTTATTATAATCGGTTAGGGCTGCTGCTCTATAATTAACCCATTCTTTGTTTTTTTAGCCCTATTGAATAGTTTCGTGGTCTTTTCCCTAAGCTGCTTTAGCTTAGTGTGCCATCAAGGATGTTTCCGTGTTGAGGTCTTTGTTTTAACGGGACAACTGTTTTAGAAGGCTTCACGGATACTATGCTGACCTACATTTACCATCTCCGCCGTTCATTCTATCATTATTAGGCTTTTAGGAAACGTTTCCAAATACCTCCTTAGGCTATCTCTGTAGATATCCCAGGAGGTCGCTTTTGGATCCCTAAAAGCATCAGTTTCATAAGTTGTTGATGCTCTATTCACAAACTTAAAGTTTATATCCAAAACTTCCTGCCTAGCACGCGTTGGTGTACACCCTAAGTTTAGGATCTACTGCCTTTAGTATTGACTAAGATCTTACCGGCAGTCGTCAATCCCAGAACATGATCGTTGCACACCCAAGGCTATTGTATGAGGGCGAGGTCGATTTTGTTCTCTGCGAAGCAAACCTCCATTACGACAGGAGCAGCTGCTGCATGGTGAATATTTGCCTGGCGGATCCTCGTCTTTTCCATTTATAGGCGTATTTAAGGGGTAGGGGTCGGGATTGCTGGCGTATCTTTTGGTTTACCGCTCCCACCTCCCTTCCCGTTACCCCTGACTGACGCCAGCGGACAGCGGAGGCCATCGGACCGTGGCGAGATCAGCACCTTGGGTCAGAGTCACAATCTCTGATGCCGCTCCACTCTCACCCCTCGAGGTGGAGGGATGGGGGGATTAGATTTGGGGCGGTTCATGCTCCATTGTCGCATCGAAGCCTCCCCTGATCTTGAAAGTTATCATTATAAATCCAAGGACGAATCTGTCACCTGCTGCTCGGAGAGCCTCCACCGATGGGTCGTCCAGAGAAAAGGCTACTATGAACACATTCTCCTCGTCCCTACGGTGGAGGATTGTCTAGACCTCGGTATGGAGCCCTTCATTTTGTGCCCTTACCAGCACAGGCGAATCCTCTGGAGAGTCAGCTTCACTGATACCTCTTCGCTTCCTTCGCAGAAAGAAATGCCCAGTTGAGGCTTAGGCAATTCGCTCCGGGGATTATCGAGATCTCTGCCTCAGTCCAGGTTTTTCAGTTTTCCGATCTCAACCACAATTCAGTCCTGACTTGCCTTATTCAGACACGTTACCAGAACCCAACCTGGCTTGTTAATGAAACCCGAAACTTTTGGTCCCATAATCGGCTGCGCTCCACAGGCCATCTTAGCAATAGCCTGCGTTAGTGCCCGGTGGAATAGCCGCATCTGCTCCACGCTCATAGGATTCGAATTGCGAATTCCTACACGTGCGGAGCCAGCTACGGCACTTCCTCTTCCTCTCTCTTAAGATGTATAATGCATACCTGTAAGAATTATGAGTAGTAAATTTAATGTATCTGAAAAATTAAAGGAGAAGAGTGTATAAAGTGTGAGTGTGTGCATGTGTGTCCGAGAGATTGTGTGTGTCCGGGTATTATTATTTTACATGGTTATTATTGCTGGTGCAATTTAAATAATTAAATATAAATAAGTATGAATACTAAGTAGGTTTTCAGTTTTAATATAAGTTTATTTTTTAAGGTAAGTAAGTACAGTTTTTTTTTTTCAGAATATTTTTCTTAGGTGGTAAATGTCTAAAGTTTTATTTAGTTTATTATATGAGTGTGCTCCTAAAAATGCAAAAAAATCGTCTTATAAAAGTTGTACCTACAGAGAATTTCCTGCGTTTGTTTAAGTTCGTTGGGTTGTAAAATGTTTTTTTCTGAATGGTCGTTTGTATAAACAGTTGTCTTACCGTAAGAACCTAACAGTTATCATAAAGTTGTGATGTAGGGTATAAAAAAGGTTTAAATTTTGCTACTTTAAGAATAGCATGTTAAAAGATTTCGATCTCTTGTAACACAGTTTTAGAAACACCACCCCACGTTGATGGGCAGTACGTTATAATAGACTTTTAGAGATTTTTTTTATAGAATAAGGGTGACAAACGAGCACACAGTCGACCTGATGGTAAGTGGTTGCTGTGGCCTATAGACATCTACATCTATCTTCGTTTGCGAATTAAAATGCAGATGCGTTGTCAGCCGTGAGGACTAAGATGGAATGCCTCTTTTCCAGTAAAAAGGGTCTCAGGTTATCTACACTCACCATACCAAACACAGCAGCATTAAGCTGATATTTTAAGCTGGTATTCTGTGAGAACGTGGTTCTTCCCCGGTCGAGCCGACCCATTCGTGCTACAACCATACTATTAATATAGCTGCAGCAAGGCTATGTTGAATTACAGACGTCCAAAGATACCCTGCCGTGTAGTGGTAGTTAAAAATATCCACTACGCCATATCTTCCCGTAGGATTCGTAAGAGGCGACAGAGGGAAACAGGCAGAAGAGTGGCAACAGTATCTTCTCGATAAGAGCAATAGTACAATAAAAAACTTTGCGGTTGCCCACCCGCTCACCAAGTGTGAATAACCCCTCATGATAAACGACACAAATAAACGGCCCCCAGTCCCCGGCAGCCCCGCTATTCCTAGCTACGGTGGCGACCATTATAATGGCAGGACAGGGGGTAACAAGAATCTCGGTGGAGGTTTATTCAATTCTTTCTAATCCGGCAACGTGTACTATCACCGGGATGGTGACCATCTGTCTCAAGGTTGTTTTAAAATTACGACCAGTAACCTGTCTCAAGGAGGTGTCGGATTTATAGTCCACAAGTCTTTCAGTAATGACGTTGAAAAGATTAGAAGTGTGTCGACGAGGGTTACGTACCTTATACTCAGAATATCCAAACGGTATTCGTTGCAGGTCATACAGGTTTATACACCAACCTTGATACATCCTGATGAGGATTTGGAAGAAATGTATGTGGATATCTCTAAAGTCATGCATTCCTCCAAAACCCAATAAATTTTGTTAATGAAAGACTTCAACGCCAAACTAAGCACAACAGAAAACAGAAAGCTGAATGTAGTGAAATTCGGATTAGGGCATCGAAACCCAAGGTACCAGCAGCTGGCCGACTCCATGGAGAAAGAGGAACTCTTTATGATAAACTTTTTTTTCCAGAAGCAGCCCACAAGAAATGGATCTGGCCGATTGATTTACAAGGGGTGGCTCGACAACTGATGCCGGTGTTCGCATTCTCGACGACTTTCAGCCTCCTGAACAAATTGGTTTCAGAAAATACTTTAGCACCATAGATCACATACATGCCCGTCGGCAAATTGTACAGAAGACCGAGGAGTACAATTTGCCAGTATTTCTTGCATATGTAGGCCATGAGAAAGCCTTTGATTCCGTCAAAATTTGGGCGGTGCTGCAGTCCCTTCAGCGGTACCAATTTGACTGTCGGTATATCGAAGTGCTGAAGTGTTTATACAGTGGGTTACTACGATGGTTATCCGAGTACAGAACCAGAGTACGAAACCTATCTAACTGCAGAGAGGTGTAAGACAGGGTGACGTTATATCCCCGATACTCTTTACCGCTACTTTGGAAGACATTTTCAAGTTACTGGACTGGAAAGGATACTGTATTTACAACAATGGCGAGTACATTACTCACCTTCGATTTGCCGACAATATAGTTCTTATGGCAGAATCGCTGGAGGACCTAAGCATTATGACCTCAATAGTGCCTCCCAACGGATAGGTCTTAAGATGAACATGGACAAAGACCATGTTTAATGTTCATGCCACGCCGGTAGTTGTTGGCAGCACTAAGCTCGAAGTTGTTGACGAGTATGTTTACCTAGGACAAATAGTCCGACTAGGTAAGTCCAACGCGACTGTTAAACCAGTGCGTGTTGTCAGTGATGACTTATGGAACTGAGACGTGGTCCTTTACTGCTGACCGTAAGAGCAAGCTCAAGGTCGCTCAGCGAGCTATAGAGAGGGCTATGCTCGGGACTTCTCTGCGTGATAAACTTAAAAATGAGGATACCCGCAGTACAACCAGAGTAACCAACATAGCCCAACGGATTAGTTAGCTGAAGTGAAAAATCTGCACTCTTTCAGGTTTGACTTGACCCCTTCAATCTTACTGCCATATGGCCGTGGCTCTCCATTCCGTCATCGTGGTCCAATGATGGAATGGAGGGGAGGAGGGGGGGTTAAGTCATGCAATTCTTGCGCACACTCTCGAAATGCATCTTGCTGCGGCCCTTGAACACCTTCATCCATCCTCGATTAAGAATTAAAATGTAGAGGAGTTGTCACCCTTGAGTACTAAATCGTATTACCTTGTTTTCAGTATTTTATGCTCGTAATTTGTGAGAGCTTGATAATTCGCACTACACACATAAAATAGCAACAAAGTAGCTCTAATACGTTAGCTTTTCTAATATTTCCCATTGTTGCCTTCTACTACACCTGCGCGACGTGATGGGGTAGTGGATATTATTACGCCGCCCCACGTGGCCAAACTTGCCAAATATAATGCTACTCCTTTCCTATAATTGTATGTTTTGCACAACTTTATTAAAATTAAAATAGGAAATAATATTTCCTCTTGAACAAAGCCATCGAAATGTATTTCGGAATTACAACACGGAATTGACGGTTTAATGTGTGTTTAAACATTTGCAGTGCACTAACGTGCATGCGGGACTACAAACAGTGGATCAATTAACAAAATGTAATTATGATTCCTATTTAATTGGTTTAAAATATTTCTACGTGATAGAGCTACGCTGCAGTGCCACTACAGTTGTGGCACGAATTGGTAGGTTCAACCGAGGAAGTAAGTACCATGCTCTCATAATGAAATAGTAGCATCGTGCTTCTATGTTTCGTATGATTTTACCGATAAATAGACATGCTATCTTGTTCTTCATGAGGGTTTCCACGACTTTTACTCTATATGATATATTTTCTCTATATATTTTTATGTATATAGAATCTGATAAAATATTTGACAGATTTCAGAGCGCCGGAAATCAATTTGTAATAAAAGTTTAGAGATTAATCTATTTTTCTGAAATATTAGTAATATTTTTATTTTTTATTAGATCAGAAATGGAAAATTCAAATATCGGATATTCCTAAATTAAAACCTTTAAAAAGTTCTTAAAAATGTAAAAAATAAGGTGTACAGCATTGAAGCATTTTTGTATATACTCGTACTTACACTAAAACCTGAAAAACTTGTATTTAAAACGCAACTTTTCAAAGTGATGTTACTGTGTGACCATCTGCGTAACAAATACGTATGTACGTACCATGCTGCAGCTATATATGTGTAGCAAGAATAGGTCGGCTCGATCGGGGAAGGACCATGCTCTCACAATATACTAGCGTAAAATGGCAGCTTGATACTACTTTTGTTTCGTATGGTGAGTGCAGAGAAACGGAAACCCTTTTTACTGGAAAAGATGCATTTCATCTTAGTTCTCACAGGTGGCATCGCATTTGTATTTTGATTCTTTATTGAGGATAAATGTAGATGTCTGTGGTTCACAGCAACCACTTACCATTAGGTCGATTGTATGCTCGTTTGTCACCCTGTCCTATAAAAAAAGAAAGGTACTTAGTCCCAACTAGTGACATCTGGTAAGCGTAAGTATGTTAGCCCTCAATCATCTATATTTTGATTTCTAACCGAGAAAACATGAAGGAGTCTAAGGGCTACAGCATCCCATACCATCAAGTAGATTGTGTTCTCAGCTTTTCACTTACTATAAAATAGTTAAAATATTTATGCTAGCAAAGAAAACATTAAAATTCCTTTAATCTACAAGTAAAGTAAACGTAATAAATGACACAAGATTGTTAGTAAATCACAAGAATTTAAGGTTGTTAAAAACATTGCGGCATATGTAAAAGAACCAACGTATCATACATAGTCTAAGCGGCAGACTACCGGCATTTTAATAAGCTTCAAGTTCATTTAGTCCGCTATACTTAATGTACATGAAATGGGGGCTCTAGTTTAACTGGCAGTCGTTTTAGAGGCGCTCACGTGTGAAAGGTGTAAAAAATTTACCGAAAAAAAGTGAAAGTAATGAGGTTGCCGCTTTGACATCTTGAAATAACCAATTAAAGTTAATAAAAAATAACATTGGCACTTTCAATGCCCATTTCATGTACCTCAGGTGTAGGATACTAACAGAAAAAACGTGAAGCTTATTGAAATACTATAAGTCTGCCGCTCACTGGATATTAGACCACAAAATTGAAAGAGACGGATTAATTGTGCATGTGCCCAGTAGTGGTACGCTTATCTCGTTAACTTTAATTTTGTGTATGACGTAAGTTAGCAACGTCATCCTGTGGGTATAACTGCCGTATCGTACTGCGATCGTAAATCAACCTGCCCAGCCTGATTATTAAGACAAATATTTTATGCAACGAAGAAGTCCTTGTCTATGATTTTTTAACTGTAATACTAATTAGAATAAAGACCTTTATTTGATTCTACAAAATGGTAAGGACAAAATTAGGTCCATTATGTATGTATTCATAATACAAAACATGATTATTTCAGCAGGAAATTAATTCAAATTTAAATCTAAATAATTTATTCGCAATAAATTGATATAAAGGTCGTAGGCGAAAGTAGCAATATTTGGATTATGTACTTTGAAATAAGGTTTAGGTGACCTTAATTTGGGGTTTCACCAGTCTCGAACATAGGCGCAAAGTAGCCTTTCGATTTACTACAATAAGCAACAAATTTTAACAGTGGTAGAGCCACGCAGCAGCTTTTGCTGTCGCACGGATGGGCCGGTTCGAACCGCGGTGGTACAACGAACTCACAGAATACCAGCGTGAAGTAGAGGTTTACCTCTGCGTTTCGCTTGGTGAGTGCAAGTGGCCGGATGCCCTTTTTACTGGAAATGAGGCATTCCATCTTAGTCCTCACGGGTGGCAACGCATCTGCATTTTGATTTGCAAACGAGGATAGATGTAGATGTCTATGGGCCGCAGCAACCACTTACCATCAGGTGGACTGTGTGCTCGTTTGTCACCCTTATCCTATAAAAAAAAGCATTTTGGACATCGCACGTAGGAATTGTATAACTTAACTCCTCCCTCTCCCTTTTTTCCATCGGACAACCAGATGCTCGGCCAGTCTCCACCCTTTTATTGTCGACTTATGTGTATATGTATCGTCATACGTACAGCAAAAGAGTGTAATAAGTTGCTGCTGTGCTGCAATGTTGGTGTCTTCAAGGCAAGTGTTAATAGGCTTTTGTAAAGACAGTGCGCTTTACTATCTTTGGCTGCATCATCACTGACCAACAGGTGGGATAGCAGTCAAGAGCTGGCTTTTAGTATGGCAAGACAAGATATAAATAGGAAACATATTGTTTAAACAAATTTTTACATATTTCACAACAAGTGAATGGCTTTAATATTTATACTTAAAAAAATGTCACTGATTGAAATTCTACTTAACTTAATAAGCCATCCAACAAAGCATTATACTGCAGTGAAATAATCACAGAGATTATGTTTTGCCGGTAGCCCCTACGGTGGACATTATAAAGAACAATATATAAAGAATAAATTAAATATATTATATATGTCGAAGCGTGAGCACACCGGCGCCACAGCTGGCAGCTATCGATAGCTTTCGTTTGTTTACTTTAGTTTGTACGCATGACAGTTGTCCGGTCCACGTTATCATATGAGTTGATGATTCGTTGAGGGCTAGGTTGTCCCGTCCAAGTCATCATAGGT
Organism: Parnassius mnemosyne; assembly: GCA_963668995.1. Classification (NCBI taxonomy): domain Eukaryota; kingdom Metazoa; phylum Arthropoda; class Insecta; order Lepidoptera; family Papilionidae; genus Parnassius; species Parnassius mnemosyne. The sequence continues at coordinate 8,381,429 of CAVLGL010000001.1, read as the reverse complement.
CATGATGGCTGGTCGCAGACGCCTTAGCTAGTGTTAGTTCGCACGAGGTCAAACGTAATAAATATCCTTGCGTATTATGTGTGGGTACCTAAATGTACAAAGATAGGGACAATGTACCTTCATTCATGTCAGGATAGACGAACGGAAGTGTTAATGATTAATAATGATATTTGTTACAGGAATCCATGAAGATACATGCCCAAGGACGGATTTTTAACTTTCACCATTATATATTATACTATAACATATATATAACATATTACATGTATATAATAGAATATTAATTTTTTTTAATTAATTTTACCGAGTACCTTTAACCGACGAGCGTGTATGCGTAGGTATATGGATGTGGAGGAAGCGAGAGAGGTGTGTCAGGATCGTGCCAAATGGAAGTCCATAATCTCTGCCTACCCCTCTGGGTGACAGGCGTGAGTGTTTATGTATGTATGTATAATAGAATATATATATTCTACTATTATCTATTGTGTACTTTTATTCTTTTCTTTTTTTTACAAAAAACGATACCCCCAAAACGTTACCCAGAAACACGAAAATTATTTGTAGGTCATACAAATAATTGTTTCGTGCGACATTTGGACCCAAGGCCTTTGTCCGCAAATCAATGCTCAGCCACAGCGCCACGGAGCCAACAAATTCTTTATCTATACATAAATTTATTATCATTCACGATTTCCATCTAGGGTACACCAATATAAACATAATAATGGAGACGTCCTTTACAAACAATTCTAATACAAAATTCCGATCCTTCGATGTTCAAATATTTATAAAGGACAAATAAGAAAGAGAATAAAGTCGACACGCTACACCATAACGTTACGATAGCAATAGATTATAATTATTATATACCCGTAAAATCAGTTACAACCCTATCCCACCAAAAACATAAATGTCAAAAGGGAGCCAAGTTCAGGGAAAAGAGTTGAGATTTGAACGGGCGCCAAGATCTTCAGCAATTGCTTAGATCATAGAATCTATAAAAATGTACAACGTTTTTGGAATTGCCATTAAGCTTGGTGTGTCGCTAAAATTTGATTTTGAATTTTTTTATTTTAAAAATTATTATAATACTTTCGGGCTGGCGGCTCAGTCGGTCAATTGCTTAGATTATTTGCAACGACGAGACACTTTAATTCCGCGATCCTTATAATACCCTGATGATGCCGTGAGGTGAAAACTCTCGTTTTGTAGAGGTGGTAAATTAATAATTTAAAATAAATATTGTGGAACAAGTAGAAGTATTTCCAAATAACAAAAATGAAACAATTATTTACCAACTAACGACCCGTCCTGGCTTATTAATGTGGCGTTATTTGGATTTAAGATTAAGTTTATCGGTTTTAAAAAAAATCTCCAAGATTGTCGAATAAAATATAGCCTCCTGGAATTACTCTCTATTTTTTGTGATGTTCCTTTACAACCGGTTCATACATCTGAAGATAAGAATAATATTGTTAGGCCTTAATGATATACAATTTCGCAGTTAATTAACCAGTCAGTTATTTCGATTTACAGACTTACAGACACTTCTATTTTATTTATATGTGTAGATATAGATTAATATATATTATAATTAAATAAATAAAGATACCATAAATTTTCTTGTATACCAAATAAAAGAGAAAGGAAATTGAATTTTAAGCATCATTCTATAACTGAGTTTTATAAGAATTTCAATTTGTAATTTTAAATTTATAAGAATTTCAAAACAGTGCGTGTTGCCAGTGATGACTTACGGATCTGAGACGTGGTCCTTCACTGCTGACCGTATGAGAAAGCTCAAGGTCGCTCAGCGAGCTATGGAGAGGGCTATGGTCGGGGTTTCTCTGCGTGATAAACTTTGAAATGAGGATATCCGCAGTAGAACCAGAGTAACCGACATAGCCCAACGGATTAGTAAGCTGAAGTGGCAGTGGGCCAGCCATATAGCTAGAAGAACCGACAACTGATGGGGAAGAAAGGTTTTCGAGTGGCAGCCTCCTACCGGTAGGTGAAGTGTAGGGCGACCCCCCACTAGATGGAGTGACGACCTGGTAAGACATGCAGGAAGTCGATGGATGCAGGTGGCTCAGGACCGTGCTTTGTGACATTCCTTGGGGGAGGCCTGTTCAGCAGTGGACTTGTTAAGGGCTGTAATGATGATAATGATGATGAAGAATTTCGATGTCGTTTCGTTCTGAAAAATCCTATGTGGTAGACTAAGAGAGACACACAAACAAATTCATAAGTGTTCTGTGGCGCTTAATTTGGTACAGTAAAAAGAAGATGATTGTATTTGTGCAATAAATCATGCAAACTATTAAAAATTGTTAGTTTATTAATAATAGCAACAAATTAATTTTAATTGTATTGTTCAATAATGCCGGTTATTCAATGTTTCAAGAGCACAAAACTCATTTCGTTCGCAAATTTTCTGTAATCGCAAGTTAAGTTCTTCTCAACGTGAACACTTGTGTCCAACAAACGAAACAAAGTTAATAAACTAACTTTCTTGGATGTATCTTTCTCTTATAATCATTGTTTTTCTTTAACCGTGCTGAAACGTATTTATTATGTATTATGGAAACACTGACAGGTGATAATGTCTGTACGTTAGTTGATTCCAAGTATTTTGTTATTAGATGATTTACTTGATGCATTTATCTGATAATCACTGCCTCGTTTGTCTAATGGTCGTAAACACGATTTCTGATCACAGGTTTCCTACAACAGGTCCCAGGTTCGAATCCTGGGTCAGTCTAAAAATCAGTTATTGGGTTTTACAGTCAAGAAATTCTCAGTAGCAGCCTGGAGTTAGGAAGTTGGCCGTGTTTCTCCCCCATGCCTCGGATAGTGGGTCAAATTACCATCCCATCAAACAATGAGATTGAGGGACTGGAGTGCGCCTGTGCAGACACATATACTTGGACACTATTATCTTGTTCTGCGCTGACGGCTAGCCTCCATTGCGTTTGGCCGCCATGACTGGATTCGGTCTGGAGGACATTATTTATTATAACCTGAAGGAGACCTGGTTGGATTTACTATGACATTAAAACTTCAAACACCTCACTTTCTCCAGTAAATATGGGTGCTAAAAGGCACACGAAACGGCGGAAATTAAAATAAGTAAAATTAAGCGGCTCCGTGGCGCAGTGGTTTAGCAATGAGTTGCAGCGCTGGGGGCCGCGGGTTCGAATCCCGCACGGAACAAGTATTTGTATGACCTACAAATAATGTTCCGGGTCTGGATGTTTGTTCTTGAGCAATTTATGTTTGTAAACTGCCTCCACGATACAGGAGAAAATCCTTGTGTGGGGGTAATGTTTTTTAAAAAAAATAAAAAAATATATAAAGTCAAATTAAACGTGACAAAATTCATAAAATTATTTTAATACTTATTTTTACTACATATTTAATACCTGGTATAGCCACGCTGCAGCTATATTATAGTTGTTGCATGAATGGGTTGGCTCGACTGGAGTAGGACCACGCTCTCAAAGAAAATCGGCGTAAACTTGCAGCTTAATGCTTAATGCTGGTGTGTTTCGTATGGTAAGTGTAGAAAACCCTTTTCACTGGAAATGAGACTTACCATCTTAGTCCTCAGAGTTGACAACGAATTTGCATTTTGACTCTTAATCGAAGATAAACATGGATGTTTATGGGCTACATCATTTACTTAACATCAGGTGGACTGAGTGCTCGTGTGTCACCCTTATTCTATAAAAACATGAAAAAACATGCGTTACAAATTACTTTTAAATTAGTTAAGAAACACACATCACTTTACCTTATATGAAACAATTATTCATATTCATATTCTTTCGTTAGAAATGTTTTTCAGTATTAAGTTTCGTAATACGATTGATTAGATAAATCTTCTCTAATGAAACATACTGGCGTTTTTCGATCAAATTCTCAACACGATAATGCGTGAGACTGATGCAAATTACTCCGTTACAGCTTTTTTTTTATAAGATAAGGGTGACAAACGAGCACACAGTCCACCTGATGGTAAGTGGTTGCTGCGGCCCATAGACATCTTTATCCTCAATTAAGAATAAAAATGCAGATGCTTTGTCACCCCTGAGGACTAAGATGGAATGCCTCGTTTCCAGTAAAAAGGGTCTCCGGTTTTCTTCTCTCACCATAAGAAACACAGCAGCGTTAAGCTGATATTTTACGCTGGTATTCTGTGAGAGCGTGGTCCTTCCCCGGTCGAGCCGACCCATTCGTGCTACAACTATACTACTAATATAGCTGCAGCATGGCTCTACCACTTAAAAAAGTGCTCCTCCCACTGCTAAATATAGACCTCCCCATATAATTGTATATAAGGGAGGATACTTGCCAGAGTAACTACGCTTCGCAAGCGAGTTGGAATACGCAGTTTAGAATTTATTCATTATCAGGAAGACGCTGCTGGCCAACTCCTGGTTTGTTTTTCTTTGTCGTCTCTTACGACACTGACGACACTATATGGGGTAGTGGATATTCTTACACTACCTCTACACGGTCAAATATAGCTGCAGCGTGGCTCTGCTAAATTAAAAGAAAAATATTATACAATATAAAATTCACAAAATTACGCGACAAATTGCAGCCACCAAATTGCACCACTTTGTTTACGCTGAGCCTAGATTTTCGTTATCACGCCGCTCGGTCCATGGCAAAGTTCCAACAGCCGCTGCTACTATATATTAACGCATATCTGGACTCTCTCATATCACCAGCATCGAAAGCAACCGAAACAACATTGTATCAAAGTTAAAGTAGCATTAGTAGTTCTTACGCATTGATAGTGGAAAACATACTTTTATAAAAAAAATATCTACACACTATAACATATATCTACATATCATGACACATATCTACATAATATGACATTTTTTATATAATAGGCAAACGAGCACACAGTAGTGCTGATGGTAAGTGAATAGTGTTTCCCATAGACATCTACATCTATTCTAAAATAAAAGAGAAATATCTTTAAGTTAAATAATTAAATCGCAGATGAGTTGTGACTTCTGTCACTCATTTAGATAGTATGGTCATAGTAAAACCAGAATAGGAGGATAAGTCCCGCGCCGCCAGACTTAAATCGCTACTGTTGCTGGGTTGCCACTGTCTTTTAGTTTAACAGTAGTTTTATAAGTAGTAATAATATTTACAAACATAATACATACGGATACAAACCTATGCATTATATTCGTTAATCATTTCTTTAGTTTCCTCTCAAAGAATCAATGTTTGTTAAAAAAATTCCAGCTTTACATTACAACAAATTCTAAATAACTATAATACGATAAACAAACAAGTGTAGTGTACGAGTAATTTAACAAATTGTTTTGTGTTATTTATTTATAAAAGACACTGTGTTTGACATGTTCAAAAAAACTAGTCTGTTAATTAAAACAGGATTAAAAAAAGACATAATTACACTGGCTCCCTACCACCCTTCAAACCGGAACACAGTAGTGCATGATAAAATTAATGGTCTTTGATTACCATAAATATAAATATTATTAGAGTAATGTTAACCGTTTTCTTCTTCATCGGGCACTATCAGTCCCCTGCTGGGTTGGGGGTTAGGCGGATGATGATCACAGTACCAGAGCGTCAAAGGTAGCCTTACGCCTATGGCGCTGCTCCCCTCCGTCTGTCTTGGTATTTTACGTTTGGCTTAAACAAGATGGTAATAGTGCCATCTATCGAATACTATAACATTTTTGAGGCATTTCCCACAGTCGGCTCTCACGACACCCGCAGGATTAAATTGGTGGCTTCATAGTGCAGTGGCTTAGCAATAAGTTGCGGAGCTGAAAGCCACGGGTTTTTAATCCCGCATGGAAGAAGTATTTGTATCCATCGATGCGTTAAAGCATATAAAAGTCCATTGCTGCACATAAACCTCCCCATAGACTGTTTCATAGGCGTGGGTGATTTTGCAATAGTTGCCACGCTTGGCAGGTGGGTTGGCAACCGCAGTTTTTGATTATTTGGAGTTGTTATCAGGAAGATACTGCTGCCCATTTTCTATTTCAGTATTTGTATGGCCTTAAAATAATTGTTACGGGCCAGTATATTTTTCCTTGTGAAATTTATGTATGTGCCGTGTGAATGAACTGCCTCCACGATATTGGAGAAAATCCTAGTATAGGGGTAACAGTTTTTAAAAAGAAAAAATAAATAAATGGGGGTAATTGGTCTAACAGCAATGTAAAAAACCTAACACCTGATTTGTACTCATCGATGTAGTCAGGAGGTTGCCCTATGATTCAAGACATTTCTTGATTTTTGAAAAGGAACCCTGTGTCATCTCATCCAAATTGATCGTGTGTTTTCTACGGTAAGGTTTTGTGAAGAAAAATCTAATCGTCGATTCATTTACTGAATTAGTCGGTTCATTCATGCATGCTTCAGATAGTGCATCTCTAAATAAATCTTGAAATCTAGTATCAACTAATTTAGTTCTAGAATGCTGATAGATTTTTAGTTTCGACAAACAGATAGCAGCTGCGTCACTGTTCCATTGAATATCCCTCACAGGTTGTAATCTTGTGTTGTAGATGCTAATGAATCTTCTTCATCATCAGCCTGCATGTCCACACCATGACATCTCATTATATCGGGACCTTCTCCGTAATAGCATTAATTTGCCTTAATCGTGACCCTTTATACCTTACGTTTACAAAATGTTTAAACCACCATTTATAGAAAAAATAATAAAAGTGAAGTAAAAAAGATGTTATTTTGTGCTTTCATTACAAATGCAATGCATTATTACACAATAATAATATGAGAAATGTATGATTATAATGATATATAAATTAATTTCCATCATTTACAAATATATTATAGCAAAGTATATTAAATCGTATATAGCGGACGTAGAGTTGTGCTTCAGCATACTTAGCCAACGAAGAACTAGTGATGTGACTTATTCGTGCTACAACTATAGTATACCTGCAGCATGACTCTACCACGTATAAATTCAAAACATATTCAAAATCCGACGAAAAGTCTACTTTTTATTAAAAATAAAAGAATGCTCAAATCAAACTGAAGATTGTTTCTTAATTTTCGTACGGTACGATGTTAAAATAGTTCAACTCACTATAAGAATTCTAACGAGAACTTTTCAATATAAATCAAATAAAAGAGACATTGTTCCGTTCATGCGGACACAATCACGTAGAATACAATGCCTTTATTAATAGTTTGAGCTTATTTGAAAAAAGAGTCGACACTTCAATCGATCCAATTTAACAGAAGAAAGAGACTTCTTAAAACGTTTCACCACATTGCTACATAAAAATAAAAGATTTAAAGCCTTCCAAAACTTTTGATTAAGTGAAGAACTTACATTATTTTAACTTATTATAAGGCAGTGCTTAGCTGCAACCTGACAAATTGGTAAGTGGTGATGAAGCCCTAGATGCTTAATCGCACCATTGCTTTAAAGATACCCCGATAACCTAAATTATAACATGACGGAAAAACAGACGTCAGCCGATTATTCCACCACTTTGCTGTATGTATTACAAAAGACAAAGCACAGCCTGCTACCTGTTTAATCAATGATGGAAAGGGGAGAGAGGTATAAAAGCATGTATTTCCTATGCACACTTTCCGAAATGCATCCTATAGAGTACCGAGAAGCTTACTACCTACTTACTTACATTTTTAAATACAATATTTATGCTTGGTCTGTTTTTTTTTCATAGGATAGGGTGATAAGCGAGCACAAAATCCACCTGATCGTAAGTGGTTGCTGTGGCTCATAGACATCTACATCTATCCTCGTTTGCGAATCAAAATGCAAATGTGTTATCACCCGTGAGGACTAAGGTGGAATGCCTCTTTTCCAGTAAAAAGGGTATCCGGTTCACACACAGCAGTTTTAATCTGCTATTTTACGCTGGTATTCTGTGAAAGCGTAGTGTAGCAAGCTTTCTTTCTTTATAAAACTGAAATAATAAATGAACTCACAGCCCACCATAGTGTCTACTGCAGCTATAAACACCTGCAGCTAACTTCAAACAAAGAAGGCTACTGATGCCTTATCATCCCCGAGGATTATGGTGGAATGCTTCACAGTCTGTTGTAATACTGGTTCTCTATATTCTTCAGATCAGCATAACAGTGCGACCATCATAATTTTGCGGCAGAAATAGGTAAGAGTTTGGCACCTACCCTGTAGATTTATTTCTTTAAATTTTATAGAGCATATCGTGTTGCCACCATCAGGTCTGTCCATCAAGTCCGGAGGTAAGGTATCGTCATAACTAACAAAACGAGCCCAAACTCGGCACACCTATTTCTACACGTCCAGGAATTCCAGTAGTAGTCACTAAATTACACCATCAGGTCTCTCCATCAAGTTCGGAGGTAAGGTTTTGTCATAACTAACAAAACGAGCCAAAACTCGGCACACCTACTTCTACTCGTCCAGGAGTTCTAGTAGTAGTCACTGAAGTACACCATCAGGTCTCTCCATCAAGTCCGGAGGTAAGGTCTAATCATAACTAACAAAACGAGCCCAAACTCATTACACCTAGTTCTACTCGTCCAGGAGTTCCAATAGTAGTCACTAAATTACACCATCAGGTCTCTCCATCAAGTCCGGAGGTAAGGTTTTGTCATAACTAACGAAACGAGCCCAAACTCGGCACACCTAGTTCTACTCGTCCAGGAGTTCTAGTAGTAGTCACTGAAGTAAACCATCAGGTCTCTCCATCAAGTCAGGAGGTAAGGTCTCGTCATAACTAACAAAACAAGCCCAAACTCGGCACACATGATACTACTCGTCCCGGACTTCCAGTAGCAGTCACCCAAGTATACCTTCAAGTCACTTCACCAAGTTCGGAGCTGAAGTTATCATAACTAACAAAACCAGCCCAAAGACCACAGCCAACATCTTACTCCCAGTAGAGGGCTTCTAGTGCCTAGATGTCACTGGAGCAGCCATTTATATTTCGTATCTAAGTATATTTTTGTATTTATAAGAAATATGAAAAAAAAAAAAAACAATCTTTCAAATTATCAAAATGTTTAATGCTTGATTGCGATTCCTGCAGCTAACCGTGCGTACACTTGTGTGTGTGACCCGTGTCAATGTAATAATTCGATTCTATACCCATCAATTTTGTAAACGCGTCGTTAAGTGGAGATATCGCTATATTTTTTTTTAAGTAGGGCCAAGTCTGTAAGAAATAAAACTTAGAAAACTACCACGCTCTACCCTCGTACAAAATCGACTTAGATGGCCAGGAAAAAAAAAATTTACCAAGTTTAGATAAAAAGCAGCGTTAATTTTATGTGACGATAAGATTTATATTTCAATAAACTCCTTAGTTACTTACTAATAATTCGGCTAAATAGAATTAACTCACTTTACCGATCAGGATTATATAAAAATTTTTGATACTTTATTAATTTATTAACTAATCTTAAGGATCTCATCGTGTTTAATTTTAATTTACGTTGTTTGTTTTTAATTCCACGGTGGAATATGAGAAATAAAACAAAGTTATAAAATATTTTCAGGAATAACTTCCGATAAAATTTACCTTATCTATGTAAATGGGATTACAATATAATTTGATTTTGTCTTTTCATTCAATCAGGTGGCGTGAGTTTAAGAACTTTGTCATTCTGATTTATATTGTAATGGACTACTGAAATAATCTCACTAGTTCGAAATATTTAAATCCATTGGACTAGTAGGAATTTAGTACGAGTATAGTAAGATGATATCAATAATAAATTGTATATAATTTATAACTGTTATGTAAATAAAATAATATCCTAGCAAATAGTCCCTAAGTTTTGACAGCTGTCCTTGATCTAGGTATAACTTCAAACGTAAGTGTTTTTTAAATAGGATAATAGTGACAAAAAATAAGCACACCTGGTGGTAAGTATATGCTGTGGCATATAGAAATCTATATCTATCCTCAATTAAAAGTTAAAATGCAGATACGTGGTCACACCTGAAAATTAAGATGGAATGGCTCGCTTACAGTAAGAAGGGGCTCCGGTTCTCTACACTTACGACAGCGTGGTCCTTCCCCGGTCGAGTCCACACCTTTGTGCTACAAACGTAAATTGACTGCATCATGGTTCTACCATGTTCAAAAATAGTCTTTTTTCAATTAGTTACTTCGGGCAACACATTATATTACGCATATATAATATGCATTAATGCTTTATCGGATTAGCTTATATTCGCAGGTTAATTTGATTGACGTGAGGTTGCCTGTACATTAAAACTGGCTTAGGTAAATATGTACGTTGATTGATAGCTTCCCACAATAATTTCACGCGAGGTCGAAGTAATGGTTATATCAACCGCAACGTAAGTGCAAGTGCACTGGGTGTTTTCAATATATTTCATTGTAGTGAAATCACATTTAGAATAGTGATATGATACTCGAAGAAAAAAAATCGATATTTTTTTAAAATAAATATATATAATATTTTTTTTTATTTACATCTATAGAATACAGTATACAATATTTTTCTGAAGGTTTCACTTCAACATCGTTTCATTGCGCACCTTTTCAACGAGTGTTTCATGCATTTATATAGTGATAATATATTTTCTTGTCGACGCTCATAATAATAGTGTAAATTCATGCATAGGTATGTAATATCATATTTCGCTTCACCTGAGAGGTATCTATTAACGTAGCGTTAATTGGATTTAAGATAACCAAAGAATGTTTGTTTTATTAACTTTTCGTTTTTTAATAAATATTCCAATTTTTCACATAAAATATAGTTTAGATCAACCGCGGGATTGCTCTCTATCTATTCGTGAAGTTTCGTTACAACCGGTTCTGCTATTACGATGAATGAATGGATGAGCCCAGACAGACAGAAAGACTGACAGATGCAGATAGGCAGACAAATAAAAAATATTAAATTGGATATTAATTTATTAATAGCATGCAAATAATCTCTTAACTTTTAGGGCAGTTATTTCGATGAAAATGCTGCTCACCATCTCCCGTTTCTGTTTCGACGACGACATGTGGTTGGGGATATTTTTAAGCCGCCACTACAGAGTGAAGTGATATGAAATAAGAACTCTTTATTTTTTATGGTAAGGAATGAAAATTTCCATATCTGCTGATATTTTGTAATTTTTTAGGGCAGCAACACGATATGCTCTATAAAATTTAAAGATATCTACAGGGTAGGTGCCAAACTCTTACCTATTTCTGCCGCAAAATTATGATGGTCGCACTGTTATGCTGATCTGAAGATTATAGAGAACCAGTATCACAACAGACTGTGAGGCATTCCACCATAATCCTCGGAGATGATAAGGCATCTGTAGCCTTCTTTGTTTGAAGTTAGCTGTAGGTGTTTATAGCTATAGTAGATACTATGGTGGACTGTGAGTTCATTTATTATTTCAGTTTTATAAAGAAAGAAAGCTTGCTACACCACGCTTTCACAGAATACCAGCGTAAAATAGCAGATTAAAACTGCTGTGTGTGAACCGGATACCCTTTTTACTGGAAAAGAGGCATTCCACCTTAGTTCTCACGGGTGACAACACATTTGCATTTTGATTCGTAAACGAGGATAGATGTAGATGTCTATGAGCCAAACTCGGCACACGTAGTTCAACTCGTCGAGGAGTTCTCGTAGCATTCCCCGTATACTTTCAGATCACTCCATAAAGTCCAAGACTACACTAAATTTTACGATTGAAAGAAAAATTTACATGGTATATTTCGGCAGGTGAAATTTATACATGTATAACATCTTTTTTTAACAATAAAAAAACTGTGTCCCTAAAATTAAACATTAGACTTATTAAACAATTAAAAAGATGCTTCTTTTTCTACTACCTACGATTTTTTAAAATTTACGTTTATCCCTTAAACTAAAAATCATGCTAATTCGTTTAATTTTGACCAGAGGAAAAAAATTAAATACCTTTTGATATAAAATTTTAAGCTCACATTTTTATTACCACTTTTTTGTCTAACCGTTTTCGAGTAATTGTGAAAGACATGATATCAAAAATGAAAAGGCGAGTGACAAAATTTTGATTTTAGACCTTATTTGACTGGACTTATTAGAATTGCCTCGATTTCAATATACGAGGGGGTTGCTACAATTCCTTTACAGGAACGCAGAACGGTTACCGCTGAGTGGTATATGGGTTGTTTGCCAGAAACGATAGCCGAACTCCGAGAAAATAACCCGAAACGTCGCATCATCTTACATCAGGATAATGCGAGCTCCCATACGGCTCGGAAGACAAATGATTTTTTGAAGCAGGAAAACGTTGAGCTGATGAGCCATCCTCCGTACAGTCCTGACCTGAGCACAAACAATTTCTTTACATTCCCTAGAATGAAAGATTTACTACGCGGTCAACGATTTGAAGACCCCGAAGCAGCTGTGGAAGCGTACAAATCAGCCATTTTCTCAACATCAACTTCAGACTGGAATTACTGTTTTAATGATTGGTTTGCACGAATGGAAAAGTGCATTAGTTTTAACGGAAAATACTTCGAAAAACAATAAAATACAATTTAGCTATACCGTGCATGTGGATTTTCTTATTCCTGATAATTTCAGTGTGCCCCATGTAGCTACGTAATAGAACTGTTATATTTGATTTAGTTAAAAGTAGACACAAACTCAAACTAAAATATTAAAAACACTACCAGTGACTTCGTGGTAGAATTATTTCCTTTTCTTAATCAGTTTATTAACCCACTTCTGAATAAAGTCTTTTAATGTATAATTAAAAGCCTATAGAAATCTTTACTTTCATTAATGGGAGAAAAATTAAAAAAGTTAGAGCCTTTATTACCTACTGGATATGTAAGCATAACCAAGCGGAACGAAATAAGGTAATAAGGGCTTCTCTTTTACTGGCACCTCACGGTATGACTAAATACTGTAATAATAAACGAGTCTTATATTTTACACGAATCACGCGACTAATTTATAAAGTTTTAGTAGGGCCACGCTACAGCTATGTTATGGTTGAGCACGAATAGATCGGCTCCATCGGGGTAGGATCGCGCTCTCACACAATACCAGCGTAAAACAGCAGCTTAAAGCTGCTGTGTTTTGTATGGTGAGTGTAGAGAATCGGAGACTCTTTTTACTGCACTGCATGCTTCGTGCACTCTACCTTAGTCCTCAGGTATGACCACGCATCTCCATTTTGATTCTTAATCGGGGATAAATGTAGATGTCTGCGTGTGACCCAAAAAGTCGTGGGTTTGAATCCGCCATTTGACGACTGTCGTGAGCTACTCCTAACACAAGCATTTTAAGCTTACCAGGAGTGATTTAAGGGAATATTAGTAAAGTTAATAACATTTGTCGTGTTCCTTTACAAAAATTCATTTTCGGCACTTAATAAAATAAATTTTATGGATAATACAAAATTAATGGGTATAATTTAATATTTTGCATACTGTGCAATGTTGGGAATAAAAATAAATTCCCTTAAATTAAATCTGTTAAATGAGTTTTATATAAAACTAGCTGTTCCCCGCGACTTCGTTCGCGTGTTAGGGTTTTTATGTTTTTGCGCGGAACCCTAATTCTTTTTCTAAAATAAAAGTAGCCTAAGTTACTCCTTATGAAATCAGCTATCTGCCAGTGAAAGTCCCGTCAAAATCGGTCTAGCCGTTTCGGAGATTATCCGGAAAAAACAGACATACAGACAGACAGACAAAAATTTTAAAAATTGTATTTTAGTTATAGGTACCGTATTCACTTTCATATGCATTCAGTAAAAAACTGTAGTTTTGACATTACAAACAGACAGATTAAACTAAAGTGGCTCAACCGCGTCTTTCTTTATACCTACTTGCATTTTTTTAATTGCTCGAAGGATTTTGATGATGGTTTTACCATATTGATGCTGGTGGCTCGTGACCGTGTTTTGTGGAATTTTGTGGAGGAGGCCTATGTTCAGCAGTGAACTTGTTAAGGGCTGTAATGATGATGAGAGAATTGTGGACCTTTTGTAATCAATTAATTTAATGTTAACACCACATTCGTAAATAACATCTGTGTGAAAATCATTAATCTTTTTATACGAGGACGACACTGAAAGTTTTTAGAACTGGCCACTTGTAAACGATATAATAAAACTAATAACTTGCTAGTTTGTTCAGTTTTTATTTTCTAACAACTTTCGGTGTTACACTCGTATTACATAATTCTTCTGTACGTGTGCTTGTCACTGAACTCCAATACAGCTGGACCGATTTCGATGAAATATTTTGTGAGTGTTTGAGGGGGTGGGTCACTAGATGGTTTAGATTCACAATTGGACCCGCTAGATGATCGAGATCCAGATTGTTGAGCTTAGTCAGTTCGCTTTTCCGCTTACCATCATATGGGATAGTAATTAGTCAAGCGCTGGCTTATAATAGTAAAAAAAAACTTAAGTCAGTTGCTGTGCGCGCGTCTATGAAGGTTTTTCAAAAAAAGCATTGCAACGCAAGCCGGGTACAGCTAATATAATATAAATCAACCCCTACCAATATACAAATGAAATTTAAATATTTTACCGACCTTATTGACTTGGAATACAATTTTACTATCATCTTTATGAATTTATAAATGAGTACGTATGATGAAATATTCGGAGAATCTTCAGACCTTCTTGCGTTTAAATCGTCGAATAATCAACGGTTGGTACAAAGTACAACTTGTGTTTCGTAACTTTGCATTTTAACCGACTTAAAAAAGAAGGAGGTTTTCAATTTGACTTTTTTTTTATTTGTGTTACCGCAAAATTTTTTTCTAGGTCAACAGATTTTGATGATACTTTTTTTATTTCAAATAAAAAAATAATCATCAAAATCTGCTGGTGCTCTAATTAGTATTTTTTGAGTTATCCTTAATAATGCGTATTTAATTGACTTCGACTACAATGATGATGTTATCATTTTATTTATATTGAAGTCGATTGTACAACATTTTTTCCAACATTGTTTTGAAGTAGGAAGAACTCTATCACGTCGATTTTATACTATAGACATGCTGATTTGCTCACAATGTTTTCCTTCACTACTCAGCAAGTGGTAAATTAATACTTTTTGCAATTAACAATTTTATTGCTTGGATGGGATTGAACCCTATTCTTTGAGTTATAAGGTCATGATTACATTATTACCCACTTAAAAAAGGGCAGGAAGGTAATTCGAGTGTATGTTCTTTTATTGTGAATGTTAAGCGATATCTCCTTCAATTGTAATCCGATTGGAATGTTTTTTTCTTAGCATGTTATGCGTAAATTATTTTATTATTTTTAAAAATTTAAAGTGAAAGTTTTTTAATTTTTCTTAAAAGTCACGTTTTTTAGCAAATGACCGAAACTTTGAGATAAATAAGCTGCTGTTAAAAAAAATTAAAAATTGTATATTATTATGTTTAAATGTGATATTTTAAAAAGTTGATATCATTTTTATAAAACTTTATATAAAAAAGGATTATTAAGTACGTTCAATTGAACAATGCAAAGGTAAATTTCATGGTATAATTAAAAAAATTACCTAGAGTAAACAGTGCATTCTAGTCTTTTTATATATATCATAACAGTGGTAGAGCCACGCGGCAGCTTTTGCTGTCGCACGGATGGGCCGGCTCGAACCGGGGTAGTACCACGACCTCACAGAAAACCAGCGTCAAGTAGAGGTTTACCTCTGCGTTTCGCTTGGTGAGTGCAGGTGGCCGGAGGCCCTTTTTACTGGAAATGAGGCATTCCATCTTAGTCCTCATAACGCGGTGACAACGCATCTACATTTAGATTTGTAACAGAGGATAGAAATGTAGATGTCTATGTGCCGCAGCAACCACTTACCATCAGCTGGACTGTGTGCTCGTTTGTCACCCTTATCCTATAAAAAAAATATATTTTTTGTACTTTCTAGATTTGACGCCTCAGTAGCACTGTGGCTGATAATTTAGCTGCAGCGCTGAGGAGCCGTGGATTAGAGTCCTACGAGAAAAGAATATTTTTGTATGGCCTACAAATAACAATAAATAAATAATAAATAAAATCTTTATTGATCAACTAAAACTTTACAATGATCTTGAAACATGGTTGGAATCTTCTTTTAACTGTTTTTTTTAGTGTGTACAGAGTATTTGTTTGTACATATTATTATGTCATTAATGTGTGTAAAACTACATACAGGAGAAACTCCGTTTGTGAAACGTTTTATAAAATCTAATTAAGAAATATACTCACGTTTTTTTCTTTATATTTAAGATAATGATTTCTTATAAAGGCTTTTTCAACAAGGGCGGCTAGATGCTGAAATGAAATAAAACAAGCTGTGTATGAGGTATTAACGAAATTCTTTTTTTATTTGAAAGGCCCACATGTTCCATAAAGTGTGGAATATGACATCGTTCAAATGCCGACCGCGGCTTCTTACAGCGGCACGGATCAGAGTGGTCCAATTTCCAATGACTCTTCTGCATAGATCCGGCTAAATTTGAGCGATGGTCCGTGTTATAGCCTACCTTTAGGGTCGGGCGATTTTGGTTTGTTTGCATCGACCTGTGACTTCACGAAACCCTACAAGAAAAATCGGAGTCAAATCGCATGACCTTGGTGGCCAATTCACATCACCCTTGCGAGAGATACGCGTACCGTCAAATCGCTCATGGAGAATGTCAATCGTGGCATCCGGCCGTCCTGCTTCAACAGTCAGCGAACAAACGGCGTTATTTATGGTCATGAACTTTAAGCTTCTGGGTCAGTTGGATCATGTACGGGTGTACGCCTAAGTCCTTACTTACGAAAATTCGCCAATTCGACGATAGGCCGAGTTTTTGTGTACGGCGAAGAATCGACTGCCTTGGGTTAAAAACTTAACTTATCTGGAGTTCTCCTTGTCGTTCCTTACCAAAAGTGTTACAAAATATATATCTTAGTAATTATATGACAGCACATGCACATGCTTTGATTGGAGAGTGGTATGGCATGGTATCTCGCCATTCCGAAGTCGCGGCAACTAACGCCATCTCTTGACGTTATTATGTAACTTGGAAGAAAACCCTTAGTACGTGATTGCTATACTAATAAAAGCGTTTTAACGATAATTTGATTACATTTAAAGAACTTTTCTTGAATATAAAAATTGTAAGATTATTATTTTAATGAATTTCGAAGCACTTCTCCAGATGGTGTTGAGAGAAGCCCCGTGCCCAGTCGTGGGACAAATATAGCCTTAGGCATCGTTATTAGGTTATTTTTTCATTTATTCATTACATTCTATCAAAATTCCACTAATCTTCCTTATAGATCGCTAGGGGTATATTTGCCATAGATACCGCGATTGTTAGGATTTGTTATCAAAAAGATGCTGTTGCTCATCTCCTATTTCGGTTTCCACCTGTCGCCTCTAACAACAGCCGCGGGATGATATGGTAGTGGATTTTATAAGTATCTATTGGATAAAGTAGATTGATTTGTACGAAAAATACGTAGCAAAATCGGTGGAAATCAGCCTTCTCTGGTTAGTAGTCCATCTGCATAGGTATCAACCTCTTATCTATTTCTATCGCCATTAGCAGTGATTACGAGCCGTGGTAGCTCAGATGGTAAAGGTTTGCTGTAAATTTCACAGTTCGCGAGCAACCGTGGTTCGATTACCGCCGACTCCAATAAAATGATTAATTGCAATTTTAAGTGCTGATTTACCACGTGTTCGGCGGTGAAGGAAAACATCGTGAGGAAACCTGCATGTCTGAGAATTAAGAAAAAAAATTCCAAGGCATGTGAAACATTTTTTTGCCCTAAAAACCCGCTCAGAAATGAGGGGAGGCCTGTGCCCAGTAGTGGGACGTATATAGACGTAACTTTTTTTTCTTTAGCAGTGCTTCTACTGCTGTGTTCCAGTCTGAGCCAATATATTGACAGGCTATGACACATTGAATCTTTATCCTCGGAGTTTCTTTCTTATCTTCACGCACAATCCCTGACGGGGTAGCCAGAGAGAACAGATCGCCAAGTGTCACGATCCTTACATACCTCTTTCGCTTGTTTCAGATTCATTATCTTCTTCATACATGCACGTCTATGTATCCGAGTACTCTTGACCCTACCCTCTTCGAGCAATTTGCTCACATGGTTTTCAAAAGTTAGTTATTTTTTATACGATCGGGTGACAAACGAGCACACAGTCCACCTGATGGTAAGTGGTTACTGTGACCCATAGAGATCTAAATCTATCCTCAATAAAGACTCAAGATGTAGATGCGTTGTCACCCGTGAGGCCTAAGATGGAATGCCTCTTTGCCAGTAAAAAGGGTCTCCGGTTCTCTACACTCACCATACGAAATACAGCAGCGTTAAGCTGCTATTTTACGCTGGTTTTCTGTGAGAGCGTGGTCCTTCCCCGGTCGAGCCGACCCATTCGTGCTACAACCATAATATAGCTGCAGTATGGCTCTACCACGTAGAAAATCTCTCTCGGTCTACCTCGACACCTTTTAATATTAACTTTTGCGCTATATATTTTCTTCACCATTCGGTCTTCACTCATTCGCTCAATGTGCCCAAACCACCGAAGCACGCCCTTATCAATTTTTGTGATAAGGTCATCTTTAAAACCTGCCATTTTGCGAATCTCTTCGTTTCGCTTTCGGTCGGCCATGGTAACGCCGCACATTTTACGAAGAGATCGCATCTCCACTGCATTCAACTTGCTTTTATGCTTCTTCTGGCATACCCAGGTTTCGCTGCCATATAACAAAGTCGGTACCAACACTGCGTTATATATTGCAAGGTGTGAACTCTGCACTACGCCTTGCCTTTTGACTAACGCAGTCAGGGCACCATTGACTTTGTTCCCGGCAGCGACACGCCTGTCCACATCTAAATCACATCTTCCATCCCGGCTAAAAGCACTCCCCAAGTATACAATTTCATTTACCTGTTCTAGACATTCCTGATTTACCCATATTTCACACTTCGTTCTCTCTTAGTCCCTTTCAAATACCAGAACCTTAGTTTTATTAGCATTCAAACGGAGACCTTTAATTTCACATTCCTCTTTCATACACGTGACTAATGCCTGCAGTTCTGCCTCTGATGGTGCAATAAGCACTGCATCATCAGCATACAGCAGACAATTTACTTTTATGTCACCCAATTTTACGCCCAAACAGCTATCTTTCAGCTTCTGTAAACAGCTGTCGAGATACAGTATGAACAGCCAGGAAGACATGACACAACCCTGTTTTACGCCCGTTTGGATGCTAAACA
This sequence comes from Parnassius mnemosyne, assembly GCA_963668995.1. NCBI lineage: Eukaryota > Metazoa > Arthropoda > Insecta > Lepidoptera > Papilionidae > Parnassius > Parnassius mnemosyne. The sequence continues at coordinate 8,362,147 of CAVLGL010000001.1, read as the reverse complement.
TGGGTAACAGGTCATGGCCTACCCGCACACAGGCTTTACAGTCACAGTAAAGAGACTGCACATCCCTTAGCAATCGACCATCCCCACCATACCCCGGCAACAGTTCCCACATTTTCTTCCTTGCAACCTTATCAAATGCTTTCTCAAGATCCACAAAAGCACAGAAAATCTTCTGGTTAGCAGCCAGAAGCTTTTCCGTGATCATGCGGAGAGAAAACATTTGATCCGTGCATCCTCTTCCAGGTCTAAATCCGCATTGTGCCTCCCATAGAAATCTTTCCGATTTCTCTTGCATCCTACGTCTCAAAACCTTCGAGTAAACTTCACTTGCTAAACTGGTCAAGCTGATCGCCCTATAGCACCCGCAGTCAAAATGTGAACCTTTACCTTTAAATACCTTTACCTATAAAGGCACAATGACTGATGATCGCCAATCATCCGGGACATCCCCCGTCAGCCAGCACAAACTGCACAGCTGTCCCAGACGCGAGGCCCACCATACTTGACCATTTCAGCAGTAACTCTGTCTAGTCCCGCAGCCTTACCACATTTCAAACTTCGAATCGCACGTTCAATCTCTTTCATACTGATGACCTCAGTGTCATCGAGGTCTGGGTCTGGCGTACCAGTCACGGCGTCATCCTCGGAGTTAACCACAGATTTGTAGCCTTGTTTGTTTAAAGTCGATTGCAGGTGTCTATGGGCTGCAGTACCTAGCTATATACCATCAGGTGATCTAAAAGTTCGATCATTCCTAAATTTTATTAAAAAAAGAGTGCCCGTCTCTACCGTGTTCCATCGGTGCAAATAATTTGAATTACTTTTTTGAATTAAACTAGTTTTATATATTAGGTTGAATTAAACTGGTTTTAAAAATTTTATCACGTTTTATTCAATATGTAGTTCGCGTTAACATAAGAAATCGTTATACAAACAGGTAGTTTCAATTTAAGTGAAGGTAAGTCAACCAGCGATGAACAAGATAAAAGAAATTATTGTTACAAATAAACTGATCTCTGCCAATATATTACAAAAAAGAATTAAGTAATTACATTTCTACTTAATGTACCTAAAGAAGAAACAATTCTTGCTCCTGTTTTATAACTTTGTGGTCGTGTTGTAATCAACAAGACATTTTTACGTACCTTCTGTTAACGTTATGACGTAAAGAGCTCGAAGGAACTAGGCGTCTAAATTACAAGATTAATGAAAAAAACTCATTTAGCTAAATCCAATGCTTTGAATCCATGGTTACTATACGAGTACAATAGCTGTAAACAATTTTTGGATTAATGTTGCTTAAGGTAACAAATTCGTTGGACAAAATTTCGTATTCAGACGCTCGAGTATTTGATAATTTTTGAAATAGTATAAAAAGTATGCGCATACATTAAAAAGGTACTAATTTATCATCATTACTAATTTATGTATATTCTTAATTAAATGGATTTTCAAAATACATTTAATAATATATCCTGGAAAAACTTTGACGTTCGAGTGCCCATTTTTTAAAGCGATAAACATATAATATTTTTCAATAATACGAAAGGCCTGTTATTGAGTTTAGATACTTAATTGACTACATTTTTATTTTTATCCTTTATTTATTGATAATAAGCAAAAACATAATGATCTTTAGGCCAACACTACACACCTAGTAAAACTATTCTTACGTATTATATCGATTCAAAAAAAAGATTTTGTCCACCGAAAGTCGTACGCTTATTTCGTGCTGTACAAATATGGATGCAGCAGATAAAGCAGCGCTACAAGCCTTTTAAGGTAGTAATATTCTCCTTAAGCCTTCACGTGCTTGCATCAAATAAGAAGATTAAGTTTTACCATCAGCTTCTAACATCTACAGCAGCAGCTCGTTAACAAATCTCGCTCGTTAACAACTTACCAGATGTTCAAATTTCCAGCGAGCGCTTAGCTCCTGAGCAACAACGGCTCTTGTCTATTAACAAAACTTTGACAAAACGTTATCTCTCATAACAAAGCTTATTTGTTTATGGCTGAACGCCACCAGCGGCCACTGCCACCTCCAAACCATTTTATTTTGTTAACGTAACCCGCACACTAGGATATTCTCCTACATTGTGAAGACAATTTATAAACAAATTTTACAAGGACGAACATCTACACCAGGAACAATTTTTTTAGGCCATTAAAATAATGTTTCCGGGCGGGATTCGAACCGGCGACCCTTAATGCCGTAATTCGTTGCTAAGTCAACACGTCACGAAGCCACGAAAAGCTATCTCTACTACACTAAACACACTACCGTCGATAATACGACGAGTGTTTGTGCAATTTAAAGACAGTGCACACAATGGCGTTTCGCCTCTAATCAACGCACCATGAGGAGATAGACTCTGTCGGTGCTCTTTTATCATTTTATATTTTTTAACGCAGAATTAAGCTAATATATTTTTAAGTCTTTGATATGTATCTGTAAAATGTATTTCCACAAAGTAAGGCCTGATGCTATTAATAACGTATTTTAATCGCTCCTCTCCTTAAAATATACATTATGTTATTTATAGAATTTGCCTTTCTATTTAAAACTTCATAACGATTTAAATGCGACGCAGAGACGCGGATATTACGTGGAAATTGCGCTGCTTCGAGTATTAGGTAACGAGAAAGAAACGAAATATAGTTCTCAGAAGTCAGTACGGCGCGACGTTCGAGCCTACCTTATAGGCAAACAAATGCCCACCGCGTTGTCCCAATGTTTGTTATAATACCTATATATTCATTTGATATATCAGATATGCATGTTTCCTCACGATATTTTCCTTTACCACCGAGCACGTGGTAAATCAGTACTTAAAATTGCAAATAACAAATTCATTGATACCGGTGGGATGATTAAGAAACATTATAATTATTATACTACAAACATCTTTATAAACATTGATTGGTAAACATGAGTTGGTACAAAAAAAGAGTTTCGTTTGATACGGGAGGAAGTTTCTAAGACGACAGAGCAATCTTGTGTGTAGTTGCTTTGAGGCTGATATTTTTTTTTTACCATTGAAAGTTATAACTATTATTTTTATTATTGTTAAACTACTCTTTTATTTATATGCAAAAACCATGACAGAGGACTTTATGAATAAATTATAAACTGCTTTTAGCTCCATGCGTCCAATAAAAATTAATTATATTTTTTACACAAGTAGGATGAATCTTTTACAGATTGTAAGTCAATTATGTGGCCCATAGACATCAACATCTATTCTCAATAAATAATCAAAATGTGTTCTCTACACTCACTCTACGAAACACAGCAGCATTAAGCTTCTATTTTACGTTGGTAGAACGTGGTCCTATCCCGGTCGAGCCGACCCATTTGTGTTAGAACTATAATACTCGTATATGTATCTACAATATGGCTCTACCACGTGTATAGTATTAAATGTGTTGTACAATTATTTATAAAAATTTTTTGAGACACAGCTTTGAAGTGGTCACTTGTTTTTTTATTACTGGGAATAACTGACAAATGTAGATAAAGTTTGACAAAATGACAACAATCGCGATTGTAAAATATCTATCCATTACAGCCTATAGGTTATTTCATAAGAGGGTTTTGCCATAGTAGCGACGCTTGGCGGGCGTCTTGGCAACTAGTGTTTTATAATGTTCAGTTCTTATCAGGAAAATGCTGCTGCCCATTTCTTGTTTCAGTTTCCCCCCCTATCACCTCTTGCGACAGTAACGGGACGATATGGAGCAGTGGATATTCTTACACCGCAACATACATACATATAATCACGCCTCTTTCCCGTAGGGGTAGACAGAGACCAGTTCTTTCCACTTGCTACGATCCTTACATACTTGTTTTGCTTCGTCCACTTTCATTATTCCCTTCATACATGCTCTACGGTTTAGGGTACTCTTGACCTGGCCTTTTTTCAAGACGTCCCTGATTTGGTCTAGAAATGTCCGCCTAGGTCTACCCCTTCCAACACTTTCATTCACACTCGCCTTATACACTTTTTTCGTCAATCGTTCTTCATTCATTCTCTCGACATGGCCAAACCATCTCAGCATACCTTTCTCAATTTTTGTCACTACATCTTCTTTCAGACCACAATGTTTCCTTATCTCACTATTTCTTAGCCTGTCACTCAGTTTAACTCCTATCATACTTCTTAATGCTCTCATCTCAACTGCATTTATTCTGCTTTCATGTTTCTTCTGCCATACCCAAGTTTCACTTCCGTACATGAGTGTTGGAACCAACACCCCCTCATGCACAGCCAAACGAGCCTTGTTAGACACCTTCCGACTGCTCATTAAGGAGTGCAAAGCTCCATTCACCATGTTTCCTGCATTCACTTTTCTTTCGATATCACTCTCACACTTTCCATCTCTTGTAAACTTTGAACCCAGATACACAAACTCTTTCACCTGTTCAATTTGTTCATCTTCAATCACAATGTTGCAGTCTGTCACTGCCTCATCTTTTTCAAACACCATCACTTTCGTCTTCCTTATATTCATCTTCATTCCCTTTCTAACAAAAGCTCCACTCATAGCAGTTACCATCTCCTGCAACTCCTCGGCCGAAGACGCAAGTAATACTTGGTCATCAGCATAGAGAAAACATTTGACGAGTAACTCATTCATTCTCAACCCACTTTCATTCTCTTTTAAATCTGTCAAACAATTGTCCATGAACAGATTAAACAGCCACGGTGACGCTACACATCCCTGTCTAACACCTTTTTCGATATTAAACCATTCAGTGTATGCCCCGTTTATCCTTACACAAGCACTAGAATCCCTATAAAGAGATTGCATTGCTCGTATGAGGATACTGCTCACACCGTTCACGGACAGTGCTGACCACAATTCATTCCTCACCACTCTATCATAGGCCTTTTCTAGATCTACGAACGTGCAGTAGACTTTCTTGTTTTTAGCCAAATACTTTTCGGCTATGCACCGCAAGGAAAAGACCTGATTCGTACATCCCATTCCCTTTCTAAATCCCGCTTGTGCATCCCATACTTTCTTGTCTGTTTCACTCACAATCCTTTCAATCAACACTTTTGCATACAATTTACTGACGACGCTGAGAAGGCTTATACCGCGGTAATTTATGCAGTCCTGCCGTGACCCTTTTCCCTTATACAATGGCACGATTACGGCTTTGCACCAGTCTCCCGGTACTTGCCCATTTCGCCAGCACAGATTGAAAAGGTGGTACAGCTGACTAGCCACCAGGCCCTGTCCAGCCCTCAGCATCTCGACGGTAATCCTGTCATACCCTGCAGCCTTACCTAATCTCATACTTTTCAACGCTTTACTATTTCATCCATGCTTATCTCATTTTCATCAACATTTATATTAGTTTCCGTGGAAGGTGGCAGATGCTGTACCTGCACTTCCTCTCTTTCAAACAAACTTTCAAAATACTCTTTCCATCTCTTTAACACACATTCTTCTCCTTTTATAATGCTTCCATCTTGACTCCTGATTGTACTCAGCTCCGAGGTAGAAGTATTTCCTCTGGCTGTTTTGATGGTTTTCCAGAAAAACTTAATGTTTGACTGGAAATCTTCAGTGAGCCTCCTATCGAAATCATCCTTTCGTTCTTCTTTCTTTCTAGACACAATTTCTTTCGCTGCTGTTTTCAATCTTTTATACTTCGTTCTTGCTTCCTTTATCTCGTCATCCGTTGCCTTTTGAACTTTTTGGTTAGCTTTTGTTGCTAACCAATCCAACCACGCTTTCTTCTTTTCTTGCACAACCTTTTGTACATCTTTATCCATCCACACGTTATCATTCTTTCTTCCTTTCCTTCTTTTAGCTACCCCGCATACCTCAATAGCAACATTTACGACCCCTTTCTTAAATGTCTCCCACAAATCTTCAATCACTCCTATCTCTTCTATCCCTTTAAAACTTTCCTTTAGTTTCTCTACATACTCGTCTTTCTCTTCTTTTTCTTGTAGATTTTCCACTTTTACTCTGTCCAAAACACTCGTAGGCTCGGCCACTCGGTGTCGCCACCGTTTAAAGAGGCCCCGCATTCGGGCTATGACCAGGAAGTGGTCTGTGTCGAGGCCTACACCGCGGTATGCCCGAGTGTCTAGCACTTTCTTCCTCAGTCTTTCATCCACAATTACAAAATCAATCATACTTCTAGACTCACCTTCATCTCTTATATACAAATGGATCTTTTTGTGGTCAAACATTGTGTTGGCCACGCACAGATTCCATTCCAAGCATACTTCAAGCAGGCTTCTCCCATTGTCATTCACTCTCTCGTCCCCAAACGTACCCAGAACTCCTTCATACCCATCACGCTTTACTCCAACCCATCCATTAAAGTCCCCTAACATCACGATCCGTTCATTTTCTCCGCATTTATTCAAGACCTCTCTCATGCTATCCCAAAATTCCTCTCTCTCTTGTTGTGTTTTTAATGACCCACCTCCACGCAGATCCGTCGGTGCATAGACCCCAAGGATAAACAAGCGAGTGAGTCCGACTTTTAACCTAATCCAGAGGAGTCTTGGGCTTATACATTCATGCTCCATCACACATTCAACCATTCGAGATGAAAGAATCACACCAACTCCCTGACAGCCTCGGCTGGTTTGGGAGACTCCCGACCAGTATGCCGTGTAGGGGCCATGGACCGTGGTGTCACATCCTTTCCTCTTGGTTTCGTTCACGCACAGAATATCAATGCAACGTTCATCCATCATCTGACATACTTCATCTACCTTACCATCCATTCCTCCTCTTACATTCAACGTAGCGAAGCGGCTCTCCGTGGGCCGCTTTTCGCCCCCGCGAGAAACGAGACGTGATGGGTGGCGAACCACATCGCCGCCATTTTGGTTAATTAAATTATTTTTACGATTATCCATTGCGTTCCCACGAATAGCGAGGGAAAGGTTTGTCCCCCCCAGCAGAGCCCCGCATGCCAGGGTAAGTCTAGCCTAATTCTGGGGTCGCCCGGTCCCAGGGCAGTGTGGCACGCTAACGACTAGGCTCGCCCCTAGCCATGCATCCATCCGCGCGGCAGACGTTGGATTGGCGGAGGGTAGGAATAGGAAAAGGGGAAGGATAGGTGGTGTGAAAAGGAAGAGTAAGGTAAGTTAGGTAGGAAATAGGAAATGTAGGATATTACCGTCCAGGAGGGCACGGGATAGGACAGTAATAGCTAGGGAAGCCGGGGTCGCATACCCGTATACCATACCACAACTACCGGACAGGTAAATTTGTATGAGTATCCCTACCGCAACATCATGTTTAATTTTATTTTATTTTAATTTATTTTTTACTTTCATTTATTGTTATTGAATTCGACCAGAACTGTGCGAGCATTTGTGAATCACATAAATAAACAACATCCTTAAACACAACAATCTGTCGTAAAGTCATATTGGGGAACGTATTTATGGGCTATAACGTTGATACATTCAGGTGTGTTAAGTTATATTACTTTTCAGTTTGCTTCAGGGCGCACCATAATACTTTAAGTTTCGTATCATATTATCTTTCATTTACATTTGTCATAAGTTGTTGATACATGATACGATACCTAAAAAAAAATAGATTATTTATAAAAATTCATACGTGGAAAGAACCAAAAAAAAAAATGATTTTCGCATAAAATTTGATGCAAAGAGTTAGTGTATTATAAGTATTAAATATCGGCTAAAGAGAATAGTAGAAGTAAGGATGACGAACGAATACACAATCCACCTGGTGGTAAATGAAGGCTGTGGCCCATAAACATCTTCATTTATCCTCGATTAAGAACCAAGGATGTACCGGAGGCCACGAAATCTTTCTGAAGTTTTATATTATTTTTTCACAAAACTGAAATGACAATCAAACTAACAGCCCACGATGGTACGTGACTATTGAAGCCCACCTACAGCCTTCAAACAAAGAAGGTTACAGATGTGTTGTCATATCTCAGGGCTGTCTAACATTCTCTATACCCTTCAGACTGAAACACAGTATTCTACATGTCTTACCAGATCGCCACTTCACCCTGTAGGTGCTGCCCTTCACTTTACTTACCGGTATGAGGCTGTCACTTTACAATTTTCTTTACACCCATTTGTGTACCGAAGAATTTATTCAAGAAATGCTTAAAACTATTTTAACGCCAAGCTTTTTAGAGACCGATTAAGCCTTCTCCACAAGTGATCACTAAACTGCACATCACTCGATACTTTGATGCCAAGGATTCCGATGCTGGCTAAGGCAACAAGAGGAGAGCACTGAAACTGAGGAATACGAAAAAGGGTAACTTTTATGCGGTAAACGCGCAAACTTTTGTCTTCCGGGGATTGAGCTGGACTACATTTAGCCGCACCAATTCTCAGACTTTGTTTAACAAAGACTCGATTACAGACATAAGTTTGGTCCGGTACTCGACGACGTGTTTCCTAGAGAATACATTGTATACGATCATACTGCATAACGGTCAAAAATATAACGGTCGCTTGGACAAATTATATTTATTGACGTTCATACCAAAAAGTATATAATCAATATTATGTTCATATAGCCATGGCTCAGAATAAGTTTAGTTTATGTGAGTAAAAAGAAGCAAAATGTTATTATTCTAAGGATAATGTCAACCGCTTAATAGTCTGTTGTCAAACAGTCATACCGAGTAGCGATTATCGCCAAAGAATTTTGAAATGTTGTCAACAAACAATTACTGACAGATTGACTAAATAAGATGTAAGTTTTGTTTGATTACCTACGTTCCTTTTTCAATAGTATGTGTTAGCGTATGTCAAGGCAAAAAAGCGTTTATTTTATATTCTGTGTATTAGATATCTGTGTTGTATACATTAACGTGTAGTTGAAAGTGAAATACAGTTTGCTTAGACAAAGCTGAAAATTTAATTAATTACGGTTGAATTTCGACCACTAAGTGACCACTAGTAAAGAGATGAGATAAATTAATAAAGAAAGAGAATTCGTCGCGTAAAAAGGAACTCATTTGACCCCCGGGGACTTAAATCTGGTGGAGCTGTACCAATTACGTGAGTATTCACGAAAATTCATTCACGTTGATTTGTTCACGTAGATCCTGAATGTGCGGTCCAATTATTCTTACATTAGAAATGAAAATTATATTTCCGCTACTTAGAAAAAGGCAAATGGACGCAAATCCGTGTTTGCAATTTTACAAATTTCTCTTTATTTATTTCTTTAAACTTTTATGCACAAAAATAGTACATAAGTAGGACTTGGGCATTGTCTTAAGGCATTCTCTTCCAGTCAACCATGGCTAAGCAGAGATAAACATATATAAATGATATTTTATACGTATATCATACACATGCACACATAATACAAATATGTTAATACAATACGCAAAACACATATCTTCCTAAATACATTTTTATCCAGTTTCAACAAGTGTATACCTCCCACCTGAATGTCTTTTTTTTTAAAGAAGTAAGTGCCAAACAACACAGTTTTCCTGTGAAGAAATTCTCAGCTCGGAGTCAGAAAGTTGGCAGTGTTTCATCCTTGTGCCTCGGAAAGCACGTAAAGTCACCGGTCCTGTAGGATTGCCGTCCCGTCGGACTATAAAAATAAGGGAATGGAAAGAACGCTTGTATTTGCACCCATGCACTATAATGTTGTCCTGCGCAAGTTGCTAGTCTCAAAACAGTCCACGTGACCGGAATCCGGTCTGGGGGATATTATTTGAATATGGAACCCCCCATTCAACCATAATATAACTGTAGGTATAGCCACGTTGCAGCTATATCATGGTTGTACCGTGAATGAGCCGGCTCTACTGAGAAAGGAGCATTCTCTCACAGAATACCAGTATAAAATTGCAGTTTAATGCTCCTGTGATTCGAATGGTGAAAGAAGAGAACCGGAGACACTTTTTACTGGAAACGACGTGTTTCATCGTAGTCCTCACGAGTGACAACGCATTTGCCTTTTGATTCTTAATCGAGGATAAATGTGGATGTCTATAGGCTACAGCATCCATTTACAATCAGGTGGACTGTGTGCTCGTTTGTCACCCTTATTCTATAAAACGAAGACGTTACGTACCTTTTCCGCTTCGTCTCGCAAGTCATGATATTTTACTTCTAGGTAAAACTAGATGGTCATACCACCACCTGTCAGCAGTTATATTATGTTTTGACATTTCCCATAGCCGCCATTAACGATAACTATTAGGTAAATTATGTTGACAGCGTAAGAGGCTCCATAAATATCTAGCAGTGAATTATATTGACTAATAAAAAGTCAAGCTTTCTTTCATTAAATAAGACTAAAAGTGAAAAACGTACCTCAACAAGAACCATATTTCAAACACAAGGGTAAGAATAAGTTGCGGTAAATATACATCACTTCGATGGCTCATAAATACTTTAAGATAGATTTAGGAGTGTGTGTAGGCTTTTATTTAATTTATATTTAAGTTTAAGCATACGGTTGCTTTGTTGATAATAATAATTCTCTTATCTTTATCAGTCTCGGCCCTTCGCGTTATTTAACATGTGACAACGTAATATACACACTTGGGAAAATTTAGAAGAACGTAATAAAAGGTTTAAATTCTCCTGTTATCGTGCATCTTCCTGCAGAAATATGCTCCAAACATTACGAGTATCAAAATATGTGGTGCACCGAGTTGTTAAGAGGCAAAGGCAGATCGAACAGTTTTGTATATTCACACAAGAGATGACCGGTTCATCTTTACCAGAGTGCTTAGAAACCGGATCTTAACTTCTTCTGAGGCAAGAATGAAGCTCCAATAAGTTCGAGGCGTTATAGTAAGGAACTATGAGACAAAGACTGAAATATACCTGAATAAACTCACACTTGCCTGCCAGAGGCCCTCGACTATTGAGTAGCTTGAGATACTTTTGTCAAATTGTAATGACGAAGTTCTTTTCAAAAATGAGCCTAGATTTTGCCTGAAGTCAAACGATAGAAAGAATAAAGTGCGGGGAATCCCCGAAGAAAGGTACGCTCAGTGAAACATCATTAGAAAAGAGGCATATGTTGCGGGTTCAGTTATGGTATGAGGATGTATGAATGAATGAATGAATATATAACAAAAAGCAGAATATATGTACAATTTGGCGGCCTTATCGCTACATAGCGATCTCTTCTAGGCAACCAAAGGTGTAAAGGAATAAAACAATGAATAGGTAAGTGGTGCAATATAAATATACAACATATAGTATAAATACATGCGATATAAAGATAATAAATGCAATATAAAGATAATAAAAAATAGGATGTAAATAACTAATACGCGAAATAATATAAATTACTAATACATAATAAAAGATAAAGTAAAACAAAATATGAAATATGTATAATATAACAACAAAACTAAAATACTTCTTCACAATAGTCTAGTTCGTAATATTTTAGAATATTGTAGTGTGGTCTGGAGACTACACTACTTTTTTGTTAATACTTTTAAGTAATTGTACTAATTTGATGTGTTAGTGTTAGCAATTGTTGGTAAACCTAATAAATAGAAAAAAATAATAATATATACACATATACAAACATATATATATATAAATATATAAACAAACTTATAATAAATTAACTATATAAATTACATAATTCCTCAAACAGTTACATAAAGCTGATAGATCCAATAAATACATAATCATATAATATATCCTAACGGTGTCCGAACGATTGATACAAGTAATGCTCTTTAAGTAGTCGCTTAAAGATAACAATAGTTTGTGCTTCCCGTATATGCAAAGGTAGGGCATTCCAGAGCATAATAGAATTGAAAAGTAAAAGATGATGTATTGTCGGTTGGTAGTCTTAAAATGAATTTTCTTGAAGAGCGCAAAGGTTCCACCAGAAGCCCTACAAAATTAAACTTCTACTTTAGATAGGGAAGAGTAGAAGGGTGAAATAATACACTGTACAGAATAGAAAAAATATGCATGTTCCATCGAAGTCGGATAGGTAACCACTTGAGACGTGAGCGAAATTGGGAAATATGGTCAAATTTGCGCAATCCAAATATGAACCGAATACTATTATTTTGAAGTCTCTCAAGCCTATTTAGCTGGTCCTCAGTTATGTCTACACAGTTTGCGTCGGCATAGTCGACAATTGGAAGGAGAAGAGACTGTGCGAGCATATTTTTGTAGTAATGGGAAGAAATGATCGAAGGCGACGCAGTGAACAAAGTGCGACAAAAGTTTCTTACTTACCTCATTCAGTTGGCGCATCATATTTAAGGAATTATCAATATAAATATAAAGATTTTTGACATTGTCAAAGTAAGGGATTACAATTTCATCGAATACGATAAGTGGTAATGAGAACCAGTCAACTCTTGAAATAAAGTTCTGGCTACCAATAATGGTAGCCTGAGTCTTTTTAGGATTGGCATTTAGGCAATATGATTTACTCCACTCATGAAAAAAAAATTAGGTCCTTATCAATGTAGCGATTGCATTCGGCAACATCAACATCATCCGCATACATGTGGTAGAGAGAAAATATTTTATGAGTGAAAATGGAAAAGAGTAAAGGTTACAACAGGCTACCCTGCGGCACGCCTGCAGTAATATTACACCACGATGAGTGAGTTTAATCGACACAAATACACTGCCGACGGCAACAGAGATAACTTTGAAACCAGTTGATTACTGATGGAGATATGTTAAGGAAACAAAACAGACTCAACAGTGTATCGAAGTCAACAGTATTGAATGCATTACTGAAATCCAGCAAGGTCATGACTGTGAGTTGTTTATTATTCATACCCTACAGTATGTCATCAGTAACTTTGATTAAGGCGGTAGCCCTACTATGACCAGGACGGAAACCGTATTGTAAGGAATTCAATAAATTGTGCTTATTAAGGAAAATAGTCAGCTGTTGGCAAATAACTTTTTCAAGGACTTTAGAAAGGAAAAGTAAGATCGTGATTAGACTGAAATTAGAAAGGTTGACGGAATTAGATCTCTTAGGAAGTTATATATAATATGAGCACTCTTCCAGGTTTGAGGGAATTTAGAGGAAGAAAGCGTAGCGTTAAGTAAATAAGTTATAATGGGAGTGATAATATCAAGGAGAGTAAAATATTGTCCTACAGACAGAATTTCGGTCACTACTGCCAGCCTCAACGGAGACTAGCCATCAGCGCAGGACAGGATTATAGTGCTCAAGTGTATGTGCAAGCAAAGATGCACTCTCTATTTCCTTGCTCTCATAGTCCGATGGGACGGTAAACTGACACGACCGGAGAGAGATCAGTTATAAGACTAACGGCTTTACGTGCTTTCCGAGGCACGGGGGTGAGACACCGCCAGTTTCTTGACTCCGGGCAGCTACTGAGAGTTTCTTGATGGAAAAGCTTAATAACTGATTTCTTGGCCTGACCCGGGATTCGAACCCGGAACCCTCATGATCAGCAGTCGCACTATTACAACCACTAGACCGACGAGGCAGTACATATAAAACTGCTTAAGAAAGGATATAACGTGTTAAAGCCTTTCTTAAGCATTTATTATACGTATAATTTTTACGTATTACTTTAAATCATCCGGACAGCGGCCAACGGTCTGGATATTTTAAGTCTGACGATTGTTGATGCAGGAAGAATAAGTATTCAATAGAATTCTCTTTAATTTGATCAGTTACTTATTGTAGTAGATGGGGATATTATGAGATGAAAACTATGAAAACTAAAACTGTACCCTCTAGTACTCAACGACAATAAGTTGGGGTGACCCAATCACACAAGACCACTAACATTTATATAATACATAAATTAGGCATAAGGTGATGTAGATTCTAAAGGGTATTTCAACAAGAACTTTGTTTTTCAATTGGGGCAACATCAAAAGCATGACAGTTTTGACATTTAGTTTTTTGACCTATTCGTAGTAAATGCTTTGGCAATTGCTACAATGAATTCAATTTCGCTCGAAAATCGCATTAAAATAATTAAAATCCACTATGAAAATGGTGGTTCTGTTAAAGTTACGTTTCGTAAAATTCGTGATATTTTCGGACAACATAATCGTCCTTCTGAGACCGCTATTAAGAATTTGGTCGCTAAATTTGAATCGACAGGCTCGGTACAAAATGCGCCAACACCAACGCGTGTTCGACCGGGTCGTTCAACCGGAAACATCGTAGCCGTGAGCCACAGTGTTGAAGAAGATCCAAATTTGTCAATTCCTCGACGTTCTCAACAATTGGGGTTATCCAAAACCACCACATGGCGTATTTTGGATTTGGCTTTGAAGCCTTACAAGGTTCAACTGGTGCAGGAATTGAAGCTGACCGACCATTCACATCGCCGTAGATTCGCTTAATTCATTCAGGAACAGCCGGCTGGTTTTTCTGAAAAAATCATTTTTTCAGACGAAGCCCATTTTCACTTGTCAGGGTACGTCAACAAGCAAAATTGCCGCATTTGGGCTTCTGAAAATTCTAAAGCGATTATTGAGAAGCCTTTGCATGCTCAACGTGTCACTGTATGGTGCACTATGTGGTCTGGAGGCGTGATTGGACCGTTCTTTTTCGAAGATGAGGCTAGAAATGCGGTAACGGTCAATGGATCACGCTACTGCGAGATGTTAACATCTCAATTTTGGCCTATTATTGATGACATCGATATCACAAACATGTGGTTTCAACAGGACGGTGCCACATGTCACACAGCCAACGAAACGATCAATTTATTGCAAACCAAATTTCCCGATCGCATAATTTCACGAAATTCAGCTGTTAAATGGCCAGCCAGATCGTGTGATTTAACACCACTGGATTATTTTTTGTGAGGCTATTTTAAGGACAGAGTCTATACGGAGTCAATCGAATCGATCGCGGCCTTAAAACTCAAAATCCGTGACGTGATTAACGAAATAGACCCGCCATTTTGCCAAAAAGTGATTTAAAACTTTGATGAAAGAATCGACATCTGTCAGCGTGGTCGTGGTGGACATTTGCCAGATATAATTTTCATTCATAATTGCCAAACTTTTCTCTTCGTAATACAATAAAAATTTGAATCATCTTCATCTAAACTCTTTGTTTTATTTTGTTTTAGAAAACAAAGTTCTTGTTGAAAAACCCATTATTATAAATTCTGCTTCTGTCAAAAGTACAAAATTATTTTACGATATAACAATATGAAGAAATAGCAATGTTGTGTTTAATTGTTAATATCACCAAACGATCATGATATAGTCAACAAACAGTGATCTTTATGATAATTAATTCTCATATTTGGCATATTCTCTTACTTACTTACTTACTTATCTTCACGCACAATCCCTGACGGGGTAGCCAGAGAGAACAGATCGCCAAGTGTCACGACCCTTACATACCTCTTTCGCTTCTTTCAGATTCATTATCTTCTTCATACATGCACGTCTAGGTATCCGAGTACTCTTGACCCTACCCTCATCGAGCAATTTGCTCACATGGTCTTCGAAAGTTAGTCTCGGTCTACCTCGACACCTTTTAATATTAACTTTCGCGCTATATATTTTCTTCACCATTCGGTCTTCACTCATTCGCTCAACGTGCCCAAACCACCGAAGCACGCCCTTATCAATTTTTGTGATAAGGTCATCTTTCAAACCTGCCATATTGATACATTATATTTAAACAATAAGGATAATGAGAGTTTTGCAATAATTGTAGTGTTTATCAGTTTATTTATAAATAAAAGACTAATACGTAATAAAAAAAATTCATAGATTACAAATTAAACTTAGAAACATCTCAGATTTTATGATTTTAGATAGTTCTCACTAATATCTATTCAAGTAGTAATTAGTTACTATAAAATTTATAAATTCCTCCTACAATGAAATAACGATAGAACTAAAATATGAACGTTAGAATTTTCAAATTATTATGAATTTAATTATTTAAACTTATAAATGTATGTCGTTTATTTTATTTTATTTATTAGTAACTGGAGATAAAATGTTTCTATTTTTTGTATTTCATGTTAGATGGCACTGTTTTGAAAAAGTGAATCGTAGATTTGGGGTAGAGTCGGCGTAGTTAAAATTACTACGCAACAGTTAATACAAATTTCATCCTTTTTTAGGCTTTATTTATAAATATATTAATTATCTAAAAATACATCAATAATTTAAAATAGAAATTAACATCTAAAGGTAAGAAAATACTTAAACATCCTTTGAATTTCCGTAATTGGATAAAAAGTAGCCTATAAGTTGCCCCGGATCACTAACTTCTTCAACACAAAACACAAAACTTCTTAGAAATCTGTCCAGTAGTTTTTGCATAAATCGTGAATACACAGACAGATAGACAAAAATTCTGAAGACCACTAGTTTGGCTTAAGTGCCCTTTATTTAATCCCCTGGACTTGTTTTATTCTAGAAAGTATTAGAATTGCAGACACCACTTTTCTACAGATTTATTATATGCATAGATAAATATACACACACATCTGTATATATGTATCTGAGCGTGAGGGTCACGCGAGTTCAGTGTTTTTCCCATCCCAAAAGTGCCCAACTTGGCTAAAGAAGTTTTCAATTCAAAAATAAACTTTACTGCAGCAAATTGAATAAATGATAGCAGTGATATGTACACAAGAATGTACAGTTCTAGCATCAGAGGGCGGTACCTCATCGCCGGTGCAATCACAATTTCCCAGGCAATATCCGCATTTGATCCGCATTGCCGCTGTTACGAATAACTTTACTACCATAAACTAGAGTTTTTTTTTATGGAATATGGGTGACAAACGAGCACACAGTCCACCTGATGGTAAGTGGTTGCTGCGGCCCATAGACATCTACATCTATTCTCTATTCCAAATCAAAATGTAGATGCGTTGTCACCCGTGAGGACTAAGATGGAATGCCTCATTTCCAGTAAAAAGGGCCTCCGGCCACCTGCACTCACCAAGCGAAACGCAGAGGTAAAAAACCTCTACTTCACGCTGGTTTTCTGTGAGGTCGTGGTACCACCCCTGTTCGAGCCGGCCCATCCGTGCAGCAAAAGCTGCCGCGTGGCTCTACCACTGTTAAAAGTTTGTGTAATTGTTTGGGGGAAATTGATGGAGGAGAATTACTTGAAGCGGCCTCATTATCATCATCAGCCTGTAAACAAAAAAAGGTTTATGTTCAATAGTGGGCTCTCCTTTCATTTAATACTAATGATTTAGAAATTTTTTTATAAATCTTAAGTGACAAACGAACTTACCGTCCACCTAATGATAAGCAGCTACTTCAGTCTATGGATACCTGCAGCTAACTAAACAAAGAAGTCTACATATGCGTTTTCACTTCCGAAAAATACGATGCATCACAGCCTGTAGTGAGTACACAGCAGTACAAGCTTTGTATTTTACCATAGAAATAGCAAGAGGGTGGTACACACCCAGACGGAATCCTAGATTAAAAAGTTCTAGATTAATGGGTCCTACCACCTAGAACAATACCTGAAAAAATCGTTAAAAAAAAAGGCTATAAAAGCGTTGTCAGCTCTGAGAACTTTGCTGGAACGGTATGATTACAAGCTGTGAGAGCTTGTAATCATACTGACTCTCTGCAACCTTTAGACCGAAATATATCAGTGCATGAACTGCTGATTGACATCAAAAATAGGTATGATTTAGAAATAGCTAAGTATTTGTAGTCCATAGACAACTACATTTAACATTAAATAAAGAAGGCTTAATTACGTTATCATCTCTGAGGACTGTGATGGAATGCCTCACAGCCCGTAATTATACTGGTTCTCTGTCTTCAGTACGAAACACAGCTCTGCAAGCGCTCCTATTTGGTAAAGTGGTTGTACCTAACAAGATAGCCTAGGTGTAAAATAAATTCTAACACCTCGTAGTTACAAAAGTATCATATCGTAATATAAAATATTGGTAAATCCAATTGTGCATGCCTCATTATACGTAAATTTTTGAAGTTGTTTAATTACACACAAGTATTCACTAAAAACCTTATAATTATTACTATACTTCCTATTTTCCTACAATTTAATGTCAAATTTCAATTTAAAGAAAACTTTGAAAATCCAAAACTAGACGACTCATAAAGCTCATATAATCGTGAAAAACAAAAATGTGTAAATAATAGTTCTATTTGTCAAAGAATTCCAGTAGCAGTCAACGAAGTGCACTTTCAAATCACTCTATCAAATCTGAAGGTAAGGTCTATTCACAGCTAACAAAACGAGCCCAAACTGGGGACAAGAAGTTCTCTTCGTTGAGGAGTTCCTGTAGCAGTCATCAACGTCCACCTTCTGGTCACTCTATCAAGTCCGGAGGTAAGGTCTCATCATAACTAACAAAATGAGGCCAAGCTCGACACACCTAGTTCAGTCTTCAAGAAATTCCAGTAGGATTCACCGAAAAACACCTTCAGGTCACTCTATCGAGTTCGGAGGTAAGATCTCATTATAACTAAAAAACGAGGCCAAACTCGGCGCTCCTAGTATAGTAGTAGTAAAAATCAAGATTCCAACGTTTTGTCGCATGAAATCGTATCTAACAATCGTACGAGTATTGAACATATAAATGATATAAAAAGCACATTATCAGAAAGATAAATGATTGTTGAACTTATAATTTTTTTAAATGGATTAATTGCTATTTTTACATAAAAGATTGGTTTTGGTGGCTCATGGTGTAGATTTATCAAGCTCGCATGGAGGGGTAAGCACGATAACTTTAAAAATATAATTTTTTAACTGAATCTCTTTTTATTATCTTCATCTATCATGTGGAAAGCCGTGGAATGTAAATTGCTGTTTAATTTTGTTTTGTTTAGCTATAATAAATTTTTTTCGGCTGAGAAATCCCAAAATTTTCGGTGTTTTGAACAACCTTGTAATAATTTATTTTATCAAATACACTTTGCTTCATTCACTCACACCGCGCTCGGCCGCCGATGTGTGTGAATTACTGTATCGTGTGCTTAAAGCAGCGGTAATAGGCAGCAAAAATATCGACCGCTGTGAAATACAAAATATTCCAAAAACCAAACTTGATGCAAAACTTCAATGGTCCGAGGTAATACCCAGATTTTAATTACAATATATTGTTTCGCTAAAAGTACGTAGGAATTATATACAAATATACTTATACGTACTGGCAGGCGAAGGGTGGGGCGTCCCCCACTAGATGGAGTGACGATCTGGTAAGTCATGCAGGAAGACAATGGATGAAGGTGGCTCGTGACCGTGCATTGTGGAGTTCCGCAATGGACTTGTGAAGGGCTGTAATGATGATGATACGTCTTTGACTTTGTGGAGTGATCTGAAGGTGTACTTCATTGAATGCTACTGGAATTCCTCGAAAAGTAGAACTAGATGTGCCGAGGTACATCTAGTTCTACTTTTCGAGGAAAGTTTATCGAAAAATTGAAAATATAGTGGTAATTATAAGATTTTTAGTGAAAACTTTTGTGTAATTAAACTAATTTAAAATTTTACGTATAATCATGTTACACGTAATTTTTCAATGCACTTAAAGCATACACAATTGGATTTACCAATACTTTATTTTCATATATTATCTGAACGATACTATATAAGTATTATACCAATAAGAAATATATATATATTTTATAAAAAAATAGGAATATATATAAGGAAGATACTAATGCCCATCCCCAGTTTCATTTCCCTCCTCTCTCGTGTGTTTTTTTTACGACAACATACGGTATTAGTATGGGTAGTGGATTCTTGCACGTCGCCACTATACGGCATCTATATAATATTACTTATTAAAAAATACTTAGCGAGTGATGATAACACAGTTCATTTACAGGGATGACGCATCTATATTTAAATTATTAATTGAGGATAGATGTATATTTGTCACCATTTCTTGTATAAAAACGTTACGATTTATTTGTGTGATCCTGTCACGGTAAGTATAAAATATATTCAATAATAACTTTCGTAATAAATTCTTATACAAAGGCGTACCCTTACAGTATCGATAACCTGAGTGCACTCGTTTCGTATTTCAAATAAAGCGACGTACTTTATAAGATACTCGTATATTTCATCGGTTACCTTGATGCGTTCTGTGATTTATATTCGTTCGTTGATATCGTCTTACAGTATACAATACCAAGTAATATTTCATTATTGATGTAAAACATCTATTGGCGCGCCTTTGCAGTATTACTCGTATGACGTGACAGCATAGGGCCATAGGGCATGACTCTCTCTTATGCCGTCATATTGTATTCATTTCATATTAATTGATCGTAAACGCGGTTACTGATCATGAAGTACCAGGTTAGAATTTGGGATCAGACCAAAATCAGTAATTTGAATTTCCTGATAGGAATTTTCAGTAATCAGGACGTTGGCGGTATTTTACCCCGTGCCTTAGAAAGCACGTAAAGCCGATGGTCCTGCGTCTGATCTCTCTGTTGTCATGTTTGATACCCATCGAACTGTGAGAGTGAGGAAAAAGAGAGTGAGCTCGTGCTTGCGCATATACTCGGGCATATTAATTCTGTTCTGCGCAGATGGCTAGTCTTCATAGAGACTGGCCGCCGTGGTCAATATTCGGTCTGGACAACATTATTATATGATGGCTTATATCGAGCAGTAGACTGCTGATGAGCTCTTTTTAGAAGAGATATTTTCTCTTAAGTTAATATTCCTCTTCTTCATTAGCCCATTTTAGTCTATTGATGACTATGGGCCTCTCTTTTTGCAAGATAGATTAACCAGAATTGTCACGCTTGGCAAGCAAGAAATGGAGAAACGGGGCGAAATAATATTTTAAGAATTAATTCCATTAGCAAACTTTATCGCTGTTTTTAGAAAATTTAATATATAATTAAGAAAACTTTTTTTTTATTCTATTATAATTTAAGGGACATTTACCGCTTAGGGTATGTCAATCCCATCATACCCTAATATACATGACTTACTCATATAACACTACTTAATAACTACATGGGCCATGGATTCGAACAGAACTTTCGCATCGTCGCCATTTGGTTGGGATAGAATATTATGCAATGTGCCTACGTCAGTTCTGTTCAAAAGACCCTTATGAAATTACTTCTAATAGACTCAAATCGAACACATTCCATCAATATATGGTATACGTCTTCTATAACTCCACAGTCTTCACAATTGGGCGAAGTTGTTTTTCTCATTAGAAATACAAATTTCTTACATGGAACGTGTCCAGATCTGAGTCTATGAGCAGTAGTAACTAATTTCCTACTTAATCTAGTGTTCATCAACCAGGGCACATGAAGAGGCTGACACTGTATGGTTTTGTACCATATTCCTTTTTCTAGTGACCGCTTGTTAAAGTATTCCTTCTACATTTCATAACAAATATTTTTGAATTTAGGTAAAACTTCTGAGTGATCCAAAATAATATTAGTTTCCTTTCCATTCTTAGCTGCATATTTCGCTAACATGTCAGCCTTTTCGTTGCCCCGTAACCCAATATGCGATGGGACCCATTGCAATCTCAGTTGGACGCCTTTTGAAGTTATTTCATCTATCTTGGATATAATGTCATAAGCTATCGATGCACCTCTGTAACCAGAGGCGCATCGAGCTATGTGTTGCGTTGCAACGAGCTCTTGCTGTCTGTGCATATAACGACATTTTTATATTGGCTACTGATAACATGTGTCAAAGCTTCTGAGATTGCAATAAGTTCCAAAGCCATAATACTAGTATGAGTACTTATTTTAAAACAATGATTATTTTGATTTAGTATTATTTCTATGTTAGGCACATAAAACGCAGACCCATATCCTTCTACACTCTTCGACCCATCCGTAAATATAAAACTCCAGCCATTAAATCTTGTATACAACTCTTTGATAACTTCATACTTTATTAGGTTACTGTCGTATGAGCTTTTTGAATAGTGAATTGTTTCTAGCTTGGGTACAATTACTTCATTTAAGTTAATATTGGTCACCCATGTTCGCAAAGTAAACATTAATAACGGACATGATGTTGCTATCTAAATTTCTTTAACTTCATTATGTGAGGATACCAGTAAAGGAATGATTTTGTTGCTCCAATAATAATTTTGTCGAAGAGTGTAGAGTTCTTCTAATAGCTGAGTAGTTATATAATTTTCTGCAGACTTTAACTTTAGACATAATTTGTATGCTAGATATTTTCTCCGTAAGTACAGTGGAACTACACCAAGCTCACTCTCCATAACGTGAATTGGAGTGGTTTTAATAAATCCTCCTATTATCCTTAGTGCCTGATTTTGAATTTTATTTAGTTAATCTAAATGACATTTTGCACTTGCGTCATATAGATAGCAACTGTAGTCTATACGACTTCTGATCAGTGCTATATATATATATGTCTTAAATGTTTAGGATGCAAGCCCAGGAGACACCACCTAATACTTTAAGTAGATTAAGACTTCTTTGCACTTTCTCCACCGTCATGTTAATATGTTTGCTCCAATGCAACGACCTGTCCAACCAAACACCCAAATATTTGTAAGTGTCTACTATCTCTAAATTACGAGTATGACTATCTAATTTTAATTCTATTTGCAGTCTTTTAAAACCCCTGCTGAAAATGCAAATTTTAGACTTGGAAGCAGAAAGTTCTAGCCCCATTTCATCTAGAATGTTACAGAGTGTATTTAAAACAATTTGAAATTAATTTTGACTTTCACCAAAATTTCTAGAAGAGGAATAAAATACAAAGTCATCGGCATATTGACACATTGTCACGTTTCTAATCTCCTGGAAGCATTTAATGGTAAGTATATTAAAAAGAATAGGTGAAGTTGGGTCACCTTGCGCCAAACCTCGATTTGTGTATCTTATGAAGTACTTATTCCGGTCAGTTTCATCCTGCATCATAAGGTGTCTTTCGCTTAAAAAATTCCATAGATATTGACAAAACTTTTTACCAATCCCTATTTCATCTAAAGTGTTTATCAGTATATCTACTAGGACATTGTTATACGCATTTTTGATATCTAGAAAACAGGCTATAGTTGGGGTCTTACGGGAAAATCCCAAATAAATTTGACTTACTAGTTTGACTAGGCAGTCTTGACATGACTGTCCTCTTCTGAAGCCGGACGTGTACTGGGATAATAATTGATTTTTTTCAACATACCACTCAAGTCTTTTTGTCAACATTGAATGAAAAATTTTACAGACACACGATATTAAAGAGATGGGCCTAAGTTTAACATTATTATTATTCGAGACTTTTGGAATCGGCGTTACCAATATGTCACGCCATTGAAATGGAATAATTCCGGTGTTGAAGATATAATTATATAGCTCAAGCAAGTAAAGCCTACTGCCATGAGATAGATTATATATAAGTGAATATGTTATCCCGTCGTTACCAGGCGCTGTATCTTTTTGTTTTAAACAATTACACATTTCTTGTAGGGTGAAATTAGCTTCCAGTACTGTATTACTTGAATTGAAATACTCAGGCTTTGGGAAGACATAATCGGGAGCTAGTTTACAAAGGAGATCGAACTTCTGTTCGTTTGAAACGTGTGACCTTGACGAATTAAATCCCTTAACTCAACCCATGCGTTTCCACATATCGGAGTTAGATGTTCGTTCGTCAATGCTGCTACAGTAACTTTGCCAATTTCTTGCCTTCGCTTGATTAATTGCATTTTTCGTCTCTTTTGTTTTGCGCTCGAGTATAGAGAGATTAGTTGGGATGGGGTTCTTTCTAAAATTCTTCAAGGCCAACCTTCGTTGTGCTACTAAATGGGATAGTGTGGGATTCCAATAAGGCTTAGGCCGAAAGTTATTTTTGGGATTATCACAGCTTCTTACTAGCGGTATATGTTCGTCCGCAGCGTTATTCACTTGCTTAATGAAATTATCATACAAGGATTGGACACTAATGTCATCTATAGGCTGTAATAAATAGTTTTCTAAAGACTTGCTATACGCTGGCCATTTTGCTAGTTTAAAATTACGCTTTTTAGTTACCCAAACTCGATTTATATTGCTATTATACTTATAAGAAATCTTAATAAACATATGGTCGCTTCCCAAGCTTTCATTCATAACACTCCAGTTAAACGCAACGGATAAATCAGAGGAAACAAATGTCACATCAGGCGATGTCTGCTGAATAATGTTATTAACTAAAGTCATTCTAGTTACGCTACCATCATTAAGGGATATAAAGCCGCCATCTAAAGCCGCATCATATATCTGTCCTCCTCTTCCATCGGTTTTAGACGACCATGTTGTATGGTGACCATTTAAGTCCCCAGCTATAATACATTTATTCGGAAATAGTGAAAAAATTTGTTCCTAATCAGACAAACTTGTCCGCACGGAAGAGGGGCAATATATTAAAAGTATATTTTTAATTTCGTTACAGTTCTAAAGTTTGATTGAAATAATTTCTATTCCCGAATTATTAATTATGATTGGACATTGTTGTACTTTAATCGACTTACAAATTATAATAGCAACCCCCCAATAGCCATCTACCCTATCCTTTCTAAAATATTATAGCCACTAATATTTATATGTGAATCTGGTTCTAGCCAAGTTTCAGATATTAACGCTATATGTATTTTTTCTTGTGCTAATAAAAGTTCCAATTCGTTACATTTCGGCCGCAAGCTTCGTGCATTCCACTGTAACATACATAGCTTAAACAATCTTGTATTATCGTTCGCCATTTCTGAACATAGATACTATTCTTGTACATAAATCGTCTCTGTTCCAAATTTTGATTATTAAATTACCAAGTATTTCAAATAATAGTTTACCTAATTGTTGGAACTTAGTAGACCAATCGTTATCGTAATAACATATATCTTTGACTCTTTGAAAAATGCTAACTAAATCTAAAATAGAATTTGAACTATTACTCTTAGACTCCGGATTTTGCTCTGTCTCCATTTGTCTTGCTTCTGACTCACCGTTGCCCTTTTTTCTAGTCTTCCTATTCCCATCCGATCTTCCAGCCTCTGTATTCTTCCTCTCCAGCGCCCGCTCCTTTTCTATATGATTATGTCCAGAACTCTTCCCTTCGATAACCTTATTTGACGTCGACGAATCATTATGAATAAGTGTTTCTGTTATCACTATATCTCTGTACGATGTTTTCTGTGTATTCTGTGTGCTCTCAAGTTGTGAATCGTTAATGTTCCTATTACTTTCAATGTCCTCACTTCTAGTGTATATTTCTTGACTCCCCTTGCCTTTTAAATATAGTTCCAGACCTTTTCGATAAGTACAGTTTTGCTTCGTCATAATGTTTCTGATTTCTTTTTCTTTTAAAAATATTGGACACTTTTTATGCATGGCCATATGTAGTCCTTTACAGTTGACACAAACAAATTTGTCGGTATCGCAATTTGGGTGATTGTTACCACATTTGGGACATATAATTTTTTTAATTGGGCATGATCTTGAGAGATGGCCGAACTTCCAACATCCGGAGCACTGGGAAACTGGGAAAGTATAAGGTTCCACTTTAAACCTACAACCGTACCCATACACATACGGCGGTAAAGTGGTACCTTTGAAACAAATTCTTACTGTTTCTGAATCGATCCATTCTCCACTATCAGACATTCTTCTGAGTCTTTTTATTGAAATGATTTCGTGCTCACATGAAAGATTTTCAAGAATTACTTTTTCCTCGGTCTCTAAATCTATCTTCCTCAGTATTCCATAAGAAAAGGTAGTCTCATCAGCCCTTTGTGCTCGGTATCCTAAACTGGATAACTTTTCACTTTTTAGTAGTTTCACTGCACTTTCTTCCTTTTCAAAATGAATCAACACTCTGTAAGCGCTTTTGTATATCATCTTCACTATATTTTCAATGTTTAACGACCGTAAAAGCTTTGCCATTCCAAATTGTTTCGGTAATACTTCTTTTCCTGTCACACATATAATAATATATTTCTTCGCCTCAGAATCTTGATGATCCTCCTCCACTAAATTATCATTATTTGAATCCTTTCTATTCAACCGCTTATGCCCTCTAATTACGATAACAAATCCGTCTTCTTCCACTATTTATTCATCATCCTGTCGTACTCTCTTCCCTGCGAGTCGTTGCTCTCTCTCTTCCTTCTTCCTCATCTCCTCGTTTAAGGTTTGATTAAGTTGTTGCTCACTTTCAAGTCTTAGCTCCTGCTCCATTGCTTCACTGTCAGTTGAGACACCTAAATCCACAGTTCCAAGTATGTCATCCATTTAAATTTAACATAATTATTATGTGGGTAGGAAGTGAAAATAACGCGATAAAATATGCGGTAACAATATGCAGCCAAACGTGTGCGTTCGCCTCGACTGCTCGCGCGCAACTGTTAAGAAAACTTGTGATTGACATGGCAAAGCGAGGCGTGCTCCTTATAAGTAATGTAAAGGAAAACGTTCATTAGCTTTATAAGGCAATCTCTTATTGTATAGCAAAGAAAACTTCCGCTCGAATGTTTCTTTTTATTTCATTTCTTTTTTAGAATAATGATCGTCTGTGTTTCTCAGGTTTTATTTTATATTTATACTTTAAAACTTGTATAAAGCTTGACTATTTTTTTTTCTTTAGTAATGGTTTCGCATATTTGTACTTTTGCTAATGTTAAGTAATAATAAATTGATCATTTATTATATAAACTTATTTTCAAAAAAAAAAACAGAGTTTTTGATTTTTTTTCCTGTCTGAAAAAAAATACAATACGAAAAAGGCTAAGTATATTTGAACATATTACTGGCTGGTTATAAAAGTCCCTTAATGTTAAAAAAAAATATGTTTCAAATTTAAATTTGGTCTGAGGCTGTTTTTTAAAGAATACACACCTTTTGTGGCGCTAATTCCCAAAAGTTAATATCGCCTCTAAAATACGTTTAGTAATTTTTCATTGACGCATCTCATTGCCTTGACATTTTAAAGTATTGCAATTAATGATTAGTGGTGTCGAAAATGGTATATAAAGTGATAAAAGCCAGCAATTATTGCGATGCTTGTGGAGGGTTGCAGTCAATGCTTCGTGGCTCTGAGGGTAAATGTGAGTTGTTCGACAGTCTAAAAGACCTGGCCGCGCTATCAAGAGACCGGTTCTCTTAAGAGAAGGTCATGTACTGAACCACAGAATGATCGTTTTCTAATCTAAATCGAGTCGAATCTAAATCGAAATCTTGGGGTTAAAATTAAAAAATAACCGTATATGCAAATAAAACTAGAGCACCATGGGGCAGCGAAGCGATGAGTTTTATTGACAATTTAGAGACAAACTAGTAAACAAAGTTCAAGTCTAAGAACGAGAAGCTGGTATATTTATGTCTTCAGGTTTGGCAGTAAAATTGCAATATATGGAAGGCCTAAGGGCGCACTTGCGTCGTATTTCAAGCGAAGTGACGTAGTTTGTCAGATATACGTCTTTCATCGGTTACTTTATTGCGATGTGTGATTTATGCCCTTGGATGGTTCTTTTCGTATTTTATACCGTATATTCCCTAGTGTAAGTAACTTTGAAACTTATGGTACTAGTAAACTGTATAATAATATAGTATGCTGTATATTTTATAATTTGTTTTAAAAAATGTTACCCTATAATGGGATTTTCTCCTGTATCGTGGAGATAGTTTAAAAACATAAATTACATAGGACAAACATCCAGACCCGCAACAATTACATGTAAGCCATACAAATACTTGCTCCGAGCGGGATTCGAACACGCAGCCCCTAAGTGACGCAGCTCAATGCTAAGCCATTGCGCCAAGGAGCCATCTGTATAATTTAAGTTTTATAGTCACCAATAGAAGAGTCACCAGCCACACTGCTTAAATCGTCCGCAATAGACGCAAACGCTGAGGGATCACGCAGATTTTTGTACATGGTAGAGCCATGCTGCAGCTATATTAGTAGTATAGTTGTAGCACGAATGGGTTGGCTAGACCAGTGAAGGCCCACGCTCTCACAGAATACCAGCTTAAAATAGCAGCATAACGCTGCTGTGTTTCGTATGGTGGGTGTAGAGAACCAGAGACCCTTTTTACTGGAAACGAGGCATTCCATCTTAGTCCTCACGGTTGACACCGCATCTGAATTTTGATTCGAAATCCAGGATAGATAGGCCACAGCAACCATTTACCATCAGGTGAACTGTGTGCTTGTTTGTCACCCTTTTTCTATAAAAAAAAGGGATATAAGTATAATCTTCATTACAGTCTATCAAAGACCACCACTTAATATAGGTCTCTCCATAGATTCTCTCATAAGGGGTTATTTGCCATAGTTGCCACACTTGGCAGGCGAGTAGACAACCACAGCTTTCCTGGTTTGATCTGCTCTCACGAAACCCACGAGACGAAATTAGATAGTAGTTACACTGCCACTACATACCATAGGTATAATAACACATATTACATACACTTATAATAGCACGTATAATAAACATTGGAAACACAAATTAGGTGTAGTAGACCTATTAGAAAAGCATTATAAATTTACACATTAATAAAATTGATTATACGATCTTTTCGAGATTAATATAAAAAAAAAAACTTTTTTTATAAATTACCGACGAGTATTATTAATTCTGTGAAGTGCTGCCGTGATGGATTGAATTCAATAAAAGACTGGGAGTAATGGACTTCAATTACCGTACCTTTAGCCGCTTTCAGTAGATCACGTTTAACTAAATCTCTATCCAGCGCCTTGTCGTTTTAGAGAGCTATATTAATCTTGTTAAGATGACTACCGTTAAATCACTGGTCACATCGGGAGTGTTGCGTATGGCTTCAATAATCACGTAATCTCTGAATCTTACTTAAAATCTTTGGTTACTTATAAAATATGTTCCTACAGTCAGTGTTTTATTTTCTGGGCTATAAAAATCTTGGTCTTTAAGCCGACTTTATGCAGCAGACATATATGGCGCATATTTTGGAACCTTGGTTTTGCTCAATCGCTTCATAAACACGTACTTCATGAAAGTTACGTGGTTGAGCCATGCTGCAGCCACAATATAGGTCGGCTGGACTGAAGAAGGACCACGCTTTTAATATACCAGCGTAAAATATCAGCTTAATGCTTTTGTGTTTTATATGGTGAATGTTGAACCTTAGTCCTTAGGAGTGAAAACGCATCTGCAGTTTTATTCTTAATCGAGGATAGAATAAGTTATATGTAGGCCACAGCATCCACTTAACATCAAGTTGACAGTGTGTTTGAAAAGCCTGCCCACCATGTATCCGCGACAAGTGCAGCCTCATAATCGACGATCTCAGATGATGCATCCTATGGGACGTCATAGTAGTGCGGACTTTTCTATGCAGGGCGTTAACTTCAGTTTGTGTCCACCTACATATGCCAAAGGTATATATGAGAACAGCCATGACCCAACTGTTAAATCCGTGTTTCTTATTCACATTTTTATTCGGATAAAAGGCTGTTAAGCACTTTAGCGAGGCGTGCATAAAACACATCGCAAACTGTTTCATACCCGCGTCATCTATACGAATGTTCTGTGACATACCCAGGTATTGGTATGTTTTAGCCTCTGAAAGGGTCCTTATGTTGATGGGCATAGATAAGTCTATGCCCTTAGAGTTAGCAACCCTTCTCAATTCAACATGGAGTCTAGTCTATAGTAGCCCATCCTTGATTCAGTAGGTTAACGGTGATTCACCCTCGTGCCTCAGAAAATCCTTAAATCCGTTAGTCCTGCGCCTTTTTTCTTTCCGGTCGTGTTGCAATACCGTCCCATCGGACTAAAAGCGTGAGTGAATAGAGAGTGCACCTGTGCTTGCACATACACTTGGGCACTATAATCCTATCCCACGCAGATGGCTAGTATACATTAACACTGGCCGCCGTGACCGAAATTCGGTTTGGAGGAAATTATTTTTTAATCTACGCAAAACATTCCGTATGAAAACATTATCTGTAGTGTTGAGGACTGTCTGTATAAAAATAATATTGGTAATGAAGATTTAGAGGCTATACGTCAAGACATTTCGTCCTTGTTACGTCGAAGCTCAGCGCCGAAATTAAATCTTCCCAAAGATGAATTTACTGCTTTGAAAAACTTACGCAACAGACCAGACCTTACGATTCTCCGCGCAGATAAAGGTAATGCTACGGTTATAATGGATACGTCGGATTACAATTTTAAAATACAACAACTTTTATCGGATGAAAGTACGTACGTAAAGGTCAAAACAGACCCTACAACTAATACGCTTAAAAAAACTAGCGATCTAATAAAGAAATACTCCGAGAAACTGAATCTAGACGTAAATTCGATAATACCTACGTGTGCCAAACCACCGAAGTTGTATGGGTTACCAAAAATACACAAACCGAACGCTCCATTACGTCTAATAGTGAGTCAGATCGATTCGCCAACTTACAGATTGGCTCAACACTTAGCAAAAGTACTATCACCACTCAGAGGACATACAAGAGCACACACTAAGGATTCATACCATTTTGTCAGTGAGATAAAAGACCTATGTCTTACTGACAATGAAACTATGGTCAGCTTTGATGTTCAGTCTCTATTTACATGCCTACCTGTTGAAGACTGCATCTCAATTATAACTAGGAAACTGGAGGAAAACAACATGCCAGCAGAATATGCAGTATTACTCAGACATTGCCTTACATCTGGCTACCTATTGTGGAAGGAACAGTTTTACAAGCAAGTAGATGGTGTTGCGATGGGCTCACCGGTATCTCCCATTGTCGCCGATATTTTCATGGAGGACTTTGAGGAGAAAGCCCTGCTTACTGCACCAGTAACTCCAAGTTTCTACAAGCGGTACGTAGACGATACTTTCACAATTTTACCATCAGACAAAGTAACTGCATTTTTAGAACATCTTAATTCCATAAACTCTAAAATTCAATTTACTATGGAGTTAGAGGCAAATAATTCTTTAACTTTCCTAGATGTGTTAGTCATTCGAAATCCTAATAACACCGTAGGTCACACTGTGTATAGAAAAAAGACAAAGACAAACCGATACATAAACGGTGAATCCCACCATCACCCTTCACAGTTAGCTACCGTGGGCAAATCTTTGTTGCAGAGAGCACGAGGGATCTGTGACAGCAAACACCTGGCCGCCGAGCTTCAGCACGTCAAGCAGGTTCTGCACGACAACAAGCTTCGGGTTCCGCGCCTACGTCACAGTGACCGAGTGAAGCCGGCCACAGTCGAGCGTGTGCCTGCTGTACTACCATATGTCAGAGGTGTCACAGACAAGATTGGCTACATCTTGAAGCGAGCTTCTATTAGAACATTCTTCAAGCCGCCGAAGAAGATTAGTCAGTTCTTACCATCCGTCAAGTGCAATATTCCTCTACAAGATGCAGGAGTATACAAGCTTGATTGTGAGTGTGGTCTCTCATATATAGGGCAAACAAAACGATCAATAAAAACCCGCGTAAAAGAACACATAGCTGACGTGAAGCACCAACGTTCCGGGAAGTCTGCAGTTTGTGATCATATCCTAGACGGCCCCCGTCATTACATTAGATTTGATAAACCACAAGTCCTCGCGAAAGAACATCGATTCCTGCCAAGGATGATACGTGAGGCTATTGAAATTAAAAAACATCCTAATTTCAATAAAAAGGGAGGCTGGGTACTACCACCTGCTTGGGATCCTGTAATTCATAAAATTAAAACTAAACCCAAGCATACCACTGTAAGACTTCAAGACACAGTTAGTTCATTCTGCGTAGATCGGACCAAAATTAATAATTAAAAAGCTGAAGGTACTCCGGGTTAACTTTGACATCGGGACGTCAATCACCTCAGTCCCCCGTGACCACGGTTGCTGGAAAGCAACCGAAACGTCGGGAATATAAAATAAGTAAATTAAACGCGATAAAATCCGTAAAAATAGTTTTATTCATTGATTTACCACATAGAGTATTCGGCGGTAAAGAGTAAATGAGATTGTCAACACACAGTAGGGCAGCGAGTAAAATAAAGATTAACAGCAAATATGAAAACTCATCTACAGGAAAATCAACAAACTGCCTTTTTGTATTACATATGTGCAACACCACCATCTATCGATGAAATTGGTTAACTATTGTACTTTAGATTTAGATAATAAGTTTAATATATATTTTTATGTAATACTTTTGTTTACTGCGCTTTATATATAATTATATCATTATAGAACATCTTTTTACATCATTTAATTATGTACATAATTAGATATTAGTTTAAAATGTACTTGATGATTCAACGAACGCCAACATTGAACAAATTCGTACCTATACTTCGTAGCCATACTTCAGAATATTTATCATAACTTTTGATGGAATTAACTAATTTTAATGAAATAAAGACTAAATTTAACCTGAAAAAACTTTATAATTTCTTTAACGATTCTTATGATATAAGAATCGTTATCTTTTATCGATAAATTGGTACTTAATTTGTTATACGTTAACAAACAAACAGACAGACAGACAGACAGACAGAAAATTCTAAAAATGGTAGAAATGTATTTAATTACTTATCTTTAGTACCACTTTTATTATATAAATCTAAAATGTACAGACATCGACTATTTACATTTTTATTATATGTATAGATAAATGTATTTTATATGTTATGAAATTCTTCTGTTCTTATGTATGTGGCCGAAATCCTCCTAAACGACAAATTTTGTGTGTGCTTATTGTTTTATGAAGTGTGAACATGTTCAAGATCGTTCCCACTATTACATTTAATTTGATAGACCACAAATCCTCGCAAAAGAACATCGATTCCTACCAAGGATGATTCGCGCGGCTATTGAAATTAAAAAACATTCTTATTTCAATAGAGGAGATGGATGGGTGCTGCCATCTGCTTGTGATTCTGTAATTAGTAAAATTAATCCAAACCCAAGCATACCACTGCAACACATCAAGATACTATAAGCTCATTCTGCGTAGATCGGACAAAAAAGTAATATTCAAAAACTGAATCCCGGTCTAACTATAACATCGGGACGTCAAACACCTCAGTCCCCCCAGTGACCATGAGTGCTGTAAAGCACGCGAAAGGTCAGGATATTAAAAAAGTTAAATTAAACGCGATAAAATCCGTAAAAATAATTTTCATTTAATGTGTAGTCTTCGCGTTAATATAAGAAATAATTATGATTAGAGAATATTTTAGATTCACAATTGAACCCGGTACGTGGCCTTGTTGTTGAAATTCGGAAATCAACCGTGCGAAGCCGGGGCAGATCGCTAGTAACGACTAGAAATAAAAATAAACTGCGGTTCAAATGTCCCATCTATGAGCCAATCTATGGGAGAGGCTTACTTGCAGCAGTGGGCTTTAATAGATTTTAATGATAATATTTACTGTAATCTGTTCGTACACGTATCTCACACTGTAATTGTATAATGGCATAATTGTTTATTGCAGTTTGAAGTGACGCCCTGCCCTTCCCTTTAGTTAAAGATGTATATCATCGTGGCAAACCTAAGACTGGGATTTGTCAAATCTTTTGTTAACACGTATTTTTACGTGGTAGAACTAAACTGCAGTGAATAATGGCTGCACACGAATAGATCAGCTCGTCCGAGAAAGAACCAAGCTCGCACAGAATATTCGTATAATGAGTGACGTAATACGGAGACCATTGTTACTGGTGAAGAAGCATTCCATTTAAGTTTTCATGGGTGTCAACGCATCTATAGTCTCCTTTAATCTATCTTCGTTGCAGGTGTTCATGGACTGCAGCAGCCACTTACCATCAGGTAGCAGTTTGATGGTAAGCAGATGCTGTAGCCCGTAGACATCTACATTTATCTTCAATTAAAAATTAAAATGCAGATGCGTTGTCACCTTTGCAGACTGAAATAGAACGCCTTGTTAATACATTAATTAGTCTACTGGTGAGTTTCTAGCCGCAACTTCTCATAAGTTTTCTTATAGTGGGGACATTCACCGTTCATTATAGACTATCAAAAGTCCACTGCTAAACACTGGGCCTGCCTATAGATTATCACATCATTTGTCATAGCAACGTTGTTTGAGCAACCGCTGTTTTTTTAGTATTTTTCTCTTTATATTGGCTAGAAATAGTCATATAAATATACCAGTTATAAAATACAGTAAGATAGAAATCTATAGACCTATAGTGTTGAGAATAATTTTATTTGTAGTGACCTTAAGTAAAATATATATGCGACAAACTTTACTATAATACTGCTGAATATAAAATTCATTCATCATCATCATTACAGCCCTTCACAAGTCCACTGCTGAACATAGGCCTCCCCCAAAGAATGCCACAAAGCACGGTCCTGAGCCACCTGCATCCATCGACTTCCTGCATGTCTTACCAGGTCGTCACTCCATCTCGTGGGGGGACGCCCTACACTTCGCCTACCGTTACGAGGCTGCCACTCGAGAACCTTTCTTCCCCATCGGTTGTCGGTTCTTCGAGCTATATGGCCGGCCCACTGCTACTTCAGCTTACTAATCCGTTGGGCTATGTCGGTTACTCTGGTTCTACTGCGGATATCCTCATTCCTAAGTTTATCACGCAGAGAAACTCCGAGCATAGCCCTCTCCATAGCTCGCTGAGCGACCTTGAGCTTCCTCATCCGGCCAGCAGTGAAGGACCACGTCTCAGTTCCGTATGTCATCACTGGCAACACGCACTGGTTGTACAGTCACGTTTTCAAGTTTTGAGGTATACCTGACGAGAAGATGTGCCGTAATTTCCCGAACGCTGCCCAACCGAGTTGAATCCGTCGATTGACCTCTCGGTCGAAGTTGGACTTACCTAGTCGGACTATTTGTCCCAGGTAAACATACTCGTCAACAACTTCGAGCTTAGTGCTTCCAACAACTACCGGCATAGGTGTGACATAGAACATGATCTTTGTTTTGTCCATGTTCATCTTAAGACCTATCCGTTGGGAAACACTATCGAGGTCATTGAGCATAGTGCTTAGGTCCTCCAGCGATTCTGCCATAAGGACTATATCGTCGGCAAATTGAAGGCAAATTGAAGATGAGTGATGTACTCGCCATTGATGTTGATACCGTATCCTTTCCAGTCCAGAAGCTTGAAAACGTCTTCCAATGCAGCGGTGAAGAGTTTCGGGGATATGACGTCACCCTGTCTTACACCTCTCTGCAATTGGATAGGTTTCGTACTCTGGTTCTGTACTCGGATAGCCATCGTAGCCCTACTGTACAAGCACTTCAACACTTCGATATACCGACAGTCAACTTGGCACCGCTGAAGGGACTGCAGCACCGCCCAAATTTCTTCCGTACGTATGTGGCGGGCCTTACCAGCATACTGCCGCGCCTTTTAATAAATGGAGCTTATGATGAGTTCCTCCCAGGACAGAGGGTTTTTTTCGAACCAGTGGTAAAGTAAAAAATGACTTTCAATAAGAATTACACATGTAATCTATATTGAATTAAAATTATTCTATTTTATTCTATTCTATTCTATGCTAATATTATTTAAACTCCATTATAGGATTACAGATTAGTTATTATTTGCCATAATAATATATCTTCTCAAACAGAAATATTCGTAAAATTATATATTTTAATAATTTCTTGAAAAATAAACTATTTCGGAATTTAAAAAAAAGCATATTAAAAATTTGGCTACTAGTATATTATATTTGAAAAATGGTAGACGCACAATATTTTTTTATAGAATAAGGGTAACAAGCGAGCACACTGTGTAAAGGCCAATTTAAACGTGAATGTTACTTGTAAAATGGTATTCAGTTTCCGTCACTAACCATAAAAAACACAGCAGTATTATTCAGCTGTTTCATGCTAGTGGGTATTCTGTAAAAGAATAGAGTTGTTCTCCCCCGGATGAGTCGACACACTCATGTTGAAGCCATAATATAGCTGCAGCTTGGCTCAATCACATAAAAATTCTTGAGTTCAATCCCCGCCCCGACTGAAGAGCGAACTTTATTGCTTCTGTACTATGAAATGTTAAGTCAAGCTTTCATCTCCTAAGCTAACATAGGTTTGATTAATCCATATTTACACTAAAACAAGCGAAGTTAGCTTTTAAATGAGGAAATGTAGCTAGCTTTCTTAACACTGTTCAAGTATCTAGTAAGACTATATGATGTTTAAGTATAAGGTTTTACATAATAATATTGATATAGGAATAGAATAAGGGTGACAAACGAACATAATATTTCACCTGATGGTAAGCGGATGCTGTGGCCTATAGACGTGTAAGCCTATCCTGGATTAAGAATCAAAATGTAGATGCTTTATCAACCCAGAGGTGTAAGATGCATTCCATTTTAGTCCTTAGGGGCGATAACGTTAATTAAATGATCTTCGGATCTCTTCACTCACCTTACGTAGTAATAGTACCGTAGTTATTTATGGTACTAGGTGAATTAGGTAGTTAAAAACTATATTATCAATCGGGACTGCTCACGTTCTGTTTGTTCAATAAAAATATCTAAAAATTTGATTTTTTTACTATTTATGTTATTTTGTTATGGGTGAAATTAGTTACGAATGAAGACTTGCCACTTGTACCAATTGAAAAGCTTCTTGCATTAAAACATATTTGTGGCAAGCTTGTCAAATCCGAAGATTAAAAAAAAAACGGCAAAGTGCGAGTTGGACTCGCGCACCGAGGGTTCCGAACAAATCTGTAGGAATATACTCGTACTCCTATATATACCTATATAAGTTTAAAATTATTAAATATATTTTTATTATATGATGTAACTAAAAATTTATGCTTTTCGCAATTTTTCCTTTATCTGTGCTATAAAACGTTGCTTCGTACCAAATTTCAAGATTCT
Organism: Parnassius mnemosyne; assembly: GCA_963668995.1. NCBI lineage: Eukaryota > Metazoa > Arthropoda > Insecta > Lepidoptera > Papilionidae > Parnassius > Parnassius mnemosyne. The sequence goes on along the minus strand of CAVLGL010000001.1, from coordinate 8,325,340 downwards.
GAGTTCACGGGAAGTAGGTTTTGATTCCCTTGCGAATGTCGAAAATTTACGGCATAAACGGCTGTATCTTTTGATTGCGTTGGCTTAGAAGTTTAATTTTTTCACAGCTCTAAGGGAAATTAGACTTGAGTATTTGATATGAATTTCAGCTTGATACCTCCACGCGTTCCTGAGAAAAAGGGTCTTGACAGACAGACAGACGGACAACAAAGTGATCCTATAACATGACATGTAAATTAGATTTCCCGTATATGTAGCAAAAGATAATATCTCTCTAAAGTCACATTATGGTAAGAGTTACTAAATTCGAAGTTAATCTTTTTGTAGTTTCCCAATTATAAATGTTTACTCCTTATTTATATCTACAATAATAAGCAATAATGAGCACTAATTTTGAAAGCTACTGTTAGTAAACGATATCTGAGAGTAGTTAACTCCTAGCCATTTGTACATAGTATTTGTTATACTTAAAACGTAAGCATCTTCTAATATAAAAAATAGTTATGAATTAGTGGTGTCCGTCTTTATATATGTCTACCTTAAACCAATGTTATATACTAGTGGTAAAATTCAAAATTTTGTACAATAGACTTAAATATAAATAAAACCAGAACATCACCAATGTAGTCGAAGTCGATTAAAACGCATTATTAAGGATAACTCAAAAAATTCTGGTCAGATCTTAAATAAATTTATATGGGACCACACGAGAAGCTTAACCTTTCAAATAAGAAAGAACCATCAAAATCATTTCACCTAGAAAATAGTTCTGAGGTTTCACCTAGAAAAATACGGACGAATTGATTACCTCCTCCTTTTTTAAGTCAGTTAAAATGTAAATAAATGCAACGAGTGTTATTTTACCCTTTCTCTTTATATTAAAAAAAAAAACAGTTTACATACATAAATTGTACGAGGACAAGTATCCAGACGCAAAATATTTATTTTAAGGCATATAAACAGTGGTATAGTGCGGGACCGAACCCTTGGCACTACAGTGCAGCAGCCAAGCGCTAAGCCACTGCGCTACGCAGTCGTCGTTTATTTTTCTGCCGACTTCCAAAAAGCAGCGGTACTCAATTCAACTGTATTTTTTTTTGGTTTTTTTATGTGTGTTACCTCGTAACTTTTTACTGGGTGAACCGATTTCGATGATTCTTTTTTATTTGAAAGCTGGTACTTTTCGTGTGGTCCCATATGAATTTGATCAAAGTCAGACCAATAGTTTTTGAGCTATTTTTAAATAACTTATATAGAAGTCGACTGTACAAAATTTTTAATTTTAAATTATTTACTTAATTGATTATTAATATAATTTGCTGTACTTTGTTTTATACATTTTTTTTTTACCTAATAATTGTAGATAAGAGTATAATAACAAATTGCTGTGTAAAATACTTTGCATTTTTATTCAATCTCCATGTAATAATATGAAACTTTATAATGGTTTTCTTTATTTCATATAATTTATTCAGTAATATATGACTTGCATCTTTAATAACTGGAAATCTGTACCCATTAACTAATTAATAAACCTTTCAGAAAGAAGGCTTGTGCACTGCATTAGAGTATTTATTTACTTTCACTTTAAGACAAAGTTTTGTTAAAGGATAGTTTCAATGAGTACCGAAATGATACCGTTTTGTATTCACAAATTTTCTCCAGAAATTGATTATGAGTCTGTATTCTTACTCGTGCGCTGTAGACGCAAATGAAGCACATGCTGCATTTTGTGAGCCTGAAATAATGCAAATTGTGTACAACGAGAACGTGGGTGGTTGTTTAGTAACTAAAATAACAGTTAATTATGTAAATAGCACTTAACGACTCGCTTACTTGTCTAGTTTCAAATATTTATATGAATACTACACACTGCAGCAATATCATCATTGTGGCACGAATGGTTTGGCTCTACTGGAGAAAGGAAACAACATTTTTTTTTAAGAATTAGTGTTACAAACGCGCACTCAGTTTGAGGATCCACTACCTGATGGGAGGTTTATGCAGTGTCCCAGAGATATCTACATTTATCCTCGATTAAAAATAAAATGCAAATGAGTTGTTGTTACCCCTGAGGACAAAGATGGTATGCCTAGTTTCCAGTGAAAAGGGTCACCGGTTCCTTACACTCACTACACGAAACACAACAGTAAAATGCTGCTCTTTTAGGCTGACATTCTTTGAGATCGTACCCCGGTAAAGCAGACCTATTCTTGCTACAACTCTAACTACTCAACTGTCCACGGTGACTGTAGTCCCCACAAAAATGCTTACCTTACCTGTCCATGGTGACTATAATCACCAAACGACATCGTTCCCTTTAACCGTTTACAGCGTTAGTTATTTGCAATTTGTCATCTGTGAGAGTGAATTTTATCTGTGTAAAAGTAACAAAACATTTGAAAAAAAAAAGTGATAATGACATTTCGCTATTTTTGTTTGTGGACTGTAAAAAATGGGAGGAACTCCATGAAAAATTATTAATAGCTGCGGCGTGGCTGTACCATTTATAGATCGATTGATGTATGAATGGAGATGAATACATCGTAATTACTAGGCAGTTAATGTTGTTTAGGTATTTGCATTGACCTATTACTATCAATGACAAAAATATCCAAGTTAAATGTATTTAGCGCTACAGCGCATTGGTTTAAGTACTGGTAGGCTAGAAACGATTGTTTTATAGTTATATAGACTAAGATGATGTAATATTTTACAAGCTATTTTTGTTTTCGTTATTATTGTTTGTTTTATTATTGTTTTATAATTATAAATTAAGAATATGTAAGCTTTTACAATGTCTTTTTGTTATGTTTTATTAATATATCTCTCGTTATTACCTATTTAATTTTGTATATTATTTCAATGTTAATTTTAGTACGCAATTGCAAATGCTATTAGATTTTATTTTTGTATATTCTTTATGCACCACTAAATAACAGTTTTTTAATTAATTAGCTTAAAAGTTCATAGAACAGTTCCCTACTTTACACAAATTTATTTTATATACCTAATCCTTCGATAATCACTTTGCATTAATAATTTTAGAAAACACTCGTTTATATTAGAGCATAACCAAGGCGCCGACTGAATTTGTTCAAACCATTAAATGTTAAGCAAAATATTATGTAATCACCATATGTCTTTTTAAAACATCTTTAAAATAGAATTAGTAGTAATGGAGAATGGAAAACAATTATTACGTATCAAATTGCGTAAATTGTTTCTCCACTCTGTGTGTAATAAATTTATGAAAATTGTGTGACCATTGCAAAATGTTTGTGGAAAATTGACAATAAACTCCCGCTGGGGTGGAGGGATACCACCCTCCAGCAGAATCCAAAAAAAACAAATAAATATAAAAATAAAAATAACTGTCAGTCGTAGTTGGGTAAGGTCGTAGATTTAGCCACTTTTCGAAAGAACAAAATGTCCTGAATTTTGACTGCTTTATAAATACAGAGTTCTTAGTAAATTGTAATGAAGGTAAATATGTTAATAAGATGATGTAATTCTTAAACTCTTAGAATTTATTGTTTAAATGAATGCAACTCATTAAGTTAATTAAAATGAGATTAATTCGTCCAGTTACTTAAATTTAGCTAAAAACACGTTATATTTTTGGTTCGGCGAGACACTTGGAAAGTATAATTAATTGTGAGTTTCTAAAATGACTCAAAGTTAAGATTCTGCGTCGTAATTTGTAGGTCTTTACATGCGCGTTATTGATATTATAGTTTAAAAATTTGTCTCCTCAATTTCACTTATTTGTTACTATATTGTATGGTACCCAAGTATTTTTAAATTAACGAAGCATCGTGCCTACACAAGTTTAAATTAAATAAAATTATAAGTACATACGATTAAATATTTATTCAAAAATTATTGGGGCTCTAGAATACTGGATTCAAAAGAAATAAATTATTTAATTTATTAAAAAATAGATCGTCTTGCATTAACAGAACTTTATTCGCCAGTAAACGTAGCGATTATATTAAACTCTTTGTACGCGAGACATTTTTTGAAATAATTTTTTATTGTTATTGCTTTCATCAGTGTAACTTATTTGTATTCGAAGTAACAATAAGTACCTTTTTTTCATTAATCCAAAATTTCCCAAAGCTGGTCAACCTTTCCCATTTCTCTTCTAGTGAACAGTAATTTGGGTAAAGACAACATAAATAGTTATGTGTAAGAGTTTCATTATTATTATTTATCTAAGTATGTACTTCCATGTCACCTAATGTATCTTATGTACTTATTAATACAAATAATATTCAGATATAATTGAGTAATAACATCTACTCATAATGGTAATTTTTTGAACAATAATTTTAGGTTAATTTCTAATTTTAGATTATTCGCTATTCTGTATCTTTTTTCTCGCACTTTTTTAGACTTACTTCCCATTTGCTTTTTGTTAGTTTTGTCACGATCTACAAGATACTTAAAGTTTCCATGATGAACGCTACTCCTATCAGTGGGTCTCAAAGTAACCACCCATAGTAATAACCCATCCCCCTTTGGCCTTTAAATATTAAGAATATTTAGTAAATGTGTTTTGTAATGGCACTAGCATCACCCAGTACTCAGGGAACACAATAAAGAAAAAAATAGACGCAATTTTTTGAAACTTCACAAAGTTTTTATTTATAGTGGATATTTTTGTGAATTAAGATGATTTCAAAACAAAATAACAGTTTTTTTTACACACATTTTATGTAGTACTATGTGTAAGTGATCAATAAATGCGTGGTAAAGTCGCTTTGTTTCAAATTCGGCTCGATTTTGTTATTTTTTACTATTTATAACCTTAAAAACCACGTTTCTACGTTACTTTTATCTAGCTTATACGAGTACGTTACTGATAACGTTGTCTGTATGTTACGTAACGTTTAAGTGTTGTAAAGGTTTGTAAATATCGTAAATTATTATACTTTTCCAAATAGATAGGTATAAGTATAACAATTAATACATATTGCAAATGCTGGACAAAGTAAAGTTTGTTCTAAAAAAACAGACCTAGTATTATTTAATTTGAAGTGGAAGATGTTGGAGAAGGAGGAATAAAATACCGACAAAGTGATAGCCGGACTCGCGCATGAAGGGTTCCGTACCATCGTAAAACAAGTTTCTATTAGGGGAGCCCCCTTTAATATTTAATTTATTTTTATTTTTGTTATTATTAATTATAGCGACAATAAAAATACACATTCTGTGAAAATTTCAACTGTCTACCTATTACCGATCATGAGATACAGCCCGCTACAAGACAAATGAACGGACGGACGAACGGACAGCGGAGGCTTAGTAATAGGGTCTCGTTGGTTACCCTTTGGGTACGGAACCCTAAAAACAAACTTTTGACAATAGAGAAACAGAATTAAAGCATGAGGGGACAAAATAATACTGGTGAAGAAAATATACAAGAAATGTAAAAAATTGACAAACAGATTTAGAACAAATGTGATAGGTAATAGATTTAGAAGAGATAAAATGAAAGGAAATGGATAAAATAGATTAGAATCCGAATATGTGTAAAGACACAGAAAGGAAGGCGATTAAAGATAACCAGAATGACTTCACTGTGACTTCACATAAAGGAATAAAGGAAATTGGAAATATTTTATAGGATTTGTTGAGAATATAGAATTTAAGGACGGAGAATATTATTTATAAGATAACAATTTTAAAAACCGTCAAGGATTCCGCAGATTTCGTGAAGTTCGTAGTCCAAAGAAAAAAATTATATCGATATAGTAACCATTATTTCTATCCTCAAAAAGGTAAATTCGTTTTACGAAAGGAAACCTCTAAAGTATATTATCTTCATCCATCATTCATCATCATCACCATCATTAGAGCCCTTCATAAGTCAACTGCTGAATATAGGCCTCCCTCGAGGAATGCCACAAAGCACGGTATTGAGCCATCTGCATCCATCGACTTCCTGCATGTTTTACCAGGTCACCACTCCATCAGTTGGGGGCCGCCCTACATTTCTCGTATCGGTATGAGGCTGCCACTCAAGAATTTTTCCCCGTCTATTGTCGGTTTTTCGAGCTATATGGCCGCCTCATTGCCAGTTCAGCTTACTAATCCGTTGGGCTATGTCAGTCACTTTGGTTCTACTGTGTGTATATGTACGGATGTCCCCGTTTCTTTTTTTTATAGGATAGCTGACCGCAAATCTACTTCACCTGCGAAGGCCTCGTTAAGAGACGTAACACGAAGAGTATAGACGGTGGTGTGTTTTTCTTATGTAGTGGTGTTGGGAGTAGTGCTACAAGGATCAGTGGTAACGGGTACAGTGAACGCAATTAAGGGAAGGCGCGAGGTGTACCTGATTCTATAAATTATCCTTTATTATGCTAACGTTTAGGTAATATGGTAAAATTTAATCCTAAATATAAATATTAGGTGGTAGGATGCCCTTGCTTGGTAGTCCGTCTGGCTAAGTAGGCACCACACTCTTATCTATTTCTGTCGACAAGCAGCTGTGCGCGCACTGTGGTGTAAAATGTATTTGAACACTAAGAACAAACATAAGCTTGTAATACCAGTTACTAGACTCCACAGAATTAGTAATTTATTTATGAGACAATGTATACGCTTTTACAACATAATCCCAGAAAGTGCACAAAAATTGACAATAAACAAGTTTAAATATTTTATTAAAGATAAACGGGTTATTATAATTTCAAAGAATACATAAGTGAAACAAAACCTTTGGGAATGAGGTGATAGCCACCATGCTGGTTATTAAAATGAATTTAAAACTTGTACAAACAAAAAAACAAAATTATTGTTAAGTGAAATGAAATATGTTTAAAAAAAGTCCCGCTGGGTTTCTGGCCGTTTCTTTTTAGGACAGAGGTATTTTCCGAAGGACTCGCGCACCGAGGGTTCCGCACAAATCCGTAGGTATATAAGTTTAAAACTATTAAAAATATTTTTATTATATAATGTAAATAAAATTTAAGACTTTCACAATTTTTACTTTATCTGTGCTATACTATAATACGTTGCTTCGTACCAAATTTTAAGATTTTGAGCTCACGGGGAGTACCCTGTAGGTTTTGATTCCCTTGCGAATATCGAAAATTTGCGGTATAAACGGCTGTATTTTTTGATTGCATTGGCTTAGAAGTTTGATTTTTTCACAGTTTCAAGAGACAATAGACTTGACTATTTGATATGAATTTCAGCTTGATACCTCCACGCGTTCCTGAGAAAAAGGGTCTTGACAGACAGACAGACAGACGGACAACAAAGTGATCCTATAAGGTTCGGTTTTTTTCCTTTGAGATACGGCACCCTAAAAATGACTTTCAATAAGAATTATGTAACAATCTATATTGATGGAAATTATTCCATTCCCTTCTATTCTATTCTATTCTATTATATTCTATATATCTGTGAGACATTTTATTCCTCAGAGGTAGAGTGGTTTCTGGTGTCAATAGACTGTAGTATCCACTCATTAGGTAGATTTTTAATTCGTTTATCACTTCAGCTTTATAAAAAATAGTTTTATTCTATACAAATAAATAAAATTGAAGTATCTGTTTCTAATGTTGGAATAATAGCTTTTTACTAAATTCACATTTTTTTATAGAATTTGGGTGACAAACGAGCACACAATCCACCTGATGGTAATTGATTGGTGTAGCCCATAGACATCTACGTCTATCCTCAATTACGAATCAAAATGCAGATGCATTGTCACCCGTGAGGACTAAGATGGAATGCCTCGTTTCCAGTAAAAAAGGGTCTCCGGTTCTCTACACTCACCATACGAAACACAGCAGTGTTAAACTGCTATTTTACGCTGGTATTCTGTGAGAACGTGGTCCTTCCCCGGTCGAGCCGATCCATTCGTGCTACAACTATACCAGTAATATAGCTGCAGCATGGCTCTACCACGGAAGTACATGGAACACATGGAAGTATATACGGTACTTATAACAAAAAATCAATTTTTTAATTTTTGTCTGTCTATCTGTTTGTTGCGGCTAATCTATAAAACGACTTGACCGATTTTGACGGGACTTTTATTGGCAAATAGCTGGTATTATAAGGAGTAACTTAGGCTACTTTTATTTTAGAAAGATGATCATGATTCCGCGAAAAAAAATTTAAATCCATTAAATCCAATCGGTATGAATTCCACGCGGGCGAAGTCACAGGGAACAGCTAGTATTTAATAAAACAATGGGTTGATATTATTTGTATGCATAAATGGGCGTATAATATTTAGAAATAATAAAACACGTATTTATTGAAAGAATTTATTAGACTAGACTTTAGAAAAGAAATTTCTTTATCCATTGATGAAATTAATTATCAAAATAGAATTAATAAAAATTAAATTCCATCACACTATGGCGACAACATTCGCGATACCATCCACACCATCTGGATACTTGGCAGGCCACCACTGTACGTACAACTTACCAGGAGTTTTAAAACTTCTTCTTCGCATTATTACTTTGTCAAAAAGTACCAGCGATTTTTTCATACTGATACCAATTAAGGACTTTAAAACAAATCTTCTCCTTTTTAAAAGGCCGGTAATGTCTCCTCAAATTTCTCCGATGCAGCAGTAGTTCATGATCGGCAGATTAGCTATATGCTCCTTTTCCTCTTATCATATAAAAAAGGTTCTTGAATTCGAAAAATACATTTTTTGGTTATTGAATCTAATAACAGAATCATTCTTGCGGCTTCCTATTATTGCAACTGTTCACAAGATCATATTAGATTCGTGCGGAAGCCAACGATATATTATTTCGACATAGCGTGCCTCGCGATGGAAATGATCATATTAAATTTATATGAATTTCAAAAGCTTACATTTATACATCATTCGATTCCAAATTCGATTCCAAACAAAAAAAATTACAAATGTAATTTTTTATATAAGTATACTTTTTTTAGTCAACTTAAAAAAAAGGATCAAGTTTATCCGACTTTTTTGTATGTATACTACGCTATATCTTCGTCAATAGTGAACCGATTATGATGATTCTTATTTTATTTAATAGGGTAAGTACACTTTACTTTTCTAAATTTTTTTCCTTATTACAATCAAGTGCTTGCTTGATTACAGTCCCACCTGGTGGTAAGAGGTATTGAAGCCTTAGATGGTAAATCACACTCAGTGGCGGCGTAGCGTGTGTTGGTACTCAGGGCGGTGTTCTATCAAGCACCCTCCCCCCAAATAAAACAAAATGCTAAACATGCTTACCGGTCTTTATTTGGTTAAATATTCCATTCACCATGATTATGATTGCAGTTAAGTCCACTGCTGATTTAAGGCCTCCACCAAACAAAGCATGGTCCTGAGCCACCCGCATCAATCGACTTCCTGCTTATCATACCAGGTCATCACTTTATGTAGAGGTACGAGAGGGCTGTCACTCGAGAACCTTGCTTCCTAAATATTTGTCGATTCTTTGAACTATATGGCCAGCACATTGCCAATTCATCTTACTAATCCGTAGGTATTATGACGGTTACTCTAGTTCTATTGCGAATATCCTCATTCCTAAGATCATTACGCAGAAAAACCTCGAGCATAGACCTCTCCATAGCTCGTTGAGCGACCTTTCACTTCCTCATACGGCCAGCAGTGAACGACTACGTCTCAAATCCTCATCCACTCGCAACACGCACTGGTTGAACAGTCTAGTTATCAAGTTTTGAGGTATATCTGACGAGAAAATGTGACATTATCTCCTGAATGCTGCACAGACATAGAGCCATGCTGCAGCTGTATTAATAGTATAGACCGGGGAAGAACCACGTTCTCACAGAATACCAGCGTAAAATAGCAGCTTAGCACTGCTGTGTTTCGTATGGTGAGTGTAGAGAATCGGTGACCGTTTTTACTTGAAAAGAGGCATTCCATCTTAGTCATCACGGGTGACAACGCATCCGCATTTTGATTCTTGATTAAGGATAGATGTGGATGTCTATGGGTCACAGCAACCACCTACCATCGTAGCCATACTGCATAAACACTTCAGCACTTCGATATATCGACAGTAAACTTGGAACCACTGAAGGGACTGCAGCACCACCCAAAATTTCCACGGAATCAAAAGCTTTCTCATAGTCCAAATACGAAAGACAAATTGGTAGATTGCATAATTTGTTAAAGCCTTTTCGGAAACTGACTTGATTGGGAGGCTGGAAGTCATCAGGTCTGCGTGCAAGTCGATTCGTAATGGACTCTCGAAAACAGCACGAAGACGCGGCTCAGAAGGGAAATCGGTCTAAAATTCTTCAAGAGAACTTGTAGCCTGTCTTGAAGACCAAGACTATCGCACTTCAGCTCCACGTCTCCGGAGAATGGAATTAAGGAGCTTCTGAAACACTTCAAGTACCAGTTTTCTACCCACTTTCAGAGGCTCCGCTGTAACTCCATCCTCACCCGGGGACTTGCCGTTTTTAAGGTACTGAAAAGCAATTTTAATTTTGCTCAGACTGACGTCCGGAATATCATGGGAATAGTATCGGATAAGACTTGCTCTTGGATTATTACTCACACTTGCCTGTAGCTCCAACGATGTTGTGTACAGCTGCTCATAAAAACTCTCAATTTCACTCAAAATCTTAGGTGTCCCGGAAACGACACTGCCCTGCCACACTCGATCTTCAGCTTCAACAGTTGGCTCTCTCGGGCAGACTGATCTCAGGCTAAGACTTTGGGGCCCTGGTTTCGCACTATCGCTTCATCAATACGAGCTATAATGAAGTTGTGTTGAAGTTGCGTACGTCACGAATTATGCATTTGAAAATCTATCTGTTCAGTTACATGTATGCTGTCAAATTCTTTCTAAATTGTTAAAATTCTCCTCCACTAATAAAACGTATTGCGGGTTATGGAGGAACGCATGGCTCTAGAGATATTCTCATACATTTACTCCACCTCCTCATTGAGATGTGCATAGGCTTGTGCGTAAACCTGTATCACCTTCAGCGAATACCATTTGGTGATTCTGAGTATAAGGTACCCAACCTTCATCAACACACTCCCAATCTTTACAACGTTGTTAATGAAAGACTTGTGGCCGATAAATCTGACACCTCCATCGGACAGATGGTCGCCCTACCGGTGATAGATCAAGTTGCCGCTTTCGATGATTACCGTGTCCTCCCTCTCTCTTTGGACCTCAGATAAACCTATAATATCCTAGCGCAACTTATCTATAACTTTTTCGAGCTCCAGGACCTTCTGGTCAGTAATCAGGGTAAGTGCGTTATACATTGCCATACGTGTTATTTTAGGTAGTGACTGAACCTCTCCCGGAAATTCTTAGCACCCCCTGCCCAGCCGTTACCGTGGTCGCCACCGTAGCCAGGAATAGCAGGGCCGCTGTGTACTGGGTGCCGTCTCTTTATAATTGTTACCATGGGCGAGGGCATATTGCCATAGTTGCCTCGTTTGGCGAGCGGGTTTGCAACTTCAGTTTTTGTTTTATTTACCTGTTATCAGAAAGACGCTGCTGTCCATCTTCTGCCACTGTTTCTCTCTGTCGCCTCTTGTGACACCCACGGGAAGTAGGTGGAGGTAGTAGTATTCTTATCCGCCACTACACAGAGGTAAAATTTATGGTAAAATATTTTATTGCATTATCAATATTTACATTTTTGTCCTATTCGAAAGATAAAAGGGAAGAATTGGTTAGTCGCGTGGACCTTAAGAGTTTATTAACTTGAGTTTTGAAAAGCCTCTTTCACATGAAAAACAAATAGTTAAATAAATCTTAGATACAGCGCTAGATTTGGAACATTTTTACGATGAACCTGAAATGAAGTTCTACGGTATTATGGGAATATGCGTCGGTTATAAACATATCAATGATTGACTGTGTCTTTTGCTACGCGCGCTACCTTTTTCGACCGCATAACTCACTTGACCGAGCGCTATCTAACCTGAACTTATTTATTTATGACATAAATTATGTTCGAAAGTAAATAAAAATTGATTTGCGATACATAATTAAGACATAATATTTGTAGGCAGGTAGATACCATAGTAGGTAGCTATTAATTTATGGGAAAGTATGTCTTTGCGGAATAATCCTTTTGTAAGTATTCTCTAGCTCTGCGAGTGAGTTGTCTTTGTCATCCCTTGGTGCTTGGCATCTGAGGCGGACCCCCCCCCCCCCTTAATGATTAATAAATTTAAAGAAATATTTCGTATTTAATTTTAATAAATTATTTTTACAGTTGCGTCCAGATTTTCAATACTACAGATTCCATAACTACAGAGTCTTTAAAGTAAGAATTGAATTTAATTCAAATATACATGTATTAATAACGTTGAATCAAACAAATTTTGAGAAATTTATTGCGTTTAACCTTAAAGTATTTTAAATGAATTGGGATTTTATAATAGGGATTTTACGCGTTTAATTTACTTATTTTAATACCCGACGTTTCAGCTGGGCTAACTTTGACATCGGGACATCAAACATCTCAGTCGCGACCATGGGTTGCTGTAAAGCACCAGAAACGTCGGGAATTTAAATAAGTAAATTAAACGCGATAAAATCCGTAAAAAATGGTTTTATTAAATGTTTAGTGTCCGCGTAAATATTAGAAATCATGAAAGCATTTTACTTTCACGTTTTTTTTCGCTTTCTTGTATGTCTGTTCTGTGATTTTAAACTATCTTCCCGATGAGAGGTCCCGAAGAGACTTGAAATTTTGAGTATAGCTGAGAACCGAATGTAAGAATATAAAAAGAGCGTACTTTTCAGTTATATTTTTTGTTCCAGTTTAAATTCGTGGTATATTAAAAAATTTACCGATTAACTTGTTTAATATCTGATTTATCCGTCGAATCAGACAGATGATCAGTGAATATCTCAGTCCCTCCGAGACTGCAGATTGAATTAAATCAAATTTATTGTTGAAGGAAATTGAGTTTTAGCCGATTTCAAAAAGGGAGGTAGTTAAGAATTTAGCTGTATGTTTTTTGTATGTTTGTTATACAACATATTCGTAAACTGTGAATTACTTTTTTATTTAATAGGTTGTATTTCAGGGTTACTCTCACATACTTTTGGAGAAATAATTCCACCCCTAAAGAAGGTTGTGATATTCCTTATTTCACTCAAAAAGGAAAAAAATAATTAACTTTTACTTTTTGTTATAATTTAATTTTTTAATTTATTATTAAATTTCTATCTTACATTGGAATGTAGGTTTAAAATGAGCAGCACCTAAGTAAGATCATTTTGCTGATTTTCTTAACCCTTAATATTAAAAAAATGTTTTATCCCACAATATTATTTGAAGCAATAAGGCTAATAGAAATTTAATTGTACAAAAGCATCCGATGTGAGCCGTAAAACGCGAAGTAGTATGAAGTAAGTGGCATTTATGTTGAAGCTCCAGAATGTTTTTAGTATTACGCGTACATTATATACCCATAAAGCTGCAAGGAATACATGCTATCTACGAAATCATATTGGATTCGTGAATAAAATAATATTTGAGTATAATATTATTCAAAAATTGAAGGTAGCCGGGCTAACTATGATATCGGGGCGTCAAAAGCGTCATGGTTGCTGTAAAGTACTATTCTATGCGTACATTTTTATAACGTTGTTTACAGCAGCACAAGCGCATGGAAAGCCATCAACAGTGATAGTTAAGATTTTAATTAATAGTATAATGTATAAAAAGTTCAAAGTGATGTAACGACCTGTATATTATATTTTACTTATGCTCTTTAATTTCTGAGAGGGTTTTAAAAATGTTTAATAATTCTCACATTTGATCATTAACTAGCGGTCCGCTCTAGCTACGCCTGAGTAAGATATATCAATTTGAAATTAGTAGTAGTTAGTTTTAAGGTAATCCTCGAAGACCATTTTTATTTTCTCTTCTTATATTCCCTTACAACACTCACCGGGCGGAATTTTTCATCTCATGATTGCTGATGAATTCTCTAACGATGCGAAATAAAATAAAATGGAATAGAATATTTTTATTAAATATTCTATTAATTAAGCATAATACTAATTGAAAGAAAATTGTTTTATTCACCGCTACAAAACACAATCAACTATCAATAAAGAGTATTACATAATATCTTTATTTATAAAAATTACGTGTAACATTGTTTGTCCGCGATAAATTCCTAAGCCACTGAAATGATTTCAATGAAATTTGTGCACACTGTGTGCAGTTTGGTCTAACTTGAGAGATAGGATAGTTTTTATTCCGATAAGTGACGCCAAGTTTTTTTTTTTATTGCGAATTTAAGTATTTTTATACAGAGGTTTGCCGCTAAAGGCTGTACAACGTCTGCCTGGCCAGCTAGTCTATATATAAAAATCAATCGCTGTCCGTTAGTGTCGCTAAAACGTGGAACTGGCTAGATGGATTCTTATGATTTTTTTTGTGTGCGTTTGAGATGGACCCGGTAGGTGGAGAGTTGTAGAGATCCGGAAATCAGGCATGATTATGTTTTTTTATTTATTACTGTATCGGTACAATATCATTGCAGCTGTACTTACGAATTCGTACTACACAGGCTGATGAGTTTTAAATCTTAATGAGAGTGGACTTAAGTACATTATTGTAGCCAAGGTATTAAAAACTTGCCTATAAAAGTCATTAACTGGCGTGCACTACGGAAAATATTGATAATGATTTGTTATGTTTACGTGAATGCTATGTTAACTTTCTTTAAATTTCCGACATTTATAGTTTTCACAGAACCCAAGGTCTGAGGTATTCAACATCCCAATGTCTTAGTTAACCATAACCAGGGGATGTTCGGATCTGCATTCGAAAACCTCAGTCCTCCGGTGACCATGCGTGAAAACTGTTGATGTTTGATTCAAAACTTTGGACTCACTCTGGGAGTGTAACTTTTTGATGGTAAAATAATTTTAAGAATCGTGAATTATCTATCGGAATATGGCTTTAACTTTACTGTTTTACTTGTTAAAGACGAGACAGTTTTTTTTTTAAGTTAATTATGTTTTAGAAACGTGGCAATTGTTATGTATTTTTACTTTCTATTCATAATATTTACTAAACATTCTCTATATTATGTTTTTAAAGATTTTAAGGTGTCTTCCTGTAACACATATAAACTTAATAACACTATTAAAATCACGTTAAACCGACTTGCCTTGAGGGTTAATACCAGTGGCGTAGCTATGTAACCAAGGGCCCTAGGGCAAAAATGAAATTGGGGTCCTATCTAAAGTAAAGTAAATACTTTAAACGTGCAAAGCTACTTCATCATCAGCTCCTTGTCACACACTGCAGGGTATAATAAAGCAAAGCTACTTACTACTAAGTATTATTTGTAACGCATAAACAATGACGAAGTAGATTACAGTTAATAATATAGGCAGACAACATAACAATGAAAAAGCCACATGGCAGCTTTTGCTGTCGCACGGGTAAGACAGACTAGATAGAGTGACGATCTGGTAAGACATGAAATGAAGAGCTGTAATGAATGAATGGACTGGCACGAATGGAGGAGACCCATGACCTTTCAGATAACCAGGGTGAATTAGAAGCTTACTTCGCTTGTTAAGCGCAGATGGTTGGAGGCGTAACCCCTCTTCCCCTTAACATGGTAGTGTAATTAAATAAGAAATCATCCCAGAAGGGTACCAGCACTCCTGGTATTGGATAATCCCTGGCTGAGCATCCACGCCCAAGCTACCATACTCTTCCTTAGCGCGGGTGCTCAAGCTGCCTCGCGTATCCTAGGGGGGGGGGGGGGTGAAATTCCACTCAAGAAGTAGAGCAACAAGACAAAGGTGACCCATGCCATTCTATCCGTAATCATTCTAACGTTAACGAAATCCACTAGGCACCATCTGAAGACGGCGAAGCCGACCTCGTTATTTCTAACCAAGACGCAGTTGTCCTCTCCGGTCCTTTGTACCTCGGGCTAGAGTTTGCGTATACGTCAGAGAGGACATCTGTTCTCGACGCCTCGACAGTCTTGAAAGTCAGCCACCACCGTCTACGGGTGCCTCTATAGGTAAGCCGATAGAGACCAACTCATCGATCACGTCCAAATTGCTGCAGACTCCGTGCTACAACAGGTCCCATCTGCAGAGATCGTGGTCCTTGGTGATTTTAATGGCCACCACGCTAAATGGCTTGGTTCTCGTTTAACCGATCATGCGGTGAGATCTGTTTATGACTTTGCCTTGGCATATCGTCCAACACAAATGGTTACTTCACCTACGCGGATTCTAAATGTGGAGGATCGTTTACCTTCTCTGTAGGACCTTCTGCTGACCTCTCATCCGGACGAATATCGGGTCTCCTTCGATGCCCCTCTTGGCTCATGGGATCATTGGCTGATCCGAACTATGGTGCCACTCACACTCCCATCGCGGTTGCGTTCTGTAGGTCTACTGTAGTTCGGTCGATTGGGACAGGACGCGATCTTTTTTGCATCTTTCCCTTGAGGACAGGGGAGGGTATGCTTCTCGTCGAATGATCCTAACGTGATTCTGTCGCTGATGTGGTACCTCAGGGAATGGAACTTTTTATTCTACATCTGTGGTACCTGATTTCGGTACTCCTGTAAAATTGCATCGCACTATAATAGGAGTGCTTCACCAGCGCTGCTAAAAAGAAGTGTAATGTCGCCTTCAGGTCGGTACGATAAGGTATACGCAGCGCTCGGTACGCACAGCACTACTTTTTCTTTTTTCTTTTTTTTGGTCGACACTTGCCATCAGGTGAGCCGCATGCTTGTTTGTCCCACTCTTCAATATAAAAAAGACAGTAAAACAACAACGAAGAAAAAAACAAAAACGAAGTAGACAATTATCTTTAACAATGTTATATTTATTTTCTGGAAGTGGGAATAATTTTTGTGATTTTAGTTCAAACCGTTAGCGGTCAGGGGCCAAAAAGGTAAAACTCGTAAATTCTTTTTACAACTAGGATAGCACATAATTTTTGGAACGTCGTTCTTGGAGGCCGAGGGACCCTTTTATCTTGGGGGCCCCGGGGCACTGCCCCGCCTAGCCCCTGGGTAGCTACGCCACTAGTTAATACCGCAGCCAAAAGAAGTTGTAATAAAAGCGCCTGAAATCCATCGCCTATTCGCTTTTCGATAAGTTGCAAAAGACTTGCAGGTTTGGCTTGCAAAATATTGCGACGCAAAGTTGGCGTAATTAGCAGTTATGTTAGAAACGAAAGCGGTCCGTGTCCTGTAACATTACCTCATAGTCAGTAAGAGGCTTATTCCACTTATAATATTAGGTCTTTATCTATGAAATAGCGGTGTTTTATGAAATAAGTTAAAGTAATTTTTTCCATAATTTTTTTCCATTAAAATAATCACATGCAAATTTGCCAACGCAGTGGCAGTTCATAGATGCCCTTCTGGAAGAAATCAGCTGGACAGGAGGCAAGAAATTCTTCCAAGGTGTTTTGTACTGCCTCGCCGGTATTTAATTTTTTTTCCACCAAAAAGCACTTCTTCTTTTTCCAGAATTTGGATATTCTGGAAAAAGTAGAAGTTTGTAGGCGCAAGAATTGGTGAGTACGGTAGATTGCAGAGAGCTGCAACCCCAGTTCTTGTAACGTGGGAGAACGTTGATTGTGCAGTATAAAGTCACACGTTGCCGTGCAGGTGCAGCTGGGACAAGCGATTGACCAACGCTAGTTGGAGACGTGCAAGCTTCTCCATCATTGTGTTCAATTTTTTACAGTACACTTCTGCTGTAATACTCATCCTGTTTGGCAAGAAGCTGTGATAAAAGCACACCGTTGCCAGACCACCAAACAGAGACCGTCACTTTTCTAGGTTTTCATTTAGGGCATTGTATAGGTGCTGAACCAGGATCCAACCAACTTGCTGAGCGCTTGCGATTGTCAAACAGAATCCATTTTTCGTCGCAGGTAACTGCGATGCGAAACGGTTGAATATTCTTTCGATTGTGTTGAGCAGTGCATGGCACGTCTCCACGCATACTTCGTGCTGGTGATTGTGGGTCACCCATTTGTCAAGATTTTTTGGCTTGCCAATTTGATGTACATGAACCAATACTGTTGTTATGCTAACGTCGAAAGTTGGTCCCATTTCAGTACTAGATTGAGTGTCATCAGCTTCCACTTTAATTAGTCATTGTCGATCAAACATTGCGGACGACCACAGGGTTAATTTTTCAGGTTGAAATTTTCAGAACGAAAGCGGGCAAACCAATAACAGTTGGTGCGTTTGTTTGTAGTATTCGCTCCATAAAAGTCGTTGATGTTGCGTGGCGCATGTGCCGCGATGGTACACATATTCCATAACTACTCGAATTTTTAACGTATTAATTTTGACGAAAAAGATTAAAATGCGATGAAAACATAACACACAAACACACACACACACACACACACACACACACACACACACACACGCACACGGAGATCACCCAGAGACCACGAGCGCGAGGGATGAGAAAGTGCACCTGTGCTTGCGCACATACTCATGCGCTATAATCCTGCCCTGCACAGATGACTAGACCCTATTAAGACTGGCCACCATGTCGTGACAATAACACGTTCTGAATAACATTATTATTAATCATATTATTTAGAACAAAGGTTTTGTAGTATCCATTACGCTTATCACAATTACAAACGATAGTAAACTAAGTTTCGGATAGCACCCTGAAGTCGTGGCTTCAGATCCGTCATTCGACACATTGTGAAAGAAGACAGCAGGCTAGCCCATGAGGTGCTACTTTTTTACCTTATTGGCACTGAAAACAACATTTTATTTTAACGTCATATAAGATGATTGTCGGGTGTCACCAGTGTCAAAAGACACTGTAACGCGAGTCTTAATTATTATGTCAATATCTGTTGTCAACAAGACGCCTCGCTGATAGGTTGACGTTATATTTACGAATAACGCATGTGTTCTCTCCCATACAAATATTATTACACATGTTTTGATTTCATATTTTAAATTTTGACTTATTTCTTATCAGGTGTTTTAAAAAAACGTCGAGGGTCTTAATTTGACGTTATGTGTTTCTGTATGTATGTTACGCGATGTAATCGTCAATTGTTAACCGATATCTATACATATAATAAAACTGTAAGTAGCAGATGTCTGTACATTTTATATTTTTGTAATAAAAGTGATTGAGGGGTAATAAAAATAAGTAATTAAATACATTTCTACCATTTTTAGAATTTTCTGTCTGTCTGTCTGTCTGTTTGTTTGTTAACGTATCACGTATAAAGTACTAATTTATATCATAAGAATTGTTAAGGAAATTATAAAGTGTATCTTCGGGTTACATTTAGTCTTTATTTCATTAAAATCAGTTCATTCCATCAAAAGTTATGATAAATATTCTGAAGTATGGGTAGGGAAGTATAGGTACGAATTTGCTCAACGGTGGCTTTGTTTGAGTCATCAAGTGCATTTTAAACTAATATCATATCATAAATCATAGTTAAATTATGTAAAATAATGATATAATTATGTATATCTAAAACGCAGTAAACAAAAGTAATAAAGAACGTATTAAATATATTATACAAAATATATTAACGTTATTAACTAAATCTGAAGCACAATAGTTAACCCATTTCTTCGATAGATGGTGGTGTTGTGAAAATGTAACGCAATTGCAAATGTGGTTTTTTCCTGTAGATGAGTTTTCATATTTACTGCTAATCTTTATTATATTACTCGCTGACCTACTGCGTGTTGACAAACTCAATTTATTCTTTACCGCCGAGTACTCTATGTGGTAAATCAAATTTTAAAAGAGCTATTAACAATTGCATTGGTTTTGGCGAGAGTCAAACTTTATTTTTTGCTTACTGTGCAGGCACTGATTTATAAGTTCTCTTACGTTTTATATAATGTATCAATCGCGTCAATTAATCTCTTTTATTTTTAGAATTGATGATGTTAGCAGCGCCATCTCTCTTTAAATATATACATATAATAAAAATGATGATAACATGTTGTGTCTCTTTCTGTACATTGTATATATATTTTGGTGGCTAAAATCATTATGATGAACTGAAAATAATTAAATAAGAACATTTTATAATTTTTAGAATTGTCTGTCTGTCTATTTGTCTGTTATTATATGAACGCATCACGTCTAAAGTAAACATCTTTTATTTTCAAAGAAATCGTTAAGAATATCATAAAGCGTATCTTCGAGTTACATTTAATCTTTTTTTTATTAAAATTGGTTAATTCTATCGAAAGTAATGATTATTATTTTGAAATGTAGGTTCGAATTTGTTCAATGGCGCCATAAAATCTCAGAAATAGTAATAAAAAGATTTCTGTGTAAAAAAAACGTTCCATAATAATTAATATATTTATACTTAAAACACAAAAAGAGATAGGATGTTTTCTCACACAAAGGACGTAATAGATGGAGTTGTACAAATTACAAACTTTTCTGAATTGCTGTGTTGAGATTTTCGCCGATGAATCGTATTGAGACTTACTGAAGAAATTTGTATCCATCGAAGCCATACAACGGAACCCGACCAAAAATAAAAATTTTGCAACGAAATGTCGTGATATTGTATTTATAATATACGCAAAATCAGAACTGCCATTTTAGCGCTTTGGGAACTAGATTTAGCACTTTTTGGAATGTATAGCGCGCATTTCGAAATTTTAGCACCTAGCGCTTAATCCAGCGCTTTTTGGTGTATTTAGCACACATTTCAATATTTTAGCGACTAGCGGGTTATTAACTCTTTTATAGCAGCACTGTTAGTCCACATTACCGATAATAATAATAATGAACTTTATTATTTTTTCCCACAAATAGTACATTGCAGTTTATCTTTTTCAAACATATTTTTTCCACAAAACAAAGAGCATGGGAGACGAGTCCAAACTAGGATACCCTGTGCTATGGATTTCCTGGCTTCCCCTTTAGGATGATCAACTTGATTTTTTTTACCAACTACTATAAGCGGGGAAATCCCCTTTATTAAAGTTTTCGTTCATGGTTTTGGCAACGCATTTATTTTGCTTTATTCAGTTTCAGTCAGTTGCTTAGAGCACAGCTAAGTTAAAAGTTACTTAGAAGTTATAACACAAAGAAACTGTGTAGCAACCGCAATCAGATGCTGACATCTGAAACTAAGTTGCGAAATACATTGCACTTTAAAACAATTAATGACATTTTTATTGTTCGTACAGTACTAACTACTGTTGACAGCAATTGCTATAATTATAAGTCGATGTCCTGCGAAGTATTGATACATCAAAAAATATTGCCAGAAAAAAAACTTAATGTTGTTTTCTTTATTATGATTATATAAAAAAACACAAACTTTGTTTGTAGTTAATTTAGCGCGAAATCTAGGGCTTTTTTAAAGTGCTGTTTTCATGAAATCTAACGCTTTTTGTGTTGTCCTAGAGCTGAATGAGCTTTTTTTATCTGGCAGCACTGCCCAAAAACCCTCTATTAGTAGAAGTAACTTTCCTTTCAGTTTTAAGCGCGTTCAGTTCCCAGTTACAGTGAGTGTGTGTTATGCGATGACCGTAAATAAAGCGCAAGGTCAAACTTTACGCGTTGTAGGAGTGTACCTCAGTACTGACTGTTTTGCACATGGCCAACTCTATGTTGCTTTTTCCCGCGTTAGTAGCCCCCGTAACCTTTTAGTGTACACCCCGGCTAAGCCTACTTCTCACGTCGTTTACACCGAAGCTCTATCATAAACGACTTAGAACTTTGATGATAATGATTTATTTAGTTACCACTTATTGATACAGTAATGAAATAAATCGTTTAATATTCTCTTACCTAAACGACAAATTCTTTATGTAAAACCTGTATACGCGAGCTACGCCGCGGGCACAGCTAGTAGATGAATAAAACTATTTTGACGGATTTTGTCGCGAAGAGAATTATTAATAGAATATAATAATAAAAGTATATTAAAATTAAGTAATATAAAGCGTGATAAAGTCCGTAAAAAATGTTTTATTCAAAGTGTAGTGGTTGCGTATATATTGGAAATAGATTTCATCCTTCAAGAGTTGTCCCGTATAAATAAGGAGAAAAAATTCCATCTCCGCTCGTGATCCCTCTCCGGTCGCGCTGACCCATTCGTGCTGCAATCATAACATTATAGTTGCAGCATGGCTGCAGCCAGGTAAAAAGTTCGAATCTTAACCACAAATATTAATTTAAATTTTTCATATACATGGTAGTGCTATATTCTGGCGTATTATAGCTGCAGCTCAAATGGGTTGGTCTGACCAGGATGGAACAATTATTATATAGACAATAACCGGATTTCTCTTATTCTATTGTAACGAAGCATTCCATCATGTAGTTCTCAGGGGTGGAAATGTTTACGATTCCCAATCGATAATAGATGTAGTATTGACTTTAGCTTCTACGTATCTTCAGTTAGACTGTGTGCACTTTTGTCATTCTTAATTATATGGTATTTTTTTAACATTTAATTAAAGTTTTTATACGTGGTAAAACAATATCCAGCTATATTTATATATGTACCTTGAATGGGTTTGCTTGGCGTAAAGTAGGTGTTTAAAGCTGTTGTGTTTCATGTGGTAAGTGTAGAGAACCGAAGATCCTCTTTACTGGAAACAAAACGTTCCATCTTAGTCCTGAGGGGTGACAACGCATCTGCATTTTGTTTCTCATTAGTGTAGATATCTTTGAGACACCGCATCATTTTACCATCACGTATTGGATTGTGATGGAGCGCGTGCGAGGACGCACGCATGTCTGTATGGCCGTAACGGCACGTGCACCATTGCACGTGCGGCGGCGTCGGTGTAGCTAGACAGAATTCTTGTAAATAACACGTGCTCCGCACACCTGCACCATTGCAACTGCGGTGGCGCCCATTTAGCTTGTATAAAACAGACGAAGCTGCCGCCGTTAGGACAGTTTTGGCTCTGACGTGGAACGGTGCGCTTATCGTTAATTATTATTCTTAACTACAAAATCAGTCTCTGTACTATACCCACTATACTTCCTACATCAGAAGTGGGATAAAGTCCCCATTATTGCCTACATATAATCTTCGAATAGTATGAGGATTATTACATTTGTGAAAGACTATAATGCGTTCTACATTGATGATTCTGTTTTATGTTAAATACCGTAATGAAATTTGCTGTCCTACTTACGATATTGTCGTATCATTTAAGTGTAGACAAAAGATAAAGTGAAAGTATTTAAGCAAATTTTTTTAATTTGTTCGATTAAAAGTACCCGCAATTATTTTCATTATTTCTTGACGTACCTAAATATGTTAACAAATGTCAAAAGAAATGTTGGAGGCTTTCTAACTAACTTGTTCAAGTTTTGTTGTTATTTGATAGTTCACGCGAAACATGATTATCATTTGCTATATTTTGAAGTTCAAAACGTTTAAGGGTTGTATTACAATAAAGGATTAACTTTAACACGCTATGAATTGAAAATAATAAGTGACATTTTTGTGTTCTAATGTGTTGATCAGTGTTGCAGTTTGCTCCGAATATTGTGTCGTTGACAAGATTGGGGTTTGATGTCGAGGGATTCGTAGAAGTCTCTACAACAATGATCAATGAGGAAGACGTTGTGATGGCTAATCGAACATGGTCAGGTACGGCCGAACGCTGGTTAGATTGAGCCTACACCGCTATTCGGTTACTTATCGGCTGATCTTACGGCAGGGCAATTCAAGCGGCCGCCGAACAAATGGTGCTTTGGCGCTCTAAATGGACGGCTTTGGTAGATTTTGCGCAGTTGCCTCCTTCGCTTCGAAATATGTTGTGGTATCTGTCTCTACACATAGTTTCCATTTTTTGCAATGTTTTCAAATGTCACACAGTTGCCGTTTCTTAAGAGAATATGTGATGAATTTTGGAAGCTCGGAATTCCATGGTTCGCAATACATTTATCTCGATTTCTTTTCATTTTGCAAAGCAGTGCGACAATTCGCTAGCGCTAGTACGGTGCGATAGCTTGCTGGCGCGAATGTGGCACGAACGCAGCAGAACGAAAAGCTGTAGTGCGTTTGCCTGGAGGTAGCCATATCGGCGCGTTCCAGACTTAAATGAAGTCTGGGATGGTCGATCGTTGTAATATTTAACAAGAGTTAATATATGTTAGCAGGTGGTGATAACTGATAGACCGTATGCTGTTCACTGTCAACCGCACGAGGGCGTGCGACAGTTAGAGGTAGCCGTGTCTGTGCATCTAGAAAATACTAGAGACGTTGCAACACTCCAGCGAAGTAATTATTCTAGTGCAGGAAAGGAACATGAAGTTGCAGGGAGGCTGGTCTGTGCTGCACTGGGATATGTATCGTGTTGCTGTTGGTTTACATACTTAGGTGTTATCGTGTCACTACGTCCCTCACGATACACTTTTGTGTTATTGTGACGGGATATGTTTGCGGTATGGTTGGTCGGTAACTGTTCTATATTGAAGTGAAAAAAAAGAGAGTAAGATAAAAATGTGGTTCTTACTATCATTGCAGGGCATTTGCCGGTCCAATGATATAGCTACAGGGAATAGTGATTCCGGACTAGCATAAATAGTACTGAAAAAAAAGAGATTAAGAAAAAAGAATAGTTCTTACTATCATTGCAGGGCTTTGTGCCAGTCCAGTGATATAGCTATAGGGAATAGTGATTCCGGACCAGCAAAAAAAGTACTTGAAAAAAAAAATGAGAAAATAGAAAAAGCTACAGACTAAGAATTCCGATCTAACATAAAGATGATTAAAGTTTTGTAGGGCTTACTGCCGGAACAAAACTGACTGTCACCCGAGTCTGAAGGGTCTATATAGACCGGACCAGACGCTGTTTTGTCAGGAGAATCTAACGATGTTTTTCTGTCTGCAGATAACTAAGATTGTGATGGAGCGCGTGCGAGGACGCACGCATGTCAGTATGGCCGTAACGGCACGTGCACCATTGCACGTGCGGCGGCGTCGGTGTAGCTAGACAGAATTCTTGTAAATAATACGTGCTCCGCACACCTGCACCATTGCAACTGCGGTGGCGCCCGTTTAGCTTGTATAAAACGGACGGAGCTGCCGGCTCTGACGTGGAACGGTGCGCTTATCGTATTCCGTTACTAGTGTATCCTCGACTCGTTGGATAATTAATTCGTGTAAACGAATTAATTATTATTCCTAACTACAAAATCAGTGTCTGTACTATACCCACTATACTTCCTACATATATATATATATATATATATATATATATATATATATCTGAGAGGTTATGCACGTAACAGGGAGCTGGGCGTGGACTGCTATTGTCTTAACTAACGCGATACTGTCACGATAAAGTTTTGTCGTGCTAAATTGAACCATATTCCCTTGTAATACTGAGTTTAAAGATAATGACAGTGTTAGAGGGTTTACGTAATAAAAACTCTTTATTGAACCGGCGCGTTGGCTAATTGCTCTCTGTGTGCGGCCGATTGACCTTGTTGTAGTGACGCCATTGTTCCTGACTATTATTATACTTTTTTAGCTAAATAGAGCAGGTAATATGTAGTGCAACCACCAGCTTAAACATTTTTTTATGAATGAGGATGACTAATGCGTACACAGTTCAGTTGATGGTAAGTGGATTCAATAACCTATGGACATACATTTAGTAGATCTATATCTGTCATCGGTTAAAAATCAAAATACAGATGCATTGTCACCCCCTTCAGGGTCATAATATAGCTGCAGAATGGCTCTACCACGTAAACATTACATGTTTTTACGCATGTACATTGCCTTGATATGGTGATGAAAGAAAAATCGATTATTTGAAACGCCAGAAAGACCCCATGGCTTTTATTCATCATCATTAACATTACGATCCGTCACAAGTTTACTGCCAAAAATTAGCTTCCTCCGTAGAACGCTTTACAGGAGGGATATTTGCCATATTTGCCACTGTTGCAATTTCCCTGTCTATAGAACAAGGGTGACAAATTAACACATAATATGCCTGATGTGTGTATACATAAACATTTATCCTCGATTAAGAATCATATCGCAGATGCGATGTCACCCTTGAGGACTAAGATGGAACACACATTCTTTTACCTGTTATTTTACGCTGGTATATTGTGAGAGCGTGATCTTACCCCAGTCACTCCAGTCGAGCCGAGACATTCGCGCTACAACCATAATATTGCTGCAGCGTGGTTCAACCACGTATAAAATGTGTTTCCTGATAATGGTCCACTTGAGAGTGGGTTTTACCAGGGTAATAATATTGTTAGGGATAGTGGTGTTGGGTAAAAGGGTGGCTGAGATAATGCACGCATTTGTGATTTATGCAAAAATAGCTAATTATTTGACACATGTGTACGGAAACTTGATTATTAACGTAGGATAGATGTATACGCCTATAGTTCACAGCATCTACTTACCTGTGTATGTGGACTGTCTGCTGTCTTCGGTTCTCCACACTCACTCATTTACATGCTATTTTACGTTAGTATTCTGTGAGATCGTGATCCTTCCCCGGTTAAACCGGGAATTCAAGCTATAACCACAATATAGCTGCGTAGCTCTATTACGTATTTTTTTACAATATGCATTTATTTTCATTTATTTTTTTTCGACAATCGCCACTCAAAAAATCAAACCTCACACACCGCGATGCCGTAAAATGTCGCTTGAATTATTTAACAGCCTTTATCCAATTGACTTTAACAACATTTAAACCTTTCAAATATATTTGTGTTGCATTATTCCTCACGAGTTTTATTGTTGAAAATACAACGAAATACAATGTGAATACAATATAGCTGTTTATGTGAAAGAACGGGGACAAAATACGGAAATAAAATTCAATGAAGGAAAGCAGTTCCGAGATCGGATAATCTGAAAAAATACGGGTCGGATAATCTAAGATAAAGTATAGTGACAAGCAAACACACAGAATATATGTAAGTGGAAGTTATGCCGCATAGACATCTACATCTCTTACCGATTAAAAATCTAAATTTAATTGCGTTGACACTTTTGAGCATTAGGATGGAACGCTCCGTAACCAGTTTAAAGGTTCTCCGAAGCTCATGCAACATACCTAACTAATGTAATTTTGATTCATGTATTCCTTAATATTGTAGTTACCCTTTTGTACTAACTTCAAAACCTAAAAATATTGTGATTTTATTTTTTTGTCACGAGGCCCAAATAATCTAAAGTAAATATACGAGTCATTTTTGTCCCTATAATAAGCATTTGTTAATAACTTAATCATCGACAAAACAAACAATGTGTGAATATGACCTTAATCGGTCAAGTCATTCAGAAATTACCCGTTCAATAACAGAAGGAAAAACGATTGTAATATAATAGTTACTTTAAAAAAGAGTAATAAACAAGATTACTTCATCGTAAAGTTTGTTTTTTTAATTAGGTAAAAAAATGTATTTTTATTCTTTTTTTATCAAACGTTACCCATAAACTATGACCTTTTTCCTGTATCGCGGAGGCAGTTTACAAACATAAATTGCATCAAGAAAAACTTCCAGAACCAGAACAATTATTTGCAGGTCGTAGAAATACTTGTTCAGTGCGGAATTCGAACCCGTGGCCCCCATCGCTACAACTCATTGTTAAACCACTGCGCTACGGAGCCGTCAAACCGTCAATAATTTTATTCTAATCTAATTATATTTTACAGATAACAAGAATATGTTTCGAACTAACATATTCTATTAAGTTTATTAAAACGTTTCAATATTGAATAAAGTTTTTTGATTGTTAACAAACTTACGAAATACTGAGAATACAAAATTCCTGTGCTGCTGGAAACTTTACTTTTAACCTACATAATCGTTTTAGTTTAAATTTTGTTAGTCTTGTATTAAATTATTTCTTAAATTGAAAACAATTTTAGGTGCGTTAGGTGATTTTGGATGGGTAAAATGTAAGATTTTACCCATCCAAAATCACCTAACGCAGTTCACGTCATCGGACTTCAAGATTATGCGGTACATCCTTTTTTTGGAGTCCAACGGTAAATATTTTTATCTTTTGAACATAGATTGGCTCACTGCTCTTGCATACATTTTGTAATGTTGGAAAGGTGTCATTAAGGCGACGCGTAATATTATATCTGGGACTTTAAAATCATGGCAAAAAAATTATTTAACGACATGCTAATGTTAAAAAGTCATTAACATTACGATCCGTCAGTCAAAATCGTCAAAATCGGTCTCGCCATTTCGGAGATTCTCCGGAACAAATAGACGTATAGACAGACATACAAACATTTAAAAATTGTTTTTTTTAACTGTAACAAGTTTGTAAAATGCCGTTATTTTGATATTACAAACGGATACTTCAATTTTATTTATGTGAATATAAAATGAGAAAACAAAGTAACATCTCAATTTTCACCAAGGTGATTTAAATAATCATAAACTCCCATATTTAACATTCACCTGTATTAAAATTACGATCTTAATTTATTTTCTAAAATCGAAATCAAATTTGTATTATTTACTTTTAACTTTTATGTAATGGACTTTAACATAATAAAATAAAAGCAGTACATTACTTTTGTTGTGACAAAGTTGTATGTTAGTTTACGATGGGTTTTGTACAGCGTGCTCGTTGGGGAAATCCTAATACTTTTGTTTTAAAACTTTAGTTTCTAAGCTTCGTAACTATGCTTACACTTTTAAACAGATAGTGTAAAGCTCTCGTGAGCTTTTACCTTCGCGGTGTATGTTATTCCCCGGACGATTCATGAGATAGATATTTCTATAAATGGGCGATTATTTTGCGTCATCATAAATTATATAACGTCTGTATACAAACATAACATAACATAAGCACTCACGCCTGTCATCCAGAGGGGTAGTCAGAGTTAGCTACGGACTGCCATTTGACATGACGCTGACAGACCTCTCTCGCCTCCTTTATATCCAAATACATATGTACACATGCTCGTAGGTTGAGGGTACTCTTAACTTGGCCCATCTCCAATATGCAGCACATAGGATTTAATATTTTTGTTTGTTACATTTAATTTTTTGTATTATTTAGTTAAATATGTAATAAATATTGTAAAGTGAAGAGTTTATATCTCCAGTAATAAATATGAAAATGATGTGTCAACATATTAAGATAACAATCTGGTAAAAGACTATTATATAATTTTTCAGTGTAATTAGATGGTTATCTGTTTTTTTTTTGTACATAAAATAAATAAATATATCGCCAATATAGTTGATAAACTGTCGTCTAGGACATACCTTGCCGAATTTTTCGCTCAATTCTGCAACATAAATTTGCTCTGTAACTCTTTCCTCACTTATTCTTTCTACATTACTAAACCGCTGAAGCACTTATTTTTTAATGCTGGCCATAATATCATTTTGAAAACCACACTTTTCCCTTTTCACACACTTTTTTATCCTGTCATATAGATTCAGCCCTAACACACTCCTCTGAATGACCGCATCTTTACAGCAATTATTATTGTTATTATTATTGGAGTCTTTATAAAGTATTCTCATCTGGTTGGGCTGAATAGATATATAAGAGTAAACGATATATATACATAAATATATATTAAATATACGAACATAAACAAATAATACATAAATAAACAAAAGCCAAACCAGATGAAAGCCCTCGGCAGGGAAGACCAAACGGCCGAGGGTTAGGTGGAAAGGTTTTTCCCTAACCGACGGACGATGCAAGCGTTATCGAGGAGCACCGTCTTCTCTCTTTACAAGGGTTCGCTTGACTACCAACGCCGGAGTTGAACTTATAAAATATTTTTTTTTGCATGGGAGAATTCAGAGGATGCTTTGGATGTGGTTCGTGACCTTTCCAAGGTCTTCGACTGTGTTCACCATCGGACATTAATGAGGAAGCTACAGTACTATGGTGTCAAGAACACGGCGCTTAAACTTATTATTTTATATTTAAGTAATAGAATGCAGAAATTTATTATCAATGGTAAAAGTTCTTCCGGGTCGTCCGTAAAGAAAGATGCCTCAGGGCTCGATTCTTGCCCCATTCCTATTTTTAGTGTATATTAAGGACTTACCTTCCCTTGTAGGGGATAATCATGATTTAGTGTTATTTGCCGATGATACTTCCTTCATTTTTAAAACTTAAACGTTTATCATTTGTGTGAATAATGCTATATCAAAATAAGTGCATTGGTTTAACGTTAATAATCTGCATTTAAGCAGCAATAAAACTAAAGGTATTAAATTTACAACAACGAATGTTAATAATTTGAATGACAATGTGTTTTTCAGTAAGAACTAAACTCTGTTCAATCCTCTTTTGTTGGCATCACTCTCGACGCAAAGCTTCTGTGGGGCCCCCATATACACAAACTACACACTACAGCTGTAAAAAAGATTAGAGATCTCACTAGTGTCGGGACAGCCAGATTAGTTTATTTCAGTTATTTCCATAGCAGTATGTTTTATTGGATTTTGTTATAGGGAAAGGCGGCTGATTTAGAAACTTTTTTGCTTTGCAGAAGAGGGTCATAAGAGCTATTAACAACCTTAAACCGAGAGAGTCTGTTAGAAAAGTTAGTTTTTAAAATACTTGTGCGAGAAGGCCACACGCTACCATAGCCTTATATTATAAGCTTGTTACCAATAACTTATTTTATTTCTTCTTAAATAATGAATAAAATAATCTTAATAGTAAATAATTTGTCTAAAAGTTTTTGTTTTGTGCGTGCGTACACACTAAATAGACACACAAAAAATAATATTAATACAGTAAATCCTAAATTTCTTCATAATTTTGGGTTTAAGTTAAATAGTTAATTTCTTTTTACACTGTACGGATGTAAATTGATAGAAATGTATTATTTTGTTCATTCTACTGTGTAAGATTTTAACTTGAGCTGCATATTGACGCCTTGCAATAGCAGAATTTACTTTTTTAGTATTTACGACTATATCCTTTCTTCTTTAAATTTGAGTGTTATGATCATATACTAAGGTATTATGAAATTTTAGAATAAAATGTAGAGCATATAATTTTCTTACTGTTAGCAGGTCACACATTTGATACAAGTTGGTGGTTGAAAAAAAGAAAGGTTTAAAATGCATGACTTTTAAAAGTGATCTCTGTGACTGTTCCATTTCTATAAATGTAGTTTTCGCTGCTCCACCCCAGAAAAAAATGCAATAAGTGATAATAGATTGGATTAGGGAAATATAAATGTGTTTAAGTAGTTTGTTAGAAGCTACATATCTCAATTGTTTAAAAAGAGTAGTTTAGATTTAATGGTAGTGCGGAATTTCTATCAAGAACGTTAAGTTCAGTTTAAGTCCATCTGAGTATGCCAAAGACGTACATGAGAACAGGCATGTCCTAATCATTATATGCGTGTCTCTAATTCACACCTGACAAAAGGCTGTTAAGCACTTTGGTCGAGCGTGCATAAAACAGATCGCAAACTGATTGTTTTATGTCCGCCTCATCAATACCAATATTATTGTGACATACCCAGGTATCGGTATGTTTCAGCCTCGTAAAGGGTCCTTATGTTGATGGGCATAGATAAGTCTATGCCCTCAGAGTTAACAACCCTACCCCTTTCAACATGGAGGGCCGCACACTTAACCGTCCCCAGCTCTATTCCAATAGAATTGCTAACATCACAAGTGATGTTTAGCAATTCCATAAGATGGGAGTGACTGGAGGCGACTAACTTGAGATCATACATATAGAAAAGGTGGGTCACTTTTGTACCTCCTTTCCGAAGCTAAAATCCCCGGAACCCTCCAGTAAGGTACTGAGAGGGTTCAAAGAGAGGCAGAATCAGATTGGACTCAAACAATTGCCCTGGAAGATATCCCGTTTATCCTTATGTGGTTCTCCGCAGCCGTAATCCGCTGACCTAGATGACAAAGGATCGTACTCCACTACCCCACACACTGTCCGAGGAAGTCCCGAACCATACAGTCAATCTTGTACAGCTCGAGGACCCTCTTAAGCCATGTTAAGGCACCGAGTTGAATGCCTTTTTGTAATCTATCCAGACGGCGAAGAGGTTCCGACGGTTGCGTTTTTTTTTTTTTTTTTTATAGGAGAGGGGGCAAACGAGCATGCGGCTCACCTGATGGTAAGTGACTACCGCCGCCCATGAACAACTGCAACACCAGGGGAATCGCAGATGCGTTGCCGGCCTTTTAAAAAGGAGTACGCTCTTTTCTTGAAGGTCCCTAAGTCGTATCGGTCCGGAAAAATCGCTGATGGTAATCGATTCCACAAGGAGGTCGTGCGAGGAAGAAAACATCTTCTAAATCGCACAGTGGTGGACCGCGCGTTAAACCACTTTGCCAATGACCGCGTCAATGAGGAGTAGTTCCATGGTTACTCGACCACCGCCCCGACATCCATTTTGAGCGCATGAAATCACCTGCTTTGAGTTCAGGCGACGAGTCTCAAAATGGATGTTAGTGTCTTGTATATGGTAGGCAGACACATTATGGGGCGGTTTTTGCTCGGGTCTGTGAAATCCCGGTCTTTAGGAACCAAATGAGTGATCCCAGTAGCGAAGAGGCTCGGGAGCGACTTTTGGTCGAGAGCCTCTTGAAACTGTCGGGCGAGCACGGCGTGACACACCACGAACCCCTTCAGCCAGTAATGATGCAGTCCGTCGAGTCTCGGACTT
Source organism: Parnassius mnemosyne (assembly GCA_963668995.1). NCBI lineage: Eukaryota > Metazoa > Arthropoda > Insecta > Lepidoptera > Papilionidae > Parnassius > Parnassius mnemosyne. The sequence goes on along the minus strand of CAVLGL010000001.1, from coordinate 8,292,669 downwards.
TTCCAGTATTCGGGGCCCTACGGACCGATTCAGCTACGTCGTTCGGCGTTGTAATGACGGGGTCCGTGGGTGTAATATTTGCACACTGACTCGCCACAACTTCCGTCCAAGGGCCCTCGCTGTGCTTTACGGGCTCTGACCACAGGCCGCGCCAGATTGCGATAGTTTCGGCCTGATTCGGCGCTGGGCCCGTTCTACGTACCATTGATCGCTCCAATGATTCATAGAGCCTCTTCTGATCACTCTGGAAGAGACGATTCTGGTTGAACTGGGTCGACCTGTCGGTATATCGCCAAATCCGCTTACCCTATGCAGCGATTCTCTGCTTCAGGTCGTCTATGCGCTCCGTCAGTTTTTGCGTTATATCCGGCTGCAAACGCCATCCTGACGGTGCGCACAATTCTCGGCATATTATTTTCTGACCTGAAGTTTATCAGTCTGACGACGAGGGCCCTTGCCTTTGCGATACGGTCCTCAATCCTTCTTCTCCAGGCTGGGATTGCGCTACTTTGTCTAATAGCGTGTCCAGCCGTGGGAAGTTTGGCGCCAATAATATGGCAAACTGCCAGTGCGACGCCAAAAAAAATTGAGTCCGTCTCGCAAAGATCCCGGCTGGCTTCCAAATAGGTCACCAGCATGGCGTTAAGATCCCTGACGACAGCCCGATTCCGCTTACTTAGGGGTATGCACGGGAGTCGCAGTCGATTTTCGAGAGGCGTACTGCGCGTTTCCACAATCGCCTCCTCCAATTTACTCTTCATCTGCTCTAGTTCTTGGGTGACCATTCAGTCATCGTCTGAATCAACAACAATTATATATCTCATTAGCAGAATCCATAATATCGTATGGTCTTTCTAACTATGGTAGGACCTATAAAACACACCTAGACCGTATTTACACCTTACAACTCCGTATTTTAAAAACCTTACTACCAAAAACTGTTATGAACAAATTTAAAGACCAACAACATAATATCTTTGATTTCTGTAAAATATTACCTGTACATAATAAAGTAAAGTATATATTACTTATTGAAATTTTTTTTAATAAAAATCTACAAATTCCAATACAATACAATTTTAACACACGAAAGTCAAAGACGCCAAACTTAGCTTTACCAAAATTCATAAATCTATATGGAAAACGAACGTTAGAATACATGATTCCCGATATCATAAACAAACTTCCATCATAACTAAAAGAACAAATTAATCAACGCAACATTAAAAATATATTAAAGAATTATTTCTTAAGTAACCTATAATAAAAAAGAATTGTAAAATAAAAATAAAAATTTGTATTATAAGTTACACATTAATATTCTACAACTCTATCAATAATATAAAATAAGTTTATCTTTAATATCATTAATTAGTATCAAAGTATGGGCTGTTCACTGTATATGCGAACTCGACGCGTCAAGCCAGGTAGGCAAAGAATGCACTAAGAGCCGAGAGCAAACCGGTTTCTTGACTGTACGCGGAGCGCGGTTCAATGCGTGCATCACAACATTATGATGTATGACATAATTATTACGAATAACAATTATTATGATATGTTTGTTGATGGCATCGGTATACGGTAAAGCTGTATAGCTTATGTTTATGCCGTAAAATATCAATTTAAATATTGTCAAATTATTATCAAATAAATAAATTAAAAAAAAAACTAGAACTGGAAAATCCGCGGCGGCTTCATCGTGTGCAGATTGCTCTGCAATTAGTGGAGTCGCATTAATCAACTATAGCATTTTCCATAAGTGTGGCCATAAGCACATACGGACCTTTGCACCCTCAATTCTGCCGAGGCACGGCGTACACACCTCTTGGCAGGGCGCTGATTGACTACGCTGACGTATCAGTTTTCGTTACTTAACTGTTACGTCAGCGGGCGGTGGGGTCATCACTTCCCTACGCCTCTCTATTATTATTATTCTCGTACTCCTCCTGCCTCACTCAACTACCACTATCATACATTAAGGTAAAGAAACATTATTTTGATTTCATTCCCATCAAGTAATGAGAGGAGATTACTTGATAGTAAAGCATGTAACCAGTAACTAGATTCCTTAGTCGAAACATCTACAAGGCGTGCCTGATCTTGGTCACTATGAAAATTATAAAGCAAATCTTTCTGCACACTCTGTACCTACGTAATATCCCAGTTTTTGTTGGTTAACTTCCAGTGGAACATTTTCGCCGGGACAAAGCGTTTGCCATGTCTGCCCTGCCTCCATAGCAAACCACAGGTCTACTTTATTATTTAAAATTATGTTACATAAGTCACTGTCACTACGCATGGAAACAAGGAAAGCAGGCAATGCAACGCTAGAAAGATTTCTCAGACCAATACCACCAAATTTTATAGGTAAAGTAGCGTGATTCCAGGCTATTGTATTTAAAGTTGAATTTAGAATTTTTTCTATAGCTATTTTAAGATTATTACCAATATCTTTTAAAATATCCAAACATTTCCAGACAGGACTCGAGTGGTGTCAGTATGTAAATCTAGGTACAAAGCGACAATATTTGAAAATAGTAAGAACAATATGACCCGTGTAGTGGCGGGTAAGAACACTACCCCATATCTTCCCGTGGGTGTCGTAAGACGCGACAGAGGGAAACTGAGGCAGAATATAGGCAGCAGCATCTTTCTGATAACATCGAAACAACAATAAAAAAAACTGCGGTAGCCAACCCGTTCGCCAAGCGTGACAAATATGACAATATACCTCTCATGATGAAAGTAGAGAAGAGACGGTCCCCAGTCCCCGGCGGTTCCGCTATTCCAGGCTACGGTGGTGACCATGGTAACAGCGGGGCAGGGAATGTAACAAATCTCCGGTGGAGGTTCGGTTGCCACCTAAGACGACTCGAATTGGCAGCTTATAACGCACGCACCCTGAGGACTGACGAGAAGATCCTTCAGCTGAAAGAAGAGATAGACAAGTTGCGCTGGAATATTATAGGAATATCTGAGGTCTGAGAGGAAGGACATGGTAATACTCGAATCCGACAACTTGTTCTACTACCGGGAGTGTGACCATCTGTCCCAAGGTGGCGTCGGATTTATCCTCCACAAGTTTTTTTATAGGATAGGGTGACAAACGAGCACACAATCATCCTGATGGTAAGTGGTTGCTGTGACCTGTCTATGGGTCATCTATCTTCAATATAGAATCAAAATTCAGAAGCATTGTCACCCGTGAGGACTAAGATGTAATGCCTATTTGCCAGTAAAAAAGGTCACCGGTTATCTAGGTTCTCTACACTCACCATACCAAACACAGCAGTGTTAAGCTGCTATTTTGGGCTGGTATTCTGTGAGAGCGTGGTCCTTCCCCGATCGAGCCGAACCATTCGTGCTACAACTATACCACCAATATAACGGCAGCATGGCTCTACCACGTATAAATTCTCTCGTTAACAATGTATTGATGCACACGGTGTGTTTCCCGTGCCCCTAAATGAATAAGGAGTGGAGAACTCCTGCTCCACTACGCCATCGTGGTAGAAAGGCCCTGTAAAGGCTATCGTCGTCGGGGCTGCGTTATAGTGCGAAAGCGCTCCGTAGCCTCGACTAAGAGGAAGAGATGAATTTCGTGGGGTTTTATCCGGTAGGATCCGGTATAACCTGTCTGTCGCCACCGCGATAGGCCGGTATCCATGAGGATTTCCCGACGTATAAAAAAAGGACAACGGAACCCAAGAGGCCAGCAGCTGGCCGACTTCATGGAGAAAGGGACTCTTTATAACGAACTCTTTCTTCCAGAAGCGATTTATGAGGGTTTAAAAGAGATTTATGAGCGTTATTATTAGGCATGGCCTATTTATCCTTACGAACGAAAGTTACTTCATCATCCAGACAATTTTATGAAGATAAACTTTGTTCTTTATACCATGTTATTTGGACGCATAGTTTAAGAGATAATGTAAAATTAAAATGATTCAATACTTGGCTAGGCGCGCGAAGGTCGCATAAACCCTAGCCGCCCGGTGAGAACTGCGAGAAGCCAGTATAGAAAGCTTCTAAGAGCGAGGTTAGTTCAATCATTATAGCTAAAATAAATTAAAAATTTATTGAGTACTTTTATGATAATGATTAGTTACATCTTTATTTCTGAACTCTTTCATTTCACGTTGATATGGTATTTTGAAAATTTAATTGTTCAATAAGTAGAAGAGTTTGATAGCTCAAGAATCATTTCATGCCTACAAACTTTTCATGTATCGTGTACGGTTTTCTTTAAAACTGGATAAAACCGCGCTTCGGGACACTTTATGGGACGTGAGGTAAGGTGGGGGAGAGGACGCTCAACCGGGAGGGGGAGGGAAAGTGGATAAAACTTCGCTCTACATCATATATAATATGCCGACATGTACTCCATTAATTATCCCAATCTTTCCATCCATTGCTCTCAAATAAAATATTTAATTGCAATTATAAAATGCTTGTACTAGGTCATGTGGCGCACCACCGACACGTGATGACGCGGGTGAAACCGCGCGGCACAGCTAGTTTAATATAAGTCGGTTTCCCATGCTAGGTTGGCAGCTAATGATAACAGTTTTTGTATCATTTCGGGAGTGCTTTTTCATTACACCATTGTAAATTGTTTCATAGGTACAAATAAAAAAATATATGCGATCAACATAGTGTTATTTATCACTTATTACTTTGTTACCTGTAATTCCTCATACGAAAAATAGTATCATCTAAAACTGCTACTCTATTGCCAATCAGTTTGAAATTATTCTTCATTTTAAGTATGTGTTAAATTTAGTTGATACGTTATTACCGTTTCTTTTCTGATATAACTACATTAGAGGTTCGAAATTGTCGAATGATAAAACTTCAATAAATTCAACTCAAAATGACACTATATGACTTTCGAAATATTTAGTATTTTATGCATGTTCCCCGTGTAGTGGCGGGTAAGTATACCCACTACCCCATATCTTCCCATGGGTGTCGTAAGAGGCGACATGGGGAAACTGAGGCAGAATATGGGCAGCAGCATTTTTCTGATAACAGAAAACAACAATAAAAATATTGCGGTTGCAAACCCGCTCGCTAAGCGTGGTAAATATGGCAGTATAGCCCCCATGATGAAAGTTGCGAAGAGACGGCCCCCTGTCCCCGGCGGCTCCGCTATTCCTGGCTACGGTGGCGACCATGGTACTGGCGGCGCAGGGGGTGCTAAGAATCTCCGGGGGGGGTTCAGTTGGCACTTAAGACGACTCTTTACTCTTTAAACAATTAAAATGCAAATAATAAGCATAAAATTCAAATAAATTCATTTGGAATATTGAATGTTATAAGTAAAGTTAACGCATAAATTGTCTCTAAAAATCTCTAAATTTATAAAAATTCTGTTTAAAAGAGACAAACATGATCGAAAAATGCATATACTCAACGCCAGTGAAACCCTTTTTGATGGCGAATTATTACTATTATCTTATAACTGCCTATTGGCTATATCTGCTATTGTATTGGTTGGTGGAGCATATGTGTCGACCTCATGCGGGTGGTAGCTGGTGGGAGAATCTGAGGAGGCTCTCAAGGCTGCGGCCGAAAGCCGCGCAACGTGGGACCCCATTCCCTTGAGGTGAGCGGTAAACTCATGACACGCTCTACGGCCAATTGACCGTGTTGACCATGCAATTGGTGGTGATGCCTTACACTTACATCACGTCTGCAGGAACGGCGGTCTGGCAGGTGGTGGCGCTCACGGAGGACTTTTATGGCCAGTGTGCCTATTTTTGCCTAACTCATGTGACGTACATTCACTGTGGCTGGATTTGATCGTATTCTACATGGCGTTTACACGCATTGACATGCGCGACTTCGGTCGATGTTTGTGCTTATGCACTATCAAGGGGCCAAGTCCTCTTTTATTGGTTCGCCAGTTATTTTGCTGTGGACTACGGTCCAGTTCCCAACTCAGGGTACCCTTCGGGGCGAGCGCATTAAAATGGTTGGCGCTCACCGTGCACGGCGTCTGCGGACCCGTGTGCCTCCTTCACATTTTTTTTAAATGTGTGAGAGCGAAGCCCTTGTATCTAGTATTTGATATAAATATTGTGAGCCTTTTCCAAGCGGAAAGGGATTAATTAATAAGGAATTGACTGTTGTGAACCTGATACAAGTGGAATAGGGCAATTTATTGTTCTTAAATTTTTGGAGCTCTGTCTTTGTGAACGGGGTTCTTTAGCTTATAAGACGCTACCAACAGCTTTCGATTGCTCTCGTGAATATTCATTCTTCCAAAATACACTAATTTACTATACATACACAACGTAAATAAGGGTCTTAACTAAGATGATCACGCCATTAATTTATTATTAAACCTTTAGAAAGATCAATATATGATTGGTATATTTATATATTTTATAGATATAGATTCTAAAGAAATACAGGTATAAGTATTTAGGGGGGGCGAGGCTGATCGCGTCCGTAGGAAATACTTGAAATCTGACACCCTACACATGCCCCCCGGGTAGTGCTAAACGAGCAGCACCAATTCCGGTGGTAGGTTTCGGCCGCTGGCTTTTCGGTTACCACCCACCATTGCAAAGTCTTGCCGCCAAATGACTTTGTCGTGCTCCGACATGATGCTCGGTGAAGCCATATTGAGAATGGGTCTGAACAGTCGCGTTGTGTATGTAAACCGGTTACGAAGCGTCAGTTGTTGCTGTGTCGGGTGCTTGGTCGTGGAGGGTAGCGGGATCCGAAGCACGGTGTTCCGCTGGCCGACCGCAGGTAGCTGGGGGCCTAATTAGTGAATTAGCTACTCATGAAAGGCTGCCCCGCCAACTGGCAAAAAATCCCAGGGTGGCCCCATCGTGCCGGTTAGCGACCGGTCGAGAGGACCCGATGGCGATCTCTGGGGGGGTTCGGGCGTCCCCGCAGTTTCCAGATCAACCTCCCGTGGGCACAGTAACTCTGATAGTATCGTTTGGTTGCTAATGCAACGCCTCGCTCAACTGTAATTCTCCATCCCTATTGACTCTCAACACTTAATATGTACATAAAAAGAAAAGTAGTGTTAAACAGCGGTTGCACGTCCTCTCACTAAAAGTACACCTCACTAATATTCGAGGATTGCACTCTTATCTCAGCACTGTCCATCAACATCTTGAGACTGAAAAGCCGCACCTACTTTTCTTGACAGAGACGCAATTTGGATGTCCATTGAGTGCGGCGTACCTTGACTATCCTGGATTCTCCCTGGAGCACAAATTTCATCCACGTGCCGGAGTATGTACGTCCGCAATGACATATGCTTCCAGCATCTCTCTCACCTTGATGACCCCACTTTTTCGACAATCTGGGTGATGGTAGATATAGGTATTGATAAAATTCTTTATGCCTGTGTCTATCGATCGCACAGCAGTGACCAGGAGACAACACGATTATTTGATCACCTTAGTGAGGTTGCTGACGTGGCCCTAAATCGGTACCCTACTGTACAGTTGGTCTTTCTGGGGGACTTTGACGCTGGTCACCAAGACTGAATGTTCCCATACCAAAACACCGACCATGCTGGAATATTTACAGTGGTAGAGCCATGCGGCAGCTCTTGCTGTCGCATGGATGGGCCAGCTCGAACCTGGGTGGTACCACGACCTCACATAAAACCAGCATGAAGTAGCGGTTTACCTCTGCGTTTCGCTTGGTGAGTGCAGGTGGCCGGAGGCCCTTTTTACTGGAAATGAGTCATTCCATCTTAGTCCTCACGGGTGACAACGCATCTACATTTTGATTTGTAATAGAGGATAGATGTAGATGTCTATGGGCCGCAGCAACCACTTGCCAGGTGGACTTTGTGCTCGTTTGTCACCCTTATCCTATAAAAAAAAAGAGAAGCGTGGAATTTTGCTTTAACGCTAGGTCTTTCTCAGATGGTAAAGGTGGCGACTAGGGTACCCGATGTAAACGGTCACACAGCAAATTGCTTGTACCTTCTGCTGACTACCGCAGCAGAAGGTACAAGCTGTATCTGAATATCTGTCTATGAAGTACAGTTTACTACTCCTTTGGGTACATCTGACCACTGTCTGGTGAAATCTGTATCGTCATATTCTCCACCTGATTACGAATCTCAAGGTGTTCGACGAATATGGCGTACAAGTCAGCTGATTGGGATGAGATGCGACACTTTTTTGCGTCTTATCCTTGGCGGGAGATCTGTTTCTCTTCTGCGGATCCGTCGAGCTGCACGGTTGTGATAATGGATGTGTTGCGTCAAGCTATGGAGTACTTTATCCCCTTTTCTGACGCTCCCACCGGTAGCAAAGCTCGCCCATGGTTTAACGCTGAATGCGCCCAAGCTGAAAAGCACATGCATTTAGCTTACCGATCCTGGATTGACGCTCGAAACCGCAAAGCTCCGGATATTAGCTCCAAGAAGAGAAATTTCAACCAGACCGCCAGACCGCCAGATCCTTTCAAATAAGCATTACGGAAAGCTATTCTCGATCGCATTAAATATATTGGCGCAAAACTCTCTGCCAGACCATCCGGCACTAGAGCTTTTTGGTCTCTCGCCAAAGCGGTCAAGAAAAACTTCTGTCGGTCTACACTGCCTCCGCTGGTTAAACCGGATTGCACACTGGCGCATACGGGTAAGGAGAAAGCGGACTTGTTTGCGTCTCTCTTTGCCTACAATTCACTTCTGGACAGTGGCAACAACGTTCCACCAAAATTACCTCACTGCGGGACCTCTATGTCAGAGATTCGTATAACGAATAAGGAGGTTCTTAAAACCTTGCGGTGTCTAGACGTGAATAAAGCTAGTGGACCAGGTGGTATACCAGCTATAGTCCTAAAGGCTTGTGCACCTGAGTTGTCTCCTGTGTTGACACGCTTGTTCCGCCTCTCATTTTGTACTGGAATAGTGCCAAAATAATGGAAGCTGGCCAACGTGCAGCCTGTTCCAAAAAAAGGTAACCGCGCCGACCCTGCCAATTATCGGCCAATCTCAATTACCTACATACTCTGCAAGACTATGGAGCGTATATTGAATGCCCGCTTAATGGCTTACCTAGAACAGAATGACCTCCTTAGTGACCGGCAATATGGGTTTCGCCGAAATAGGTCAGCTATCGAAATATACTGACCGCCTTCAGTTGTTAGGGTTTGAAATATCCTCAAATTAGAACTTCGGGCGGTTCATTGAGTCCAAGGCCAAAGCAGTTGCAAGGAAGCTGGGAATCTTTGCAAAGGTGCGGCGATACTTCACGCCGGGACATCTGTTAACTTTATATAAAGCGCAAGTCCGGTCGTGCATGGAGTATTGCTGCCATATATAGGCTGGTGCTGCAAAATGCCACCTAGCAGCTCTGGACTCAATGGAAAGGCGAGCTCAGAGGCTTATTGGTGACCCGAATTTTGTTAAATCAACCAAACCAATCTTAGCAGCCTCGAACACAGACGTAAAGTAGCCAGCCTTTCGGTTTTCTACAGGATGTATTTCGGAGAGTGTGCGCAGGACTTACATAATTTAATTCCCCACTCTCCCTTCCACCATCGGACAACCAGAGGTTCGACCAGTCTCCACCCTTTCGTTGTTGACTTACCACGCATTCGAACCAAACGGTTCGCCACGTCGTTCATCATGCGTACAGCAAAAGAGTGGAATAAGTTGCCAGCATCTGTCTTTCCATCCGATAACAGTGTGGGTATCTTCAAGGCAAGAGTGAATAGGCTTTTGTTAAGTCAGTGCGCTTCACCATCTTAGGTTACATCACCACTTACCATCAGGTGAGATCGTCCCGAAGCTAAAAGAAAAGATAGAAATATTGCGCTGGAATATTCGAAACCCGAAGAGAGGTAGAGGACATGGTAATCCTCGAATACGGCAACTTGTTATATCACCGGGAGGGTGACCATCTGTCCCAAGGAGGTGTCGGATTTATCATCCACAGATCTCTCGTTGACAAGGTTATAAATATTCAGAGTGTGTCGACGAGGGTTGCATACCTTATACTCAGAATTACCAAACGGTATTCGCTGAAGGTCATAAAGGTTTACGCACCAAACATGACACATTCCGATGAGGAGGTGAAGGAATTATATGGGGATATTTCTACAGCCATGCATTCCTCCAAAATCCACTATACGGTAATAATGGCAAACATCAACGCAAACTAGGCATAAGATAGAACGGTGAGATGAATTTAGGGAAATTTTGAATTGGGCAACGGAACCCAAGGGGCCAGTGGCTAGTCGACTTCATGGAGAAAGAGGGATTCTTTATGATGAACTCTATCTTCCAGAAACGTCCCTACAGGAAGTCGACCTGGTCAAGCCCCGACGATTCAAAAGAAAATGAGATTGACTTCATTATGATGAGACGACAAAGAATCAGTGATGTCTCAGTGATCGCGAAGGTTGAAACTGGTAGCGATCACCGAATGGTTAGAGGCACACTGAACCTAAACGTTAAGTCGGAGAGGTCTCGTCTGATGAAGTCAACGCTCCGTCCCCCTCGTGCTCTAATCCAAAGTCCCGAAAACTTTTAGCTCGAGTAACAAAATAGTTTTCGGTGCCTAGAAGATTGTGATGAAGTAGACGATATGAAGACAAGCTAGTGAAAACTGTCCATGCCGTCGAAGCTAAGTTTTGCAAGACCCGCCACAAAAGAACACAAAAACTCTCCGATCACAATCTTAATCTCATGGCATTTAGACGGAAAATGAAGCTGTAGTCTTAAGCATGCTTGACAGCATATAGGCAACTGAATAGACTGATCTCCAAATGCATGCGATGAGACTTACGCAAATATTATACAGCTCCTACTGAAAAATCGATCGAGCAAAACCAGGACTACAAAGTCTTTTCCAGGGATCTGTCTGCCAGAAAGAGCCAACTGTGAAAGGTGAAGACTAAGTGTAGTAGCATCGTTTTTGGGACACTATTTTTTGAGTGAGATTGAGAGGTTCTATGGGCAGCTGTACACATCGTTATTGAAGCCGCACGCAAGTGTGAGTAATGATTCAAGAGTAAGTCTTATTCGACACTATTCCGATGATATTCCGGACGTCAGTCTGAGCGAGATTAGAATGGCTCTTTAGCACTTTAAAATCGGCAAGGCTCCAGGCAAGGATGGCATTAAAGCGCTGCTTCTGAAAACGGGTGAAAAACCGGTAGTTGAAGTTCTTCAGAAGCTCTTTTTTTTAGTCTTATCTTATTTTTTACGTTTAGTTTGACAAACAAAAGTTTGTAAACAATTTTAAGTTTACTTTGGATATTAATAACATAGAAATTTTATTAACTCTTATACAAAAACGAATATGTAGGTACAATAATTTCTTGCAAATGATATGAAAGGTAAGCACACTAATCCATTCAAATTGGAATAAGAGTAAATTATGCGCGCAGCATCACTGATGCAATACCACGAGTATAAAGTTACTATTTTCTTTCCTTTTTTAAAAAACGTTACCCCCAGACTAGGATTTTTTGCTGCGTCGTGGAGGCAGTTTACAAACATAAATTGTATAAGGACAAACATCCAGACCCGGAACAATTATTTGTAGGCCATACAAATACTTGTTCCGTGCGGGATTCGAACCCGCGGCCCCCAGCGCAACAACTGATTGCTAAGGCACTGCGCCACGGAGCCGTCTAAGGCAGCCGGGAATATATAATTGGAGCTAAGACTTTATCAAGGGTTTAAAGGCAAAGATTGTATCAAATCGTTCTTAGTGCTTTGAAAACTGTTCAAAATGATATCAAGTTATTTCATACAGGCTTCAATATTTCTTTCTTTAATCCTATGAACGACAGCTGAAAACGTTGCATTAGTTAAGAAAACAGTAACAACAGTTCAGAGTTCAGAGTTTTATTAGAGTTTAAAACAAATCTATAAACCCGCATAAATTATGATGATCCTTGTGAGAATAGGTCATGGTCATAAAATTATTGTATTGTTATTGGTTCTTCATACATCTGTAAAATTTCAAACACATAACGTTGAACGTACAGTTCAAGTAAAAAGTGTTAAAAAAGACTTAAATAGAACCAAAATTTGATCATCACCATGTTGAAAAAAAAATCAGTAGCGCAGAGAAAAAGGTTGATAAGAAGGATCAACATAGTCGTTATATTATAGCATGTTATTAGTTTTTGCTTTTGGATGCTGATCCCCTTCATTGGTTCCATCACTTATTCATTTGGCATTAAAGCCAAAGATAGAGAAAGAAATAACGTTTTTCGAGTAAATACAGTGTTACATATCAAGCGCGATATCAATGTGCATCAAAGAGATTCACATTGACGTTTGCCACTTTTTCAATTAAGATAAAAATCTGGCTTACTTTTGTCGCCTACGCAAAGAAAGATAATAGGTGTAAATGGATTTTGTTGCGAGAAGTTGTGGTTCGTTAGCGCCGTCTTTAAAAAAGGCTGCGCGTTGTGGGGGGGGGGGGTGATTGATCCTGTTAAGAACTTTTGTTATTGAGCTACGGTTATTTGTGTACCTTTTGCGCCAACAATACTCCATATTGTTTTTTTTTTATATAATAATGGTGACAAACGAGTAGAAAGTCCACCTGATAGTAAGTGGATGCTGTGATCCACTGACATCTAAATCTGCCATCAATTCAGAGTCAAAAAGCAGACGCGTGGTCACGCCTGAGGACTAAGACGGAACGCCTCGTTTTGAGTAAAAAAGGCTTTCGGTTCTCTACATGAACCCTTACGAAACAAAATCACTCCAAATTGAGGTAATCTTCCACGGCGCCGTCCACAGTCACTTTCTTTGTTCGTCACGATGACAGTCCATTAACTCTATCGTACGATTAACTAACTTAAAGCAGCCATTAACTCTCGTTTGTTATAAAGCTTAACACACAAAACAAGCACGGAGTGTCGGTCTATATGAGATCCCGTTACTATAAGCAAAAACGTAACACACCGCCCGAATACAAATGTCCGGATCAAAGGTCACTACCGCTTCGCTTGGCAACCGTTATTTCTAGAATACCAAATACCAGATTCTGATTCAGACACAATGAGTCCTGGGAAAGGCTATCAAACAAGGAATGCGCTTTACAATTCCTAGACAGTATATTTACTAGATGCGTAAACTATTCCGCGTTCCCGCACAAAATTAACAGCGTGCTGACGTTAGCACAGCTTGCAGACGACTCCTTTTTTCGCCCTTGCGCGTTCTCAACACCCACCGCTCGACTGACGTCAAAACCGGTATCGCGCCGTGCCAAGTGCCATCTGGCGTCGATTCTTAACATTAGCACTTGGCGCAAACAGACTTTGAGCGCTCTTTTGTACGCTGCAAGCATGTTTTTCCAGCACTAAGTAAGCGTGTGTTAGATTATAACAGACAATAATATGGGTAGTATATTATTATCAAAAAAATATATTGTTATCGCTTCCAAACGAGAATTCGAACTGCAAAGTTGTTCTCGGCGATTAAATTATAATTTTTTATCTCGATAAATATAAAGTTTTCTGAAAAATATTCGAATAAAGAATTTAATTAAGTACTTCATGTATTTGTATATTTTTACGAGCTTATACTATTTCAAGACGTATTAATTCTCGCGTGTCTAAACCATGTCCAAAATACGATATTATGTCCAAACATTCCTTTTGTTTGTTTCATTTCACATTAAACGATCGATTTAAAAACTTGTTTTATTTCTTAACTTAATAATAACTTATTTCGTATTTTGGGTGCAGTAAGAGTTGACTTGGAAATGCTAGAAAGTACCTCAACACCTCTAGCATATTTAGTCGATTGTAGGCTAATATACCACATTACAGGAGAAATTTGAATATAACTACTACAAACGTATTACAGTACGTAATTTAAAAATAGGTATAATTATCATATTCCAGTCCTAGGTTCACGAGCTAATCATATAATTAAGTGTATTTTAAATAATTACCAAACCTTCACTAGATTTATAACACAATTTTATAAGAATTAATAAATAATGATTAAGTACTAACTGACGCCGTCCACCTGCCAGCTTCTGGCGAACTTAACTTTAATGTTATTAAATGTGTATAAAAATAATACGAGTGATTCTCGTTGAAATATTTATCACCCCAACTCGACTCTGATGACGGGGGAACACACTGCCGACCATCCCGCGGTATGACTGCTTTATGCAGGAAGTACTGTTTACACAGCGCTCGGTGCGTAAAGCACTCGTCTCCCTGGACGTCAACAAGTAGAGTGGGCCTGATGGAGTCCCACCTATTGTGCTGAAGACGTGTGCTCCGGGGTTAGCACCGGTTTTAACGCGTCTGTTTCAGTACTCCTACTCCCAAGGCGTAGTCCCGAACTCATGGAAGACAGCTTTGGTGTACCAGGTGCCTAAAAAAGGCGACCGCTCAGATCCGTACAACTACAGACCTATCGCAATCACTTCCTTGTTCTCCAAAGTAATGGAAAGCATTATTAACTGCTAGCTCTTACGGTACCTTCAGGATCACCAGCTGATTAGTGACCGCCAGTACGGTTTCCGTCGAGGTCGCCCAGCTAGTGATCTTCTAGGTTACCTGACTCATAGATGGGCGGAGGCAGTGGAGTCCAAGGGGGAGGCGTTGGCCGTTAGTTTGGACATAGCGATGGCCTTCGATCGGGTATTGCACAAAGCGCTTCTTTCGAAGCTCCCTTTCTATGGGCTACCCGAGAAATGATGCAATCGGATCACCAGTTTTCTTTCAGCTCAGAGCATCAAGGTCGTAGTAGACTGTGTATGCTCCAATTACAAGCCCATTAACGCTGGTGTTCCACAAGGCTGCGTACTATCACCAACGCTGTTTCTTCTGCATATCATTGATATTTTGCATACCAGTAACATTCATTGCTATGCATACGACAGCACTGGTGATGCTTTATACACCGGCCGTGCCAATATTTCTCGGGAAACCGTCGCCGAGTACCGGAAAAAATTGTGTCTGAATTCGGGACTTTGTTGAACCAGTTCCATCCATCGTTTAGCGTTAAAAATAACCCCTTTATCGTATCTTCTGAGTTTCAAGGCACTCCCCTTGTGCGAACAATGAATGCAGCAAGTATTGGAATCCTCAGTGTCAACATATCGCCTATAAATACAAAATCCTATAAATACAGAACGCCTTAAGCTCTGATTTACTTTAAAGTCTGTGATATCAGCTGTTAGTTAATACGTTACTTAAGGATAAAAGTAAAATTTTGTATTTCGTAAGTAGAAATATCTTCTTCCAAGGCACGCGCGGATATTTTAAAATTCAATAGATGATCGTATATTAATCGACCATCCGGCTCCGTGTCTGAGGAAATTTCTGTAAGGCTGAGTTGCCTTTCGTGATTTGGATGCTGATACACTAAAACTGCAATTTTGGTAACGTATTATAGTAATTATTAATATGTTCAATATGTCTTCAATAATGTGGATAGTGTAGTAACGATATCTTTGATCAAATGGTCGTAAACGTACCTACTACTTATGAGGTCTCAGGTTCGCGTCACCGTTCAGGTCGCCTAAAAATCGGTTATCGAGTTCTTCTATCAATAATCCTCAGTAGCAGCTAAAGGACGTTAAGCCGTTGTCGATCTACCAATGGCTATGCAATTTTTTTGGCATTTCCTGTAATGGATAATAGATCATTTAATTATCTGTCTGTGAGAATGTGAATATTATTTTTATTTATTACCAATAAAATTCTACAATTAGTAATACATATTAAACACAGCGCAAACCACTGAATTTTAGTAAGTTGTAGTACCAATTATTAATAAATTTTATTGTAAAAATGTCTAAAGTTATTTCCAGCATCCGTTTCGTCTTAACACAAGCTGTTAGAAAGCCACTAAAACTTTACTTAACTTACTTTTAACAGCAATAAATTGTTAAACTTTGCTCAGAGGGTACGCTAATCTCATTAAGAGAGGCTTTCTTGTATCCAGTAATTGTGTACTGCATAAGCCCAATTACTTACGAATCGAATGAAATTGTAATTTGTTTTTAAATAACTCATAAATACGATTTTTTTTTATTCATCTAGCCCAGCTAGCTAACATGATATTAGGTTCACCGTCTGGCGCAGACCTATAATTAGAATTTAGAAGCTACGGAAGAGCAACTTAAAATTCTTATCAAAAACAGTAATTTTATTTTTTATTTTTAGGTTATACTACACCATGTTTTAGTGGTGTACGAATTTCCACTGCTCTATATCGTCCCGTGGATGTCCAAAGAGGAGACAGGGATAAATGAATAAATATAAATGCAGCAGTATCTTCCCAATAACAAACCTAAAGAAAAAAATTGCGCTTGCCAACCCACCTGCCAAGCGTGGCAACTTTGTTAAATATCCGCTCTATGAGGATACCTAGAACATGGTTAAAACACAAATAAAAAAATAAAGATGACATCGGACGTTCGGCTTTACAAAACGCAAATAAGTGTTACGTTAGCGATACCGTTATTTACTGTTTCATGCGTTGTAGTGGATCAGCGAAAGCAATTCAACAGCGCTGATTTCGTGAGACGAGAGACTCACAGACGTCTGCATCTGATGAAGTATTCTTTCTTTATAGAATAAGGGTGACAACGGCCACCTGATGCTAAGGCTCATAAACATCTACATCTATCTGCAATTAAGAATCAAAATGCACATGTACTGTCACAACTGAGGACTAAGATTGAATGTCTCGTTTCCAGTAAATATGATCTCCGGTTATCAGTACTGACCATACGAAACACAGCAGAATTGAGCTGATATTTTACAATAGTATTCACTAGAGTGTGTTTATTCCCCCGTAGTTCTATCACGTAAACACGCTGCTGAATGAACAAACAAATGTTACTAACTCACCTCTCTTAAATATCTTTAAGCCTGTTCTCTAATAATAGAGAGCCTCGCAATATGGTCGTTTGTCACCCTCACAGTGATCGGCGATTGGTTGCGTGGTTGGAGGGAAGGCGGGCGTTGCGCGGTGGTTTGTTTTTAATTTTACAAACGGCTGCGTAAGTCCGGCGGTGATTGGCCGCATGTTTTATCGCATGACGCAGTCGCTTGCTCCTTAAGTAGGGAGCGGTTGCGTCAGCGGTCTGTACAAATAGCAGTTGTTTTGGCTCGCCGCTCACTTAGCGGTAAGCCACCGTAGAGTCTATATCACCTGAGGATGCCTCGTGTAGAGGCGAAACACGTGTCTTATTGTGGTCAATGGTGTGTCTTTCCTCGTATAGTGGTGTTGGGAGTAGTGGTGCTGGGAATAGTGGTGGAGGGGATAGTGCACGCAATTGAGGGAGGGCGGGAGGCTATCTTCAAACTAGGTAAGACACATCATTTTATTTTGTCGAGCGGATGTACGCATAGTAATTTTTTGGCAACTTTAATATAATGGACTTCCGCAAACTAACGCCAAATCTATATATATATATATAATATAATACGCCTATGAAAAAATAGATGTAGATATCTATGGGTCACAACATCCATTTACTGTCTGGTGAACTGTGTGCTTGTTTTCTAATTAACATAATTCTATAAAAGAAAATAACGAAAATGTTGGAAATTTTGTAGATTATGTAAAGGAACAAGCATGTCTTCAGTGAATATAGAAATCAACGACACGTGAATGCCATACAAGTATGAATACCCTATATGCGTGTAGTTTAATTGAGTTTTGGTTAGAAAGCATTCCGTACTTAAAATAATTATTACTGCGGGGTCACACTTAGAAATGTCTTCCACCATTATAACGGCTTAGAAAACTAGTTTTATGCTCTAGATAGGGTAGCACCTTCATAGTATGAAACGCAAATTATGCACTATACCACAGGACGCCGAAATTTTCTGGTACGAAAAATTAAATTTTTTTTTATATAAAGGTAAAGGCCGCCATCAACAAACGATAAAGAATAAAATAATTTCAAATGCTGTAGTCAGTTCTAAGGCAAAGTGTATAGAATAATTAAAACCGCGGCTTAAGGATGTGCAATTATTTAGGTTTGTGACCATATTACTGGTGACTAGGCATTCCAAAATAGTGCTCAAAAGTAACATTGCATCCTTAACCATTCTCCGGAAAAGACCCAACTTTCTTGTTACTAACGGCGACGACGAACGTATGTACAGACGCTAACCCAACGGACCGATAGTATTTACAGCAAATGGCATAAATATATAATCCTCTCTAAGAGACTCATATTTGTGCTACTAACCCATTCCAGCCACTTTCGATACCTCCCCGACCTTAAACGGGGAACCCCCCCAGATGAGAGTTGATTGTCGCGTTGCTCTAGTCGCCGTAAACGCGGTTGCAGCTCATGGCGTCCTGGGCTTGAATCTCGGGTCGAAAATCACGTAAAGCCATTAGTCAGGCGGCTTATATCTCTCCGGTCATGCGAATAACCGTTCCATCGGATTATGAAACTGAAGGAAAGGAAAGTGGAGCTGTGCTTGCGCATGCACTCGGGTTATATTAATCCTCTCTAAATGGCTAGTCTCCTTTGAGACTGGCCACTGTGATCAAAATTTGGTCTGGAGGACATTATTAGTCCATAATTTTCTTAACACGCTTATTTTACCTTGATCCATCAGTATGACGTATATTCGTAATGATTTTTTTTAATTCAGTTTCAGTCACCAATATCTGAAGATCTGATAGAAATAAGATTTCGGATTATGACAAATGCGTGCTCTTTTAGGTTTCATTAAACTTCTATTTTATATTACTATCAATCGAATATATGTATATACATATATTCGATTGATAGTAATATATTTATATAGATATTTGAAGCGACAGTAGCCTAATAGTAGGGCACGGACTGCAAAAGCAAAGGTCGTGGGTTCGCATCCACCATTCGATACTGTCCTGAATAAGTACATAGTAGAGCCATGCTGCAGCAATATTAATAGTATAATACCAGCGTAAACTAGCAGCTTAATGGTGCTGTGTTTCGTATGGTGAGTGTAGAGAACTGAAGACCCTTTTTACTGGAAAAGAGGCGTTCTATTTTAGTCCTCACGGCTGACAACGCATCTCCATTTTAATTCGCTAACGATGATAGATGTAGATGTCTATGGGCCACAGCAACCACTTATCATCACGTGCACTCTGTGCTCGTTTGTCACCCTATCCTATAAAAAAAGAGTAGTTACAGAGAATATTAGTAATGATAATAGCATTACTATTATTTTATTATAATGCTATGAAACTAACGCTTTTTTATCTTGATTTTCTTAGTTATAAAGACGTTCTTTGTTATAAATATTATAAAACTCGTTTAAACTGCTCACGTTATAGCAAGTCCAAAGATTGAAACAGCGATTAAAAAAAAAACTACTGTGTAAAAAAGTTTACTGAAAAGCGTACAGTTTTATACCCGATGTCATTACCACTACTAAGACGAATATAACTACAACCTGAATGTTAACATCTATTTCGCTATTTAAGTTACAGAGCGTGCCAAAAAATAGACTTACATATATAAATACATTCGAAAAACTTTATCCTACGTCTGTGGCAGTCGGTTGGTAGTTAGCTGTCCTAGTCCGTCAGCTGGTAATTAGCAAACCAAAGCATTTTCAGAACAAAATGAAATTTGGTCATTTGACAACTGGTTCTTGTTAGAAAACTATTTTTCAACGCCTATAACATATTTTGTATTTTAGCTGCTTTGAATTTTGTTATGTATTTGGATATATATTTTTTTAATTTCGTGGGTGTCGTAAGAGCTGAAAGAGGCAAATAAATCAGGAGATGGTCAATACGGTCTTCTTATTCGTATTAATCACTACAAATAAAAATAAAAACTATGGTTGCCAACAAGCTGCCAAGGGTGGCAAGTATGGCAAATATCCCACATATGAGAAAATCTATGGGGCGCATAATGTAAACATTGACAGTGGACTATAATAGGCTAATAGGTAACAGTAACGATAACTCAATAAATGAATCGAACCATTGTTTTCCCATGAATTTAAGTTTTTCTTTTGTTTTGACCTATTACATTGAGACATTCATCAGATTTTGTTTGCTTTATTACCTATTTTAGTACGCACTATCAAAAGTCAACTGACTGTTGTCAGTCTGACAAAAGTCTAAACAAAGATTCCATAGTTTCCACGCTTAGAAGCAAGTTGGCAACTGCAGCTTTTTATTTTTTCAGTTGGTATCAGAAACTCTTCTTCTCCTTTATTAGCCCTTAGCTGTCCATTGCTGGATATGAGCCTCTTCTATTGTGGGGAGGATTTGTCATAACTACCAAGCTCAATCGCAATTAAAAAAGTTGTAGGGAGCGTTATAATATGCTTAAGTAGTACACACAACATGAGTAGAGAGTTAATATAATATTGGAATGGCTAAATTCTAACGCACAATAACGGTAGTCTATACCCAATACTTATTAAAACTGTAGATAGTGTGACAACTCATCCCTATTATTCATAAATAATAATTAAATTAAATATAAAGCCTTTTAAAATATCATAGAAATTTTATTTTAAACAATTAAAATGCATTAATAAGCATTCAGTTCAAATATATTAATTTTGAATATTGACTGTTATAGTATAGTAAACGCATAATATTTTTTATCTCTAAATTTATTAACTTTCTGCTTAAAATATTCCAAATATATTAAATAATTAAAGTACAAGTCGATTTTATTGCAATAATGAAAGTAAGTAACATTTGTAATATAATTGAAAAAAAAATGGGTCAAAAATTTACGTTAATGAGGATATTCTTGTATTACTGGAGTTTGTTCATGTAATGATTGCTTATATGAAGGCCGTTCTCGGAGACACATACCAATGGGTGTACATATATATGGGGTGGTTACTTCTTGGAAAATAGGCAGTTTATATAAACGCTTATAAAATTTTCATAGATGATTGAATTGTCACTTATGTGTCAAATCTTTCTAATCCAGGCTGTCCCAATTGTTTTAACAATTATTTAAAAAATTCTGCCGATTAAGTCTTCGCTTTTCCTCGAAATTTTTGTCAGATTTGGGTTGATTATGATAACTTGACTTTTACTGCATTGCATTGTCGACATTTAACTGGAGAAGAAATGTTGAATAGTGGGAATACTGCAGGCTGTTGCTTTTTAACGTGACGTTTCTGCGGCAATGGGCACCAGGCAAAATTTGATATGGAGGTTGTGGTCACGCTACCATACCACGGGGGAGATGGCGGAGAGATATCCAGAACCAAGCCGCATTACTACACCCAAATAAGACCGTTTTTCGCAAACACAAAGGCGACGGCGATGCAATTAGTCTAAAGGCTACAGTTTAAACAGCAGGTGTTTGAGAATAACCAAACTGTGAGGAGGAGACATCACGAAGTCAAACTTCATGCTCGTAGACCACTTCGGGTTCCAGCTCTAAGACAGAGACATTTTCATATATCCTCTATTACGAATCCAAGTACAAGATGAAATGCCTCGTTTCCACTAAACAGGATCTCCGGTTCTCTACACTCACCACACGAAACACAGCAACATTAAGCTGGTATTTTACGCTGGTATTCTGTGAGAGCGTGGTCCCTCCGAAGTCGAGCCAACCCATTCGTGCTACAACTATACTACTAATGTATGGCTCTACCACATAACCATGTTGTCTTGTTTTGTTGTAAAACTCTTGAAAAGAACATAATGCATGCATTTATTCAATGTGTGATAATAGTGTAAAACATGAAATAATTACGTAATTATATAAATTTGATTATAATACTGTAATACAAGGAATATTTCATTAATAATGTTTATCATTTAATTAGTTACAACATTATTATTTGACGTGATACATCTAGTTTCATTCAGAATAATTCGTAAAATTTTCCAATTTTATTACAAAATTAGCTGTTCCCCGTGACTTCGCCCGCGTGTGATTTAGGTTTTTAATTTTTTGCGCGGAACCCTGTTTCTTTTTCTAAAAAAAGTAGCCTTAGTTACTCCTTATAACATTAGCTGTCTACCATTGAAAGTCCAATCAAATCGGTCAAGCCGTTTCGGAGATTAGCCGGAACAAACAGACAGACAGACAGACGGACAGACTGACAAAAATTTTAAAAATTGTGTTTTTGTTATAAGTACCATATATACTTTCATATGCATTTAGTCTAAAGCTGTTATTTTGACGTTACAAACAGACACTCCAATTTTATTTATTTATACAATACAAACACTCACGCCTGTCACCCAGAGGGGTAGGAATAGACTACGGATTTCCATTTGGCGCGATCCTGACACACTTCTCTCGCCTCCTTTACATCCATATATTTATATTTATTTGTATAGATTAAATAACCTCCAAAAACCTTTACTTTTCTTTTATATTATATAAGAACTAATTCACTCGAATAATTACTCACCATTATGATTGTCGGACTTTTAATGACTTCGTAGTCATATTTCTTAATGAACATTAATAGCAGTTATAATTTTAGGTTAAAATAATTACGTATTCCCGAACATAAAGATAAATCTTTATTAACGGAGCCGTTGGGAAATTACAAAGAAAGGTAATGATTTGCAGATTTTGTAATCAAATCTAGCGGGTACTAACTTCTAGCTAATAACTACCTCTTAAACTTTGGAGCTTTTTTTTTTTTTTTTATAGGAGAGGGGGCAAACGAGCTATTCTAGATTTTAAAATTCACTTCATTTAACATACCCTTTTATAAAATTTTATTTAAGTTCATATCATTATAACTACTTGATCATATCAATCCCAAACTATATGGTAGATATGACAATGAGTCATTTCAATCCTAAACTATTACGTAAATGGCGTCTACTCAGCACAAATATTATAGAAACCACATAGTATATAACGCTGATTTTCAGTAAACGCCAGAGACATAGGTGCTATAAAATAAACTTAGCTAATCACAGGTTCCAACATAAAAATAAAAATACACTCTTATAAAATTTGTAAATAATAATTAAAAAAAACTGTTAACATTTAGAAAAAAAAGGCACAATAATAAGCCAACGCAACAAAAAGCGTTACAAAAGGCGTATGCAAGGCACAAGCCACACAATTAAATTATTTAATAAAATACAAAAGTAAAATATATCGAGAATTAAGCAAGTATTTTTATAATATACAAACACAGTATACTTCATAAGAAAGTTGTGATATATCGACACAGAACTATACTAACTCTGCAAATTTAAAAGATATTCTTTTAATTTTACTTTAAAAGTGCAAACTGTTCCGCTGCTTTTGATCGGAGGTGGTATATTATTCCAATACTTTGTGGCAGCATACCGAAAGCTACTACGAAACGCAGCCGTTCTCTGTTTTGGGTACAACAAGCGAACAGTTTACCGTAAGCAACGTTGCGAGAAACTGAGCTTCTCATATAAGTATTTCGGTTGTTGATTTTGTAATATTTTATAAAGTAAGCAACTGTAGTGAAGCGATCTACGAGATTTCATGTTAATAAGTTTGATCTGATTTAAAAACGGTGTCACGTGACCTCTACGAGGGATTCGAAAACAGAACCTAGCGCATGCATTTTGTACTCGTTGTATAATGAGTTTGGTTTGCGCAAGCAAACACTCTCCCATGACAATATCAGCATAATTTAGCTTTTTTTTATAGAAGAGGGGGCAAACGAGCAGGCGGCTCACCTGATGGTAAGTGACTACCGCTGCCCATGAACAACCGCAACACCAGGGCAATTGGAGATGCGTTGCCGGCCTTTTAGAAAGGTGTAAGCTCTTTTATTGAAGGTTCCTAAGTCGTATCGGTCCGGAAAATTCGCTGGTGGTAATTGATTCCACAAGGAAGTTGTGCGAGGGAGAAAACTTCTTCTAAACCGCACAGTGGTGGACCGCCAATCATCCAGACGGTATGGATGGTAACGCGAGTTTTGTCGCGATGTGCGATGGTGAAATTGAGCGGCTGGAATTAGTCCGAACAATTCCTCAGAGCACTTCCCGTGATAGATGCGATAAAATACGCAAAGAGATGCAACATCTCCACGCAGTGCCAGTGTATCGAGCCGATCAGATAGAACTCGGTCGTTGACGATTCGAACTGCTTTGCGCTGGATGCGGTCAAGTAGAAGGAGCTGGCACTGGGGTGCCCCGGCCAGAGATGAGAACAGTATTCCATGTGGGGCCGAACTTGCGCTTTGTAAAGTTGTAAGCGATGTGCCGGCATGAAATACTGTCTCCCTCTGCTGAGCACGCAAAGCTTTTTAGAGGCCAATTTGGCCTTTCCTTCCAAGTTACCACGAAACCGCACACTATTCGATATGTTGACTCCAAGGATTCCGATACTAGCTGAGGCAGCAAGGGGAATGCCTTGAAACTGAGGAGATACGACAAAGGGGTTCTTTTTTAGCGGTAAACGCGCAAACTTGTGTCTTCTGGGGATTGAACTGGACTAGATTTAGTCGGCCCCAATCCGAGACTTTGTTAAGCAAAGACTTGAGTTCAGACACAAGTGTGTCCCGATACTCAGCGACGTTTTCCCGAGAAATATTGGCACGGCTGGTATATAAGGCATCACCAGTGCTGTCGTCTGCATAGCAATGAATGCTACCAGTTAGCAACATATCATTGATATGCAGGAGAAACAGCGATGGTGATAGCACGCATAGTTTTGGAACACCAGCGTTGATAGGCTTGAAATCAGAGCATGCACCGTCTACTACGACCTTGATGTTCCGATCAGCAAGGAAACTGGTGACCCGTTTGCAGAAATTGGAAAAAGCTTCGAGAGTATTAGTGACTCACAAAGTTGAACTCACAATTCTTCACTTAGGAATTATATGATATTTTTAATCTGTAAAAACAATTTTTTAATGTATGGGTAACATGATTTTGAAACCTAAGTCTACTATCCATAATATACCCAATTTACGAACTTCGGATACCTGTTCAATTTGGTTGCCACCAACAACAATTTTAAGCATATGAGCATTTATTCGTTCCATTCATTTCTTTGACCCCAAAATCATGAATTTTTAATGATTTTCTTCTTCTTCGGCTATACTTAATGTCTTCTCATGACAGAATTCTGCCATCGACTTAGTATTCCTTGTCATATAATGTTTTCTGATGTAAATATAACAAATTGTTTCATTCACGTATTAACCTAAACTAATATTGACATTGCTACTGTTATCGCAGTTTTATTGTTTTCTGTGTCAAATATTTCACTCTTATGTTTTCATAGACATCGTTTTTGGATTTTCCCTACCTGTGATATTGAATTCAAGATAAGCTTTGATTTTTAAAATTTTATATCAAAATAAGTTTTTAGCATTTTTATATTTAAGGTTTTATTGTACTTTATTATTTTATAACCAACAGCAACCATTCCGTGCTATATCTTTACAAAAATATATAAACAATAATGGCATATCTTTATATATAAAGTTTCGTTGTGTGTGTATTCGTAATTCTTCTTCTCCTAAACGGCTTGATCGATTTTGATAATTTTTATAGGGTACTTATTTGATGGGATTTTTTATATTTATTTTTTATAGGATAAGGGTGACAAACGAGCACACAGTCCACCTGATGGTAAGTGGTTGCTGTGGCCCATAAGCATCTACATCTATCTTCGATTACGAATCAAAATGCAGATGCGTTATCATCCGTGAGGACTAAGATGGAATGCCTAATTTCCAGTAAAAAGGTGTCTCCGGATCTCTTCACTCACCATACGAAACACAGCAGCGTGAAGCTGCTATTTTACGCTGGTATTCTGTGAGAGCGTGGTCCTTCCCCGGTCGAACCGACCCATTCGTGCAACAACTATATCAGTAATAACTATATCAGATGGAATCAGTTGGATGATTCTTAACTATATAGAAAAGGAGCACTAGAGGGGAATTTTAGGATTTACTCAAGCTCGTCAGATTAAGGTAAGGTTTATTACGCGTTAATTACGAGATAAAAAGTGTTAATTTAGAAAATCGGACGATGTTAGCGTATCATAAGGGAGTGGAAGGGTTAAAAAGTTGCATAGCAAAATGTAGTACAGTAGTTTTGCAAAATAAATATCATATTAAAATGTACAAAAAATTATCCTAACATCATAATAAACGAAATCTCATCCACCTGGAAGGAAAAGAAATCTTTAAGCATCTGACGACGAAAACAAGGCACGCAGTAAGAGAATGCTATGGCTACTTTCATCCTCGGTTAAGAATTAAAATGTAAATACGTTCTCACCCCTGAGGCCTAGGATGGCATTGCTCGTACCTTTCAAGATTTATTACACCACGTCACTCAGAATTAGCCTTATGGTGCTATTTTGCGTGCTATTTAACGCTGGCATTCTGTAAGAGCGTGTTTCTTCTCAGTGATATCAGTTCTCACAGAACAATCCATAATATAAAAATGAATTGCTGAATGTGTTGCTAAGTGCAAATCTCGAGAGCTGCTGAATCGATTTCGCTAATTCTTTTTTAATAATATTCCTTGAAGTACGAAGATGGTTCTTACGGAGAGAAAAATTTAAAAAAAAATTGCCTGAAAAAGTCTAAAAACAACACTTTTCTATATTCCCGTACAAAAGATTCGTAATAATGCTTTAAAGTCAATTTGATCTTTATTACCATACTATAAAGTTTTAGTCTTTTTGGAGGGGTTCCTGGTAGGCAAAACAATTGATTGACATTAGTATCCTATAAATAATATTTGTCAATGTTTATACACACTGGCAGATAGCTTATGTTATAAGGAGTAACTTGGGCTGCTTTTATTTAAGGGTTCCGCGAAAAATAACTCCACGCGGGCAAAGTCGCGGGGAACAGCTAGTGTATAATAAAACTTTTAACGTTACATCGATATATAAAAGATTTGGCTTTTCGAATCAAAAACCTACTTTTTGTCGATTTTATTTGTAGCCAAAAGTTGATAGCTAAAACTAGTTTAAACTAAACCTTTTATAATTTGCTCAGCATCTTTGATAATATTTCTATGAAAATTAAACTCTTCCATTGATAGTTTACTCAGCAGTAAATTTGTTAGCAAGAGATGGGAAGCGGCATCTTTTTGACAAAAGTTTAAAATTATAAAGTGTATTTGCCAAACAGCCTGACGAGCAATTATGATGAATACCCTCTTATAAGGAATCTACTATAGATATTATAGTGGAACATTCGGAAAAGTTAGTTACCATAGAGTGATCATTTAACATTTTTGAAAATGAACAACTAGTGCCAATATTTCACTACTATGAGAAAACTACTTTCAGTGGTAAACGCATTTCATACTAATGGTGATAAACAGTACACGAGCTGCAAAACACTTGAAATGTCGCTAGAAAAAAAATCATGTTAAGCGAAACGCCATAAAATTCAAAAGATGGTTTTATTCAATTTCCGATCTGGCTTCGCCGGGGTAGGATATTATAATGTGGCGCTATTTATAAATTTTACAAATATTTCGTTTATTCAAAAAATATCTTCAATGTTTTCAGATAAAATATAGCAAAGACCACTCCAGTTTTATTACAATCGTTCCAGCAGAAAGATATTCTAATTGCGTCAAAATTTTTTCGGGTGTTTCTGCCTGTGCTCAGCTGTGGGACATATACAGGCTGTTACTTATTTTTTATTTCTTCTGTATTTTGAAATATTTGTCTTTATATAATTTTACCTTTCAATCCTACACGAATTGAATTTTAAATGGTTCACTTCGAATTTATTTGTCATCGTCGTCACACGCGTCTGGTGTGCAAATCAATCATATGTCAATCCAAACTGAATTATCCGAAAGTAGGCTGAGGTTGCGCGTTTGTTTCCATTACTATTATTAAAATTCACACGTCACTTTCAATTTACCTTAAACATTTTTGAAGTAAAAACTTCTTTAGGCACGTTGGGCAATTTTGGAATAGGGAAAAAGCACTGAAGTTGCGTGACCAACACACACACGCACACACACACACGCACACACGCATACACGCACACACTAACATATATTTATATTTATATATATACCTAATCAGGTACAAAACTTTTCTTTTAGAATGCTGGCCACAAAAAAGTTTATTGAATTGGAATTTAGAATTGTTCATGAAAATTAAACTGTACACTTTTTAGAATTTTACTATACTTATCTTCATGCACAATCCCTGACGGGGTAGCCAGAGAGAATCTTAATCTTATATATATATCTTATAATATCTTCTTCATGCATGCACGTCTAGGTATCCGAGTACTTTTGACCCTACCCTCTTCGAGCAATTTGCTCACATGGTCTCCGAAAGTTAGTCTCGGTCTACCTCGACACCTTTTAATATTAACTTTCGCGCTATATATTTTCTTCACCATTCGGTCTTCACTCATTCGCTCAACGTGCCCAAACCACCGAAGCACGCCCTTATCAATAATTTTACTCATTTTTAAATATGGAGTGGACGCTTAAAGAAGACCGTGTTGCAGTTATTGCGTTGCATCGTTGCGGTTACGCGCCAATTCAAATTTTGACATACTGAAAAATTTTAATATAACCAAAAGATTCGTTTATCGTACCATCAAACGATACAATGAAGACTCTAGTGTAGATGACAGGTCAAGAAGTGGTCGCCCTCGGTCTATTAGGACTCCAGCAGTGAGAAATGCTGTGAAGGCACGAATTCAAAGAAATCCCAAACGTAAGCAGAAACTGTTGGCCCTTCAGATGGGGTTAAGCAGAACCACAGTGAAAAGGGTGTTAAATGAAGACTTAGGGCTTCGGGCATATCGAAGAAAAACAGGACATCGTTTGAATGCTCGTCTAATGGACCTGAGACTGAAGAGATGCCGCGTTTTGTTGAAGCGGTACGCGGGAAAAAAATATCGGGAAATTTTTTTTTCGGTTGAAAAAAAATTTACCGTAGAAGAGAGCTACAACAAACAAAATGATAAGATGTACGCACACTAGTGAAGAAGCGAGCAACCATATTCCGCGTGTTCAACGAGGTCATTTTCCATCCTCGCTCATGGTATGGTTGGGAGTTTGTTATTGGGGCTTAACAGAGGTACATTTTTGTGAGAAAGATGTAAAAACGAATGCAGTTGTGTATCAAAATACAGTCCTGACGAACCTTGTGGAACCTGTTTCTTATACCATGTTCAATAACAGGCACTGGGTATTCCAACAAGATTCGGCGGCAGCTCATAGAGCGAAGAGCACACAAGACTGGCTGGCGGCGCGTGAAAGCGACTTCATCCGGCACGAAGACTAGCCCTCCTCCAGTCCAGATTTGAATCCGTTAGATTACAAGATATGGCAACACTTAGAGAAAAAGGCGTGTTCAAAGGCTCATCCCAATTTGGAGTCACTCAAGACATCCTTGATTAAGGCAGCCGCCGATATTGTCATGGACCTCGTTCGTGCTGCGATAGACGGCTGGCCGCGAAGATTGAAGGCCTCTATTCAAAATCACGGAGGTCATTTTGAATAAACTTTAGTGTCATAAGAATTTATGTTTTGTTAAGTTCATTTTGGTATATAAATAATTACATAATGAATAAACTTGTTTCAATTATTTTATTCATTATGTAATTGCAATTTGATATAACTTAACCTAACCAACAATTTTACCATTATAGCTAATAAGTTTGATAATTTTAATGTTGTTAAAAAATTAATTTTGTAACTATAAGATAACCGTATGATTCATCATAATCATTCATCATCATTACAGCCCTTCACACGTCCATTGCTAAACAGGGCTCTCCCTCCCCCAAGGCCACAAAGCATGGTCTCTACGGTAGACATCCTGCATGTTTTACCAGGTCGTCACTCCACTTAGTGGGCCGACGCCCTACACTTCATTTACCGATACGAGACTGCCACTCGAGAACCTTTCTTCTTCATCGGTTGGCGGTTCTTCGAGCTATATGGCCAGCCCATTGCCACTGCAGCTTACTAATCCGTTGGGTTTTTTTTTATATAATAAGGGTGACAAACGAGCACACAGTCCACCTGATGGTAAGTAGTTACTGTGGCCCATAGACCTCTACATTTATCTTCGTTTGCGAATTAAAATGCGGATACGTTGTCAGCCGTGAGGACTAAGATAGAATGCTTCTTTTCGAGCAAAATAGGTCTCCGGTTCTCTACACTCATCATACGAAATACAGCAGCATTGTGCTTCTATTTTACGCTGGTATTCTGTGAGAGCGTGGTCCTTCCCCGGTCGAGCCGACCCATTCGTGCTACAAATATACTATTAATAAAGCTGCAGCATAACTCTACCACGTAAAATATATGGGATATGACGGTTACTCTGGTTTTAATGCGGATATCCTCGTTTTTAAGTCGATCATGCAGAGAAATCCCAAGAATAGCCCTCTTCACAGTTCGCTGGGACAGATATATCGCTCCATCCAAAGTTCTCAGACTTATGTGGTTGGTTATGTGGTCTGATAAAAAAAATAGCAATAATGGAATTTAATATAGGCATAATAATCATAATTATGAGTAGTGGTTTGTAAGTGTGATTTTGTGTTTGAAGTGGTGTTTGTAGAACACTTGAATATATACTATACTATACTAGAAAATACTTAGAAATATT
The DNA here is from genome assembly GCA_963668995.1 of Parnassius mnemosyne. NCBI lineage: Eukaryota > Metazoa > Arthropoda > Insecta > Lepidoptera > Papilionidae > Parnassius > Parnassius mnemosyne. The sequence continues at coordinate 8,262,148 of CAVLGL010000001.1, read as the reverse complement.
AAACTTTCGGGCTTTATTAAGACAACGGAGGAGCGAAATAATATCAAAACATTTCATGAAGAGCGTATTCCTGTCCATAACACTAGACTACGTACTGCTAATCTCAATAACAATTTCAGTATCCGGATAAGTATAACCGAAACAGTTAATTTTGCAAGAAGAATATGAGCACTTTGATCTGAAGATTATGCAGATCTTTAGATCAAAGTGCTCTTATTGTGGAGTTTCAAGAAAATTATAAAAGGTTTTTTTGACATTTAGAAATAAACAGTCTAGGTTAAGATTCTAGTTCAGGCTGATATGTACCAGTTGTTAGAAATCATGTTCTTCTTTAATTGTTAGATACAATGTATATTTGAGAGATTTTATATATAGATATATACATACAGATCATATCGATTGCTTCAATAAAATAGTGATTGTCTATTTACTAGACAAGTCCACACAAAGAGCACAGATATCACACGAAGGAACCGTTTCATAGGTGGCAGTAAGAAATCGCAGGATTTAAAGTTCACTGATTTGAATAACTGAAACTGCAACTGAGCGTAAAGAAAATAATCCCCGTCACTTGCCAGAAGTTTGAGAATAGTTGAATTTAAATTGAAGCACTATTTTCTTCTTTAAAGTATCACGAACATTTTCGTATACATGACATCACTTGCAGGTTTATGCGCTATCTGTAAATTTCACTGTACGCGAGAAAGCTGTATTCCATCCCCTCCGGCACCAATGAAATTATTAATTTCAATTTCAAGCGCTGATTTAACATGTTGTGGTCAGCGGTGCAGGTAAACATAGCGGGGAAATAAAATAAATATTCTAAAGATATTATATAAATAACAGAAACGTTTCAATGTAAGAAACGACTCAGCCTATACTACAAAATTAAATTCATATTTTTCTTTAACATATCCCAATTACATAAAGATAATATCATAAAGCAAATTTCAGCATTCCTGCAAAGCCGTAACAAGAACACAACGATGTGCACTAAAATATTTATGAGGGTTATCGCCAGACGTATGGAGGCAGTGAAGCGATTTATGACACGCCAATTTTGTAATCCACTTTGGGTATTTTTATGTGCATTGCATGTGTGATAGCGAAATATAATAGTAACGGCGAGTACTATCGTGAAGTTCTCTAACTCACGTGTTAAATACAAGTAATCTTGTCGAAATTCGGTATATTAAAGATATTAAAATTAATTACCTAAGATTTGCATAAACATAAAATAATGTACCTTGTGTAATTTGAAGAGCACCGTCCTCAATTGCTTGCACTATCACCGTCACCAATATCCCCAACACAATTAGACTCGGAACTAAGTAAACTACAATAATCCGACGCGTGTTGTCCGTCTAAACTGATGCCTATTAGGGGAAATAGGCTATATTATGGCTGAACGCTAAGTGAGCAGTGAAATTCGACCGATTCGAATTGGTTAAAGTAATTTGTACGAAAATATCATGTATGTATGTTGACTTTATTTTACCTGCCTTGACGGCAACACACACAACATGATATTTTTTTCCGCACAGTACAGTTTGAATAATATATGTTTCATTCCTCTCCTTGTATAATTAAGACCAAAAAAAGGAATGAAATTTTTGATATTTACGTATTTAATATTATATTTTAATTTTGTTCAACATTTTCCTTCATCTTCTTCTTCGTTTATTATATCTCTTTGGTGTGATTTAAAAGGAACATCAAATTTAAGACATGCCGTCGTATCGATGCTACGGCACTATGCTACGCTGCGCACTGCTACGCTATGCTATGGCGCTACGGCAGAGCATATGAGAGAGAAAGCTGATGCTTTCAAATGCTTGTTTTTTAATGAAGCAATGTAATTTATCTTAAACATCGAGAATTCAAATAACTTAAATTAAGCGCGATGAAGTTCGTAAAATTAGTTTTGTTCAAGGGATCGTTTTTTAAAGAAATCTTATTATTAAAAAAATATATGTACAGAGATCCTACACATTGAATAAACCTATTTGTACGGATTTTATCACCAGATGGAAGTTAGCATAGAACATTCTTTTTTTTAACTAAACTGTATGCCAATTAATTGCTCCATAAATGCTCCAGCAGAATCCGAAATTGCTCCACCTCTATTGTTATTAGTTATTTTATAATTAATTTTAAAAAAAATTAAGTATCAAAAATTTAATTTTGCTATAAAGTATAAAATATCTACTTTTTTAAATTAAACTGTATGCCAATTAATTGCCCCTTAAATGCTCCAGCAGAATCCGAAATTGCTCCACCTCTATTGTAATTAGTTAATTTATAATTAATTTTTAAAAAAATTAAGTATCGACAATTCAATTTTGCTATAAAACATAAAATATCTACGTTTTAAAATTAAATTAAACTGTATGCCAATTATTTGCTCCTTAAATGCTCCAGCAGAATCCGAATTTGCTCCATCTCTATTGCTATTAGTTAATTTATAAATAATTTTTAAAAAATTTAAGTATCGATAATTTAATTTTGCTATAAAACAGAAAATATATAGTTTTTAAAAATAAACTGTATGCCAATTATTTGCTCTTTAAATGCTCCAGCAGAATCCGAAATTGCTCCACCTCTATTGCTATTAGTTAATTTATAATTAATTTTTAAAAAATAACCAGAAGGAAGTTAGCGTAGAACATTATTTTTTTTAATTAAATTGTATACCAATTATTTGCTCCTTAAATGCTCCAGCAGAATCCGAAATTGCTCCACCTCTATTGTTATTAGTTATTTTATAATTATTTTTTTAAAATAAACCAGAAGGAAGTTAGCGTAGAACATTATTTTTTTAAATTAAATTGTATACCAATTAATTGCTCCTTAAATGCTCCAGCAGAATCCGAAATTGCTCCACCTCTATTGTTATTAGTTAATTTATAATTAATTTTGAAAAAAATAACCAGAAGGAAGTTAGCGTAGAACATTATTTTTTTTAATTAAATTGTATGCTAATTAATTGCTCCTTAAATGCTCCAGCAGAATCCGAAATTGCTATACATCTATTGCTATTAGTTAATTTATAATTAATTAAAAAAAAATAAGTATCGAAAACTTTATTTTGCTATAAAACATAAAATATCTAATTTTTAAAATTAAACTATATGCCAATTGATTGCGTCTTAAATGCTCCAACAGAATCCGAAATTGCTCCACCTCTATTGCTATGAGTTGATTTATAATTAATTTAAGAAAAAAAAGAATCGAAAATTTAATTTTGCTATAAAACTTAAAATATCTGCTTTTTAAAATTAAACTAAATGCCAATTAATTGCTCCTTAAATGCTCCAGTAAGAACCGAAATTGCTCCACCTCTATTGCTATTCGTTAATTTATAATTAATTTTGAGAAAGAGTGATCCCATTTGAGTAATAGCGCCATCATCAATAGAATGTAGTAACATTCTATAGTAAAATTCATTTTATCGAATAAAAATTGATTGACTCTCAAAAGTGGTACGTATTATAGATGCTAAATGGCATAAACCCAAAAAAATAATATTGATGGGTGAGTTTTGAAATTATGGAATCTTAGGAATGGATTAGACGACCATCTTAATATTTTTTTTTGTTAGTGCCATCTAGCGTCTTTTCTACGTACCACCATGAGAGTTAACCAATTTTGATTTGATAAAATGACTACTTATAGAAAGAAAGAAATAGATGGTGCTATTAAAAAAATACGTATATAATAGATAGTAATTACCTAATTAACAAACAAAACAGATATGTCTCTTCTTAAGATCGAAGAAGATGATGCATTGTGACATATCTGTATATAATTTTATGTAAATAAATGAATGATACACACCATTCAAAAGTCATTGATGAATAATTGAAATGTTTCCCTGTAATACAAAAGTTTCTCTTCTGTCGTGTGTCTTCACGACACACACTGTTTTTTGTAACGCTTTTGTAATATATTTATATAAGTAACATAACAGCGACATGACCTAGTTCAAGCATTTTATAATTGCAATTAAATATTTTATTTGATAGCAATGGATGGGAAATTTGGCATAATTAATGGAGTACTTTTATCTGTCGGCATATTATGTATGATGTAGAGCGAAGTTAAGTTTTATCCACTTTCCCTCCCCCTCTCGGTTGAGCAGTTCTCGCAGTTCTCACCGGGCGGCTAAGGTTTATGTGCCGTTCGCGCGCACAGCCAAGTATTGAATTATTTTAATTTTACATTATCTCTTAAACTATGAGTCCAAATAACATGGTATAAGGAACAAGGTTTATCTTCATAAAATTGTCTTGATGATGAAGTAACTTTTGTTCGTAAGGATAAATAGGCCATGCCTAATAATAACGCTCATAAATCACTTTATTAATTTTCAATATTTTTTGTCATAAAATACCTAATTATGGCTGATGTATAAGAAATAGACATATGGTATCGCGGACTTTTTTTTAGACGGAGTAAAGATCTATGTTTTTCTAGAACATTATATTTACGTATCCCTAACGATAACACCAGCGTACGCGGATAAATCCTTTCGAGAGTGCGTTTTCTTCTGACTTGCTTAACAAATATCCATATTTTAGGCTAGCTGAGCGATATAGCTTAATGTCAGATAGCCTATACTATTCCACATGAATCTGGCTATAATATACAAAAATAATTTTTCAAATCGGACTGGTAGTTCCAGAGATTAGCGCGTTTAAACAAACAAAAAAACAAAAAACTCTTCCGCTTTATTATATTAAGTATATAATATATATATACAAATAAGTATATATAAATAACTTACATAATATATACATTGTATATTACAGAGTACCCAAATATATATATATATATATATATATATATATATATATATATATATATATATATATATATATAACATAACCTACATTTTATCCCAGAAAATTACGCTTAGAAAAGACGCTAGATGGCACTAACACAAAAAAATTATTAAGATGGTTGTCTAATCCATTCCTAAGAATCCATAATTTCAAAACTCACCCATCAATATTATTTTTTTGGGTTTATGCCATTTAGCATCTATTATACGTACCACTTTTGAGAGTCAATCAATTTTTATTCGAAAAAATGAATTTTACTATAGATTGTTACTACATTCTATTGATGATGGCGCTATTACTCAAATGGGATCACTCTTTCTCAAAATTAATTATAAATTAACGAATAGCAATAGAGATGGAGCAATTTCGGTTCCTCCTGGAGCATTTAAGGAGCAATTAATTGGCATTTAGTTTAATTTTAAAAAGCAGATATTTTAAGTTTTATAGCAAAATAAAATTTTCGATACTTAATTTTTTTTTAAATTAATTATAAATTAACTTAAAATAGATGTATAGCAATTTCGCATTCTGCTGGAGCATTTAAGGAGCAATTAATTGGCATACAATTTAATTTAAAAAAATAATGTTCTACGCTAACTTCCTTCTGGTTATTTTTTTAAAAATTAATTATAAATTAACTAATAACAATAGAGGTGGAGCAATTTCGGATTCTGCTGGAGCATTTAAGGAGCAATTAATTGGAATACAATTTAATTTAAAAAAATAATGTTCTACGCTAACTTCCTTCTGGTTATTTTTTAAAAAAATAATTATAAAATAACTAATAACAATAGAGGTGGAGCAATTTCGGATTCTGCTGGAGCATTTAAGGAGCAATTAATTGGTATACAATTTAATTTAAACAAATAATGTTCTACCCTAACTTCCTTCTGGTTATTTTTTTAAAAATTAATTATAAATTAACTAATAGCAATAGAGGTGGAGCAATTTCGGATTCTGCTGGAGCATTTAAAGAGCAAATAATTGGCATACAGTTTATTTTTAAAAACTATATATTTTCTGTTTTATAGCAAAATTAAATTTTCGATACTTAAATTTTTTAAAAATTATTTATAAATTAACTAATAGCAATAGAGATGGAGCAAATTCGGATTCTGCTGGAGCATTTAAGGAGCAAATAATTGGCATACAGTTTAATTTTAAAACGTAGATATTTTATGTTTTATAGCAAAATTGAATTGTCGATACTTAATTTTTTTAAAAATTAATTATAAATTAACTAATTACAATAGAGGTGGAGCAATTTCGGATTCTGCTGGAGCATTTAAAGAGCAAATAATTGGCATACAGTTTATTTTTAAAAACTATATATTTTCTGTTTTATAGCAAAATTAAATTTTTGAAACTTAATTTTTTTTTTTAATTAATTATAAAATAACTAATAACAATAGAGTTGGTGCAATTTTGGATTCTGCTGGAGCATTTATGGAGCAATTAATTGGCATACAGTTTAGTTAAAAAAAAGAATGTTCTACGCTAACTTCCATCTGGTGATTTTATCGTGTTTAATTTAACTTGCCTCAAAAGTCGGGCCGCATGCTCATTTGATATAAAAATACAAAGTCAAAGTTAAAAAGCTCGAAATATTAACGCAATAATTTATTCTCCTAAGATGCATAGCTATGGTATAATCCGAATATAATCCGTAACTTACTACGACGCGGCGAAACTGTGCATGAGGCTTAAAATTAGGTGACAGCTGTTAGCAGCCCTGGATATTGTACGGCTTAATTATTATGTTATTTTATTCAATTTAAATATTCTAAATTTGTTTACGCGTAGGGTTTTAAAGGTTACTTCTCAACCAAAATTAATATTTGGGCAAAAACACAATATGTAAATATAAACACATTATCCGTGTAGTAGTGGTGTAAGAAAATCGACTAGCCTATATCGTCCCGTGGGAATCCTAAGAGGCGACAGAGACAAACTGAGACTGCAGATGGGCAGCAGCATCGTCTTGGTAAAACTCAAAATATTAAAAAACTGCGGTTGCCGTCCCAGCTGTAAACCTTCTAAGCTTGGCAACTATGGCAAAAACTATTAATATATTGCTATCGATGGTGGAGGCCACATATTCAATATTGGACTTATATTAGATTGATGAATGTAAACATATTTTCTATAATCATTGTTGATTATTATGACTGATTAATTGATTGATGTTATAAATCTTCAGCTTGTTAAAATGTTCAGAATCTTTTCGGTATTACACCACAAATCGTCGCAAAAGAACACCGATGCATACGAAGAATTTCTTGGATGTTATTTAAAATTAAAAAAAAAGGCTACTAACATCTAATTGGGTCTTAAAATCTTCGTTTTGCCTTCCTTATCTCATGTTATGTTGAGTCAGGATAGCATGTCTTCCATTTTCCTCAGTTCATTTTCATCTCTACACTTTTATTTCTTAGGCATATCATCTCTAACACAGTTCAATCACTTTCATATCCAACGTCCTTCTACTACATCTACTTCTACTTTGACTTGGATCCTATAATAATTAATAAAATGAAATGTCAGTCTAAGTATACCACTATCAGACTTCAAGATAGGGTAGACTAATTATGCGGAGATCAAGCTCAAATTATTATGTAGAAGGAAAAGTTTCCCAAGTAAACTATGACAGCAACCCGGTGCCCGTTGAAGACCTCCAGTCCCCCTCCTACTTTACCGTGGGTAGGAGTAAAATTAAACGTTACATAACAAGTAAAATTAATTTTATTTAATATTACATAATATGTATAAAATGTGGGTCTATTTAATAAAAAAAAACATTATCGAGAATACAAGGAATAGATAACTTTTGCAAACTTAATTCGAACAGGAAGCGCAACTTTGCTCATGTATGCTATTTCTTAGAAAATTTTTTGCTAACAGAAGTATAAACAATATCTTTAAAATAGAGTGAAGTTTAAAATGTGTCTATATTTTCGTAGAAGGTTTGTTTTATTACACTTGCTGTACCCGGTGACTTTTTCCGCGTTGAATTTATTGCGATTGAGTTTCATGGGTTTTGTTTTGCACGAAACCTTAAAACATCAGCTATCTGGCAGTGAAAGTTCCGTCAAAATTGGTATAGCTATTTTGGAAATTAGCTGGATCAAACAGACAGACAGAAATTTTAATTTTTTTTTGTTATACATATCTACTCGTAAGTATAGTTTGAACTTTTAACTATATTTATTAAAAAATTGTTATTTTGACATTACAAACAGACACTTCAATTTTATTTATTTGTATGGAGAAATAGTGGAGTTTTCTCCTCAAGTCAAAAAGTCGTAAGCAACTTGCTTTATACGTAGGACACTCAATAAGGTTTAAAATATACAAAAAGTATTTTAGATACTATTAATATTTATTTTCCATCTTTTAAAAATATTCTCCATCATGCTCTATACAAAGTTCCATTCGTCTAAACCAACTCTGAAAACACTTTTGCCAGTCTTGATCTGACAGGTTGGAAATCGCTTCTTCATAGGCAGCCACGGCTTCTGGGCGCTTGAAAAAAACTTGCCTTTTATTTTCTCTTTGACTCTTGGGAACAAAAAGAAATCACAAGGAGCTAACTCAGGGCTGTAGAGTAAGTGACTAAGAGTTTCAACACCAGATTCTTATGCATCAGCATGATTCCCCGAAGCCCGGTCTTTGGTCTTCTCTCCCGTTTCAGTAGTCCATATATTTTCTGCCGTTACTGATGTTTGGTTATCATTAAGATTTATTTACCCCTTTTGAATTCAGAAAACCACCTAAAAATATTTGCGCATGATGGAGCTGAGTTCCCAAATGCTGATTGCAACCGTTGTCAACTTAATTGTTCGGTTAAAACAAATTTAAAATCATAATCAATCATAGCGCGCAAGTGTTCACAACATAAGCCTTCCCCAAGGAATGCTAAAAAGCACGTTCCTGAACCACCTGCATTCATTGGCTTCCTGCATGTTTTATCAGGTCGTTACACCATCTAGTGGAGGGACGCCCGACACTACGTCCGCGGGTAAGAAGCCGCCACTCCAAAACCTTTTTCGCCATTGGTTGTCGGTTCTTCGAGCTATATGGCCGGCCTATTGCCACTGCAGCATATCCTTTAGCCTTGACCTAGACCTTGAGCTTCCTCATCCGGCCAGCAGTAAGGGACCACGTCTCAGTTCCATAGGTAATCACTGGCAACACGCACTGGTTGTACAGTATGCATATAGTGAATAAGGTTAAATAATTAAATATTAAAATTAGTCATAATGTATTATATTAAATATAGTTAATTAAATTAATTAATTAATTCAAAAGCAGATGAAAACCCACGGCAGGGCATACCAAATGGCCTAGAGTTAGGGAGAAAGGGAAAAATGCGCGAAGTATTGAAGAACAATGTTTTGTACATTAAAGCATGGAGCGAACTGTCACGGAATCCCAGACGTCGCAGTTGTCAAGTAAGTCTGACCGGAATTAAGCCCTTTGCAGAAATGACTTCCTCATCCAATGATTTCTTCCTTTATCACACAGACAAATTTTGTTTTCTGCAAGCAGTCACTGAAACATGACGGTGAAGAGAGTTGACTGTGTTTACGAAAATGTCGTGTAGAGCCTTCTAGAATCACGCGTAAAGCGATTTTCTTTTAAAGACAGTCTTACATATGCTTTATAATTTTTTCGCATTGCTCGTTAGCTAAAATTTTAATATTTCACTACTGCCTTGTCTATGTTCTTATACCTATGTTCGGCAGTGGCCTCCGAAATGGCAAAATGCATCAAAGACCATCATTGGTTTTTGTTACGGTGATCGCGATTAGGTGAAATCCTAATCTTAATGCCACGTCTACATTAACAAGACGAGCAACATAAAATATGGGAGGAAAAAGTTTCTCCGTATTTTATATACAAATTTAAGACATTTTTTGTTCAATGTTTAATTAAATTTTAAGATAATATATATATATATCATTTTGTTTGATAACTTGTTGCTATCTTGTAGGTATTGACATTAACCCGTTGCTATAGAAATTATAGGATTTTTGATAAAAAAATTGCGACAAATAGTTTTGACAGTCCTCTCTTGATCTTAACCTAACACTACCGGTGTACTAAACGGTGGTAGAGCCACGCAGCAGTTTTTGCTGTTGCATGTATGGGTCGGATCGAGCCGGGTTGGTACCACGAACTCACAGAATACCGGCGTGAAGTAGAAGCTTTGCTTCTGCGTTTCGTCTGGTGAGTGCAGGTGGCCGGAGGCCCAATTCCCCCCCCCCCCCCCATCAACATAGTAGCGGAATTACACGAAGAACTACCCCAGGAGGGTACCAGCACCCCTGGCGAATCCCTCGCTGAGCATCCACGACCATGTTATTCCGATCCTGAGCGTGGGTGCTCAGGCTGCCCCGCGTATTCTGGGGGGGGCAAAATTCCGCTCAAAAGCATTAATGCTAGGGGCAAACTGAGCAAGAACACCAAGGCGACCCCTGCCACGCTATCCGTGAATTTCTGCAACATCAGGGGACTTCACTCTAACCTAAACGCCGTCCACTACCATCTCGAGACGGCGAAGCCGGCCTTGCTCTTTCTGACCGAGACGCAGGTTTTCTCTCCGGCTGATATTTCGTATCTCTCTTACCCGGGGTACAAATTGGAGCATTCCTTTGTGCCTCGGGCTGGAGTTTGCGTGTATGTCAGAGAGGACATCTGTTCTCGACGCCTCAGCAGTCTTGAAGGTTCGGACCTGTCCATCCTTTGGCTACGCGTAGACAGCGACGACCATCCGCGCGTCTACGGGTGCCTCTATAGGTCCCATAGCGGTAATGCCGAAACAGACCGACTCATCGACCACGTCCAAATGGCTACAGATTTCTTGCTACAACAGGTCCCATCCGCAGAGATCGTGATCCTTGGCGATTTTGCGAACGCCCACTATGCCGAATGGCTCGGTTCACGTCTAACCGATCATGCGGGGAGATCTGTTTATGACTTTGCCTTGGCATATGGTCTGACAACTGGTTACTTCGCCTACGCGGATTCCAGATGTGGAGGATCATACACCTTCCCTGTTGGACCTTCTGTTGACCTCTCATCCGGACGGATATCTGGTTTCCGTCGATGCCCCTCTCGGCTCTTCGGACCATTGTCTGATCCGGAGTGTGGTGCCACTCACGCTCCCATCGCGGTTGCGTTCTGCAGGTTGCCGCCGTGTTTGGCATTACATTTCGGCGGATTGGGACGGAATGCGGTCCTTCTTTGCATCCTACCCATGGGGGCGGGTTTGCTTCTCGCCGGATGATCCCAGTGCTGTTGCTGACTCTGTCACTGATGTGGTGCTACAGGGAATGGAACTATTTATTCCATCATCTGTGGTACCCATCGGAGGCAGATCTCAGACTTGGTTTGGTCGCTCCTGTAAGACTGCATTACGCAGTAAGCAGGAGTGTTATCAAGCCTGGGCTGCGGCTTCGGCGACTCGGGATGTAAATACCAGCACACTTAAAAAGAAGTATAACTTCGCCTCCAGGTCCTTCAAAAGAGTTATTGCCAAGGCAAAGTCAGAGCACATAGGCAGAATTGGCGAGAAACTAGTTCGCCTTCCTTCGGGAACCCGTGCATTCTGGTCTCTCGCCAAGGCTGTCCAAGGGAATTTCTGTAAGCCATCACTACCATCTCTGCACAGGGGGGATGACTCACTGGCCCATGACGCAAAAGACAAAGCCGACCTTTTAGGCTCCCTTTTTGCGTCCAACTCGACTCTTGATGACGGGGGGAAAACACCGCCGACCATCCCGCGGTGTGAGTGCTCCATGCCGGATGTGCTGTTCTCACAGCGCTCGGTTCGCAAAGCACTGCTCTCCCTGGACATCCAGAAGTCGAGTGGGCCTGACGGAATCCCCCCAATTGTGCTGAGGACGTGTGCTCCGGAGTTGGCACCGGTCCTAACGCGTCTTTTCCGGTACTCCTACTCCCAAGGCGTAGTCCCGAATTCATGGAAGACAGCTTTTGTCCACCCGATCCCTAAAAAAGGCGACCGCTCAGATCCATCCAACTATAGGCCTATCGCGATCACCTCCTTGTTCTCCAAAATAATGGAATCCATTATTAACTGCCAGCTCATCCGGTACCTTGAGGATCACCAGCTGATTAGTGACAGCCAATACGGTTTTCGTCGGGGTCAATCAGCTGGTGATCTTCTGGTCTACCTGACCCATAGATGGGCGGAGGCAGTAGAGTCCAAGGGGGAGGCGTTGGCCGTTAGTCTGGACATTGCGAAGGCCTTCGATCGGGTTTGGCACAAAGCGCTTCTTTCGAAGCTCCCTTCCTATGGGCTTCCCGAGGAATTGTGCAATTGGATCACCAGCTTCCTTGTAGATCGGAGCATCAAGGTCGTTGTAGACGGTGCATGCTCTGACTACAAGCCTATTAACGCTGGTGTTCCACAAGGCTGTGTGCTATCACCAACGCTGTTTCTTCTGCATATCAATGATATGTTGCTAACTGGTAACATTCATTGCTATGCGGATGACAGCACTGGTGATGCTCTATACACCGGCCGTGCCAATATTTCTCGGGAAAACGTCGCTGAGTACCGGAACAAACTTGTGTCTGAAGTCGAGTCTTTGCTGAACAAAGTCTCGGATTGGGAGCGACTAAATCTAGTCCAATTTAATCCTCAGAAGACACAAGTTTGCGCGTTTACCGCTAAAAAGAACCCCTTTGTCGTATCTCCTCAGTTTCAAGGCACTCCCCTTCTTGCCTCAGCCAGTATCGGTATCCTCGGAGTCGACATATCGAGTGACGTGCAGTTTCGTGGTCACTTGGAAGGGAAGGCCAAATTGGCCTCTAAAAAGCTTGGCGTGCTCAGCAGAGCGGGACAGTATTTCATGCCGGCACACCGCCTGCTACTTTACAAGGCGCAAGTTCGGCCTCACATGGAATACTGTTCCCATCTCTGGGCAGGGGCTCCCCAGTGCCAGCTCCTTCCACTTGACCGCATCCAACGCAAAGCGGCTCGAATTGTCGACGACCGAGCCCTTTCCGATCGGCTCGATTCATTGGCACTGCGAAGAGATGTTGCATCCCTTTGCATTTTCTTTCGCATCTACCATGGGGAGTGCTCTGAGGAATTGTTCGGATTAATCCCAGCCGCCAAATTTCACGAACGCACATCGCGGCAGAACTCCCGATACCATCCACACCATCTGGATGATCGGCGGTCCATCGCTGTGCGATTTAGAAGATGTTTTCTTCCTCGCACGACCTCCTTGTGGAATCGATTACCATCAGCGATTTTTCCGGACCGATACGACTTAGGGACCTTCAAGAAAAGAGCGTACTCCTTTTTAAAAGGCCGGCAACGCATCTGCGATTCCCCTGGTGTTGCAGTTGTTCATGGGCGGCGGTAGTCACTTACCATCAGGTGAGCCGCATGCTCGTTTGCCCCCACTCCTATAAAAAAAAAACTACCCAAAGAATTCTAAAGAGAACAAAACAGGTGAAAATCTGAATGTCCAAGATCCTATATGGTGGATACATTAACGTTTCCCAACCTAGCTCTCTCAATTTTTTCTGAGTGGTGTGTGGTCTGGCGATATCATGATGAATGACGAGTCCTTTTCTGTTGATGAATTCCGGCCATTTTTTCTCAATTTCTTGCTTGAATCTCATTAGCTATTGGCAGTAGAGATTCGAATTGATAGTTTTTCTCGGCGGTAAATGCTCATAATAAACGATGCCCTTCCAATCCTACCATACATACAGCATCACCTTATTGCGTGTTAATCTGGGTTTCGCTACAGTCTGTGGAGTTTGACTACCCTTAACCATGATCTTTTGCGCACGTTCTTATCGTAGGTGAACCACTTTTTAATACCAGTGATCAGTCTTTTCGAAAATAAATCGGTTTCATTACGTTTCAATAGAGAATCACAAATGACTACACGATTCATTAAGTTTCCTTCAGTGGGCTCATGTAGACCCTAATATCGAACTTTTTTCTACTGCCAGACTTTTTAAATGGGACAAAACTGTTCTGAGCAAGATCGGCATAATAGTAATATGCCGATCTTGCTCCACTTTTCCAAAAATAACATCGACTTTATCTGTATGAGGGCGAACAGAACGAGCTGCATTTTGACAACAAAATTCCCGGACTGAACGCATGAACCATTTTTGTGCTACTATTGCTGAAACTGCGTTAGGTCCACAAACGTCACAATTTTTTTTTTCACTACTTGAGTCGCATTTTTCCGTCTTAATAAAACTAATAAAACTTCATAATGTATCGAATTTCTTCGTTCATTTTGGCGAACAGAAAAGTGTTTTATAATTTTAATTTTTCTTTTTTTGGTAATGTCCTATATGTATGTATATTAAAACCAGCCAGATACAAACAGTACAAACAAAGAGATTTTTTTCAATTTTATACAAACCAAATAATAATAAACTTTATTCCCCGACCTATTATAACACGGAGTTGCTTTTACTATATACCTACCAGAATAACTGATTTGTGTGCTGCTTTTTGTTGTTGTTTTTTTATTTTTTATTTCTTAGATACAGGTTCCTCCATAATTTATTTAACTAAGCACAGAGTGTTAAAGATACCTATCTATATATTACTACGTGGTAGAGCCATGCTGCAGCTATATTATGGTTGTAGCACGAATGGGTCGGCTCGACCGGGGAAGGACCACGCTTTTACAGAATATCAGCGTAAAATAGCAGCTTAACGCTGCTGTGTTTCGTATGGTGAGTGTAGAGAACCGGAAACCCTTTTTACTGGCAAAGAGGCATTCCATCTTAGTCCTCACGGGTGACAACGCATCTGCATTTTGAGTCTTTATTGAGGATAGATATAGATGTCTATGGGTCACAGTAACCACTTACCATCAGGTGGACTGTGTGCTCGTTTGTCACCCGATCCTATAAAAAAAATATTTAGCATATTTCTTTTGTTTTCCGTATAGTGGCGACGTAAAAACTAACACGTCCACCTGTTAAAGAGAAGCTAAGGGAAATATCAGAAGCAGAAAAACTAATACAATAGAATAGAATATTTTTTTAATCAATATTGATTATTACGTAATGCCTATTGAAAGTCATTTTTTATTTACCACTGGCTCGGGAAACACCTCTGTCCTGGGAAGACCTAACAAGAAACCCAGCGGGACTTCTTTTTAAACACATTTCACTTCACAATTATTTTGTTGTACAATTTTTAAATGAACTTTCATAGAACCAGCATGGTGGCGATCTCCTTGTTGCCAGGGGTTATTTTCATTCATGTAATCCTTGATTTTATAATAACCCTTTTTGTATAGTATTCCTTTAATAAAATATTTAAACTTGTTTATTGACAAATTTTGAACATAATTTTTAATGGAAGGCGTTAATCGGAAGTAACGGAAATGGATTCCTGCGTTATGGAGCCATGCTGCAGTTATATCTATTACTGGTATAGTTGTAGCTCGAATGGGTCGGCTCGAGCGAGGAAGGACTACGCTCTCAATACCAGCTTAACATCGTATGGTAAATGTGGAGAACCGGAGACCCTTTGTACTGGAAACGAGGCATTCCATCTTAGTACTTACGGGTGACAACGCTTCTGCATTTTGATTCGTAATCGAGGATAGATGTAGATGTCTATGGACCATAGTAACCACTTATCATCAGGTGGACTGTGTGCTCGTTTGTCACTCATATCCTATAAAAAAACCCAGACCGGCAATGGCAAGAAGCATGTAAGGTGCGAGACGCGTGTCACGCCGATCGCGACCACTGAGTGATCAGTTCTGTTAAAAAATAATTAATGTGTAAAACCAATTCAATTGTTTCCAATTACATCCTATAAAAGTCTACCTGAAAATGCTGCCGCTCATCTCCTGTTTCTGTTTCGCTCTGTTGTCACTTACGACACCCACGTTACGATATGTGGTAGTTGAATATTCTTACATCTATATTTCACAGTTGTGCGTGTCTATAGCACGCATACTTGTCGCAATATAATAAAGCCTGTACAATTTAAGTTTCTTTGCTTTATTACCTTACATTTTATACCTTAGCCTCATATCTACTAAAAACTGAATCAAATGCACAAATGTATTATCTCTATATGATACTCAGCTAGCTGACAAACACTTCTAACGTGTAGAACCGAGTACTTTGAAAGGTATTGTCGTGTGCAGGTTTCATGCACATCCATTGTGAACGCAAACGAACACGGCACATCTATTGAAATGCAGTTCCATAACTTTTCATAACAGCCGACACCAACTCCTTTGTCTTAGTTTATACCTTTACCAAACACATGACGTGTACTATATAGCGTAGAACTGTTCGTGTCGCAGTATTTTCGGATTTATTTTTATTTTAATCCATCCATCCATTACCATAGTCACCACGCCTAGTGGGCGGGTTCATTTTATTTCTATTTATTTTTAACCCCAACACCGATGCGATCTTTATTGCTATCTCTTTTGAAAGTATTTGTGCGATTATCTACGATGCCTAGCACAGATAATCTACATAGTACGAGAATATTCCGACGAATATATTACGAGGACGAGAATATTACGAAGCTATCTCCAATTTTTGGGAACGGCGGCTAGATTCGACGGAGAGCAGCTACCTGCGCAGGACATCCCTATTCTCTCACTTTCATAGTCCGATGAGACAGTTATCAGACACGACTGGACAGATCAGTCACAAGATTTTACTCAGATTAGCGTGCTTTTCGAGGCACGGGGGTCAAACACCGAGAAGTTTTCTGCCTTTTTTTTCAATAAATTATTTATGTCTGACCCGGAAATAGAACCAAAGACCTAACGCTTTGCGTTTACGGTCTCTAGCCCAAGGATGCAATCTATGGAAGGCCTATGCTTAACAATGAATTTTTGATAGGCTGATAAGAAAATGAAATAAATAAATAAATTAATTAATCAAAAACTCTACTCAGTAATTTCCAAAACTCGTCGTCTATAACTTTTATATTGGTTTTAGAAATAATATAGTAGCTTCATTTTATGGTTGAGTTCTGCAGCGCGGTGTCTCAGAGGAAATCAAAGAACTACACAATTCATCCTTTCTGTGCCACTCTCATTGTGACAGTCGCGAGTGCTTTGTTCTGTGTCAGACAGTAACATAAAATAAACGCTACTAACAATATGCGGAAGACAATTGTCTGTACACAAGCAAGACTAGAAAGGAACGTCTGAGACATTTATTACATTTATACGAGGTCTCTCTATTATGTTTAAATTAACATCTTTACGTCTAATAGTTAACACCACCAAAGGCCGGCAATGCACCTGTAATATCTTTAGAGTTGCAGCTGTTCATGGGTGACGGTAGATACTTCCCTTGAGTTGAGCCGCATATTCGTTTCCATATCCAGGCAATGCATACAATATTACAACAAAGTTCTAGAAAATATACAAGGTTTCTCTATTATAAAGTTTAATTATTTTAGTAAACTTCTTTCTAAAAATTCTTATAAATCATCTTTTAAATCAATTAAAGAACGTTGTAGCTACATTCGTATAACAATGATCCACTACCGGATCTCTGTCAGATTACTGTCCCATCGGACTATGAGAAAAAGAGAATATACAGTGCACCTGTACTTGCGTATACATTCGGGCACTATAATCCTGTCCAGCGCAGATGGCTATTCTCCGTTGCGACTGACCGCCGGAACCGAAATTTGGTCTGAAAGGCATTATTACTACTCTTATTTAAATTTATTCAAACGGTTTAATTCAATTCGGTGATAGGGTTTCAAATTTGTTATTGTTTAAAAGATTAGTTTTATTTACGTTTTAATCTCTAACGTTTATATAACGTTAGATATTTAATTATAAGGAATTTGTTTTTATTCACTATCTTCCTGATAATGTACAATTTTCAATGTACTTTTAAAACCATGATGATTTATCAAGTATATTATTTATTTAGAAATATATAGGATATTTGGGAATTTTTTATAAAACTTACACCGAAGATTATTATATTTATTATTACATGTTTCACTTCACTATTTATACACACTGTGGTAGCATACACGATACTTACTGTAAATTTTATCTATATATCTCACTGTATTCACAAATAAATGAATGAATTTAATTTGAATTAAAGACATTCCTGGTTTTACCCACATCCATCCATCCTAATGACAAACATCGATCCGTCTATTACAGCCTATAAAAGTCCACTGCTGAACATGGATTGCCTCATGAGGAGATTTTACCATAGTAGTTTCCATGCTTGGAAAGCGGGTCAGCAACCGCAGTTTTTTATTTTTTTTAAATGTTATCAGAAATATCCTGCTGCCCATGACCTGTTTTATTTTCCTTTTGTAACATATGGGGTATCCTCGGGACTATATGGAGTAGTGGATATTCGTACACTGCCACTACACGGTTCATGATACACATACTCACGCTTAAAACGAAGTTTCTGTTTCTCGTGTCCTTGAAATATTATATTCTTCACACATGAAGTTTTCCTTCACCATTACTAAAATTACAATTAAAAAATTATTTGTGTCAGTTTTGCTTGACCACAGATTTATTTATTTATTTCTAACTTTGTCTTTACAGGCGTACCTAATACTACAGTGTAGGCACATAAAACTATCTAATTTAATATGTACAGAACATAGCTTATCTACTATTATAACATAATACATATAATGTCACTTTTGTGAATTCACCCAAGGAACAGCAGAATAAATCTATATCCTGAGCTACTTTATTTAAAGGATTGTTCGCGTACTATAAAATTTACGGTGAGCACACAGCTATTACAGCTTCCAAATCATTTTTTATAGGATAAATTTGACAAAAAAGGAAATGGTTCTACTGATGGCTAGTGGATGTTATGACCCATGTACACGTACATATATTTTCAATTAAAAAGCAAAATGTGTTGTCAATCTTGAAGACTAATATGGAATTCCTCATTTCCAGTAATAAAATACAGCAGTATTAAGCTGCTATTTTAAGCTAGTGTTCTGTGAAAGCGTGATCCTTCCCCGGTTTAGCTGACCCATTCATTCTCAAATTATGTAGCAGCAACGTGGCTCTACCACATTTAGAAAATTAAGCACAATTAATTTAATTTTCTTTTTATAGGAGAGGGGAAAAACGATCATGCGGCTCACCTGATGGTAAGTGACTACCGCTGCCCATGAACAACTGCAACACAAGGGATGGAATTGCAGATGCGTTGCCGGCCTTTTAAAAAGGAGTAAGCTCTTTTGTTGAAAGTCCCTAATTCGTATCGGTCCGGAAAAATCGCTGATGGTAATGGATTTCACAAGGAAGTCGTGCCAGGAAGAAAACATCTTCTAAATCGCACAGTGGTGGACCGCCAATCATCCAGATGGTGAGGATGGTATCGGGAGTTCTGCCACGATGTGCGTTCGTAAAATTTGGCGGCTGGGATTAATCCGAACAATTCTTCAGAGAACTCCCCGTGGTAGATGCGAAAGAAAATGCAAAGGGATGCAACATCTCTTCGCAGTGCCAATGAATCGAGCCGATCGGAAAGGACTCGGTCGTCGGCGATTCGAGCCGCTCTGCGCTGGATGCGTTCTTTATAATTGTTAAATAAAATAGCTATTAAACTAATCGGTTCATGTAAATATAAATGAATAAGAGTGAAATATTATACGTTATTGTACTCCAATAAACAAGATAATAAATACATAAATTATTATATAGAAATAAAAATGACGACCTGACCGATTAGAAGCGATCTCTACCAGTTAACCACATCATTATCATCATCATCAGCATCATTACAGCCCTTCACAAGTCCAGTGCTGAACATAGTCCTCCCACAATGAATGCCACAAAGCACGTTCCTGAGCCACCTGCATTCATCGACTTTCTGCATGTCTTACCAGGTTGTCACTCCATCTAGTGAGGGGACGCCCTACACTTCGTCCGCCGGTACGAGGCCGCCACTCCAAAACCTTTTTCCTTCATCGGTTGTTGGTTCTTCGAGCAATATGGCCGGTCCATTATAACTTCAGTATACTAATCCGTCGGGCTATGACGGTCACTCTAGTTCTACTGCGGATATCCTTATTTCAAAATTTAAAAAACCCCCGAGCATAGCACATTACATATCTCGCCATACGACCTCGTATCAGTTCCATATGTCATCACTGGCAACACGCACAGGTTGCACAGTCTCGTTTTTATGTTTTGGGGTATACCTGACGAGAAGATGTGCCGTATTTTCCCGACCGCTGTCCAGCCGAGTTGAATTCGTCGATTGACCTCTCGGCCGAAGTTGGACTTAACTTGTCGGACTATTTGCCCCAGGTAAACATACTCGTCAGTCAACAACTTCGAGCTTAGAGCTCCCAACAACTACCGGCAACATAGGTGTGACATGGACATTATACGTGAACTTTGTTATGTCCATGTTCATCTTAAGACCTATCCTTTAGTTAACCAATATGGTAGTATGGTAAGCATTGTAGATTATTGTCGGCACAAAAGGTAAGTTTAGTAAAAAATTTATATTACTAAAGTTCTTCTCAAAAGTATCATTCTCTCACCCACAAAGCGTAAACCACAACAAAAGACTCGCTAACTGACCGCAATTTCTCTGCAACAAAAGACTTAATACCTATTTTCCTTTCTTGTGTTGGTATTTAATGTAAGTTAGATATTTATCTCAATTGAAAAACCATCTATTTCAGTATTCATCAACATTGTTTGCATGAAGATTGTGAACAAGCACATTTCTAAAAATTCCAACCAACGGTCAAAATTACCGCAGATGTTTTAAATTATGGTTAATAGTCAGTTTAATAGTTTTTAGTTTTTTGTACATCTCGAGACTAATACAGATTTAATATCGAACTTTATAATTAGTCGAAAATATGAAATTCACGAAAATTCAAATAATTTCAATAAAAATAAATAATTTCTAAATTCACTGCATCAATTTCGTGCTTGTCTAAAATATTTATATTTTTTAATAATATATATACGAAATAAAATATTTATATTTATTGTTATAGAAGCACTGATCATTTTACACTTTTTTATTTTACATTGTTATTATTATTACTTTTTTTTAAACTCTACAAAATCATCGTAAAATTTCACCGGAATTATTTGTTTCTCAGCATCGAATCGACTTCTATATTTGAAATGTCTCAAAATGTATCCGTATAATATCATCATTCATCATCATCATTCTCTAAACCATTTCCCATTATCTGGGGTCGGCGCAGTAAATCTTTTTGTTCCATTCCTCTCTATCAGCCGTCATTTCCATACTTACTCCTTTCATTCTCATATCACTCTTCACACAATCGATCCATCTTTTATTCGGCCTTCCTCTGCCCGTGTGTCCCTCCACATTCATATTCAACACTCGTTTTGTGACATGACTTTCATTCCTCCGCATCACATGCCCAAACCATGCCAATCTGCTTCCTCTTACCTTTTCTACCACTGGCGCTACTTTCAGGCTTCCTCTTATATACTCATTCCTTATCTTATCCATCCTTGTCACACCACACATCCATCGTAACATTCTCATTTCATTCGCATGCAGTCTATTTTCATCCTTCTTCTTGACGGCCCAGCATTCACTTCCATACATGACGACAGGTCGGATGATCGATTTGTAGATTTTCCCCTTCAGCCTTATTGGCATTCGGGGATCGCACGTTGTGGCTGTGACCTGTCGCCATTTCATCCACCCTGCGTTAATCCTATGCTGCACAGCTCTATCTATTCCGCCGTCGCCTTGAATGAGGGAACCGAGGTACTTGACATCTGAGCAGATAGGCAGTATAGCGCCATCCAACGACATGGGTACAGGACTGGAAAGACCGCCGAAATCACAGCACAGATATTCGGTTTTGGATCTGCTGATCTTCAGGCCAACACTTTCCAGCCTCCGTTGCCACCCCGTCAGTCTGCTCTGTACCTCGATGCCTTCTTCCCCGACAAGCACGATGTCATCGGCAAAGAGCATGCACCAGGGTGCCTCATCCTGCAGGTCCGACGTCAAAGCGTCCATAATCAGTAGGAAGAGGTAAGGGCTCAGTGCCGACCCTTGGTGCAGCCCTACCGCCACATCGATACTGCCCGTAGTTCCCGCGGCAGATCGTACACATGTACGGGATGCTCTGTACATAGCACGGACCAACCTCACATACTTCCCAGGCATACCTTTCATCTTTAACGCCCACCACACGACCTCACGGGGAACCCGATCGTACGCCTTTTCAAGGTCGACAAAAACCATGTGCAGATCTTTATGCACGCGCTTGTATTTTCGCACAATTGGCGTAATGCGAAAATGGCATCTGTCGTACCTCGACCGGGCATGAATCCGAACTGGTTTTGTGTTATCTCACACTCTTCTCTCATTCTTCTCTCTATTACTCTTTCCCAGACTTTCATCGTATGTGACATGAGCTTTATTCCCCGGTAACTGCTGCAGTTTTGAACGTCTCCTTTGTTTTTAAAAATGGGAACCAGTATACTACTGCACCATTCCTCAGGTATTTGTTCTTCCTGCAACAATTTACCGAAAAATAAACTCAACCACTTCCATCCATCCGCCCTCATCAACTTCCACACTTCTACTGGTATTCCATCTGGGCCGACCGCCTTCCCATTCTCCATATTCCTAACAGCCATTTTTACTTCTTCCACACTAATTTCTCTCACTAAGCCCATATTCACTGGTGGGTTTTCAAGCATACCATTCCATTCATTCTCCTCATTCATCAATTTCTCAAAATACTCCTTCCATCGCTTCTTTATACTTTCATCGTCAGTCAAAATCCTTCCAGAATCATCTTTTATACATTTTACATGTGAAACATCTCTTCCATTCCTTTCTCTCGCTCTTGCAATTTGAAAAAGTCGTTTTTGACCTTCGGGGCTTTCAAGGGACCGATATAATTTATCGTGCGCCTCTGCCCTACAAATAGCAACTTCCTTCTTCGCTCTCTTCTTACATTCTTTATACGCCCCTCTCTTACTTTCTTTTATGGATTCATTCTGGTCTTCTACGCTCTGCCATTCTTTAAATTTCATTTTTCTTTTCTCTCAAAACTTCTCTAATACTTTCACTCCACCACCACCCATCCTTATCTATCATACGCTTCCCTTTTGTTTCTCCTAACACCTTCCTTGCCACACTTCTGATACAATCAGCCATTTCCTTCCAGCACTCATTCACACTCATTCCTTCCATATCACCCATCTCTATCATCTTGTTTACAACTAGCTCTCTAAATTCACTTGCATACCCCTCCTTATGCAGCAAATGCCACTTTATTTTGGGTGGGGGACGATCCTTATGTTTGTTGAGGCGAACAGTTAAGCAGATGTCAGCCAGCAGAATTCGGTGCTGGGATACTAAGTCTTCACCTGGAAGCACTTTGCAGTTTTTTACACTCTTGATTTGGTTCCGTCTTATCAGAAGATAGTCAATCTGTGTCGCGTGGTGGCCACTTTTATAAGTAACAAAATGCTGATCTCGTTTTTGGAACCACGTGTTTACTACAGCCAGGTCGAAAGCACATGCTGCTTGCAGAAGAACTTCCCCCTCACGGTTCCGCACTCCGTACCCCCATCCACCGTGTACTCTTTCATACCCGTCATTCACTCTCCCTACATGTCCATTAAAATCTCCTCCCATATAAACATCCTCACGCTCAGGTATTCCCATCATCATACAATCAAATTCCTCCCAAAACTTCTCTTTCACACTCTCTTCACAGCCTGTTTGCGGAGCATACACACTTACAACATTCACTACTTTGTTTTCAATCATTAATTTAACAACTATCATTCTGTCATTTACTCTTTTCACATCTGTCACTCGTTCTTTCATTCCACTATCTAACACAACTCCTACTCCATTTCGCTTCCCATCACTTCCACAATAATAAAACTTGTATCCCTCCCCAATCTCTCTTGCTTTATTGCCCTTCCATTTTGTTTCCTGCAAACAGGCAACATTCACTCTTCGTCGTTTCAAAACATCTGCTAACTCTCTTCCTCTTCCAGTCATCGTACCTATATTCCAGCTTGCAAACCTCACTCTGACATTCTTCTCTCTCCGGGCTCGCCTCTTACGTCGCACCCGCTCCGTAAGGTGCGACAACCCTTGCCCACTTCCCACAGGAGCCGGGTGCTGCCCCTGCGCGTCGCCTGCGGGGTACGCCCTAGCCCTGTCATATGTCCCACAACTCGTACTATTCATTTACTGCATGGGATTTGGCAAAAGTTTTACAGTCGGCCGCCTGCCTGACACCAACCCTCTTTGGGTATGCTATTGCTGGTAGAGGAAGCTACCATTTTGGGAAAAGGAAAAAGAAGTTTGGGGGTAGGAGCATAGGTGTAATATAATATAGTGTTACATTATTCATGACGATCAGATGTTTATTGTTGAAAATTCAAGAAAAATACAGTGTGAATAAAATATTGCTTTTTACGAAAGAGTGTAATGTGTCATCTAATTCGCGCGGAGACAAGTGGGGGTGCATGAATAGTCCGCGCGGCTGACGAGTGACCTTAGTGTGACCGTGAAGGCCCAATCGCCTAAATGCATTTCTGGATCTATATTAAATAATTTAAAACGCATACGTTATGCAAATTATAGCTAATAGCTTTTTATAAGTTTGTTAATAATTATTAAATGTTTACGGTTGTTCCCCTTATATTGGGTAAGTGTGAGCAAATTTATAATATATGTATTACAATAGTATGACATCTTTCTTATTATTTTATTTCCAAACGAGATAAGATGGGTGGATTTGAAATTAAATCAAATATATATATATATATATATATATATATATATATATATATATATATATGTATATAAATATACATTGAACTCGCAAGCGAAATCGGTCTATAAAGGGCACATATCTCCAACCACTTCCGCCGGACTCGACGCTAGTCGTGCCAGGGAAGTACTTGCTTTTTCTCCTGATCCTGAAAGGCGTCGAAACCGCGAACTGTTAATTTTATTTTATTTGCCTTTTTATTACTAGTCAACGTAGTATTTTTTTTTTTAGAAGTATTTATATTAGTTCTTTTTATAAGTGGTATTATTAAATATCTCTTTAGAAGTACTTATATTAGTCTAGTTTTATAAGTAGTGCTATTAAATATTCTTAAAAAAATTGTTGTAATTATTTATTTGTTTATCAAATAATATAATAACGTGACAAGATAGTGGCGACAAACCTCGTAATTAAATGTGGAGAAAATTATATAATATATAGGCGTGTGTATCTATCAATATTGCTGGGATATTTTCCGTAGTTGCCACGCTTGGCAGGAGGGTTGGCAACCACAGGAAGATGTTGCTGCATGTCTCCTGGCTTAGTATCTTTCTACGCCTCTTAAAAGACCAACGGCATGTTGGCAGTGACTACATGATATTATTATACACTTGAGACGTAGTCCTTTGCTACTGACCGTATAAACTTAAGGCCGCTCTACTAGCTATAGGAGGCCTAAGAGTTTATCTCCGTAATAGAATCCACGACGAGGATATCTGCAGAAGATTTAGAGATAAAATCAGAGAACCAGTGAGCTGAAGTGGCAATAGGACAACCGATGGGCAAGAACCTCTAGAGGTCGGAGGGGGAAACATAAGATGGGTGGCAGAATCTAGCTGATACCTACTCGAAATAATATATAACTGAGGTTGCCAACCTGCATGCCATGCGTGGCAAATATGAAACGTTAATTACTTCATTGGGGGGGAAATAAATTGCTTTATAAGTAAATTTATGACGGAGATGTTTGTTCAGCAGTAGACTTCTAGGTACATCCAATTCCCTGCTGAGAAGAATGTTCATTAACATCTCAATCTGCTTCGTGACAATGGGAGCAGCAAAGCACTCGAAACGTCGAGAAATATAATAAGCTATATTTAACGCTATAAAATGATCTAATCTGTAAAATATTCGAATATAAAATATTGCAATGAAAGTTTTATTCATTGTGTAGTTAATTAGAATATTCTTGCATTTCTGTAAATATAACAAACTATCTATCCATTCATCTATTTATTACAGCATATATAAGTCAACTGCTGACCATAGGCCCCCTACGAAGATTGCCTTATAAGGGGATTTTTTTAATATTAAATGAGCTTGTGGCACATCTAATTTTTTTTAAGGATTGGTTGACAAGCGAGCACACAATGCACCTGATGGTAAATGGTTGCTGTGACCCATAGATATCTACATATATCTATCCTCAATAAAGAATTGAAATGCAGATGAGTTTTCACCCGTGAGGACTAAGATGGAATGCCTGTTTTCCAGTAAAAAGGGTCTCCGGTTCTCTATACTCACCGCGTGATCCTTCCGCGGTCGAGCCGACCCATTTGTGCTACAACTTTCCTACTAATATAGCTGCAGCATGGCTCTACCACGTATAAATTACCACTTTTTATGGCAAGTGTCGACTGCCGCGCATGAACAACAGCAATACCAGGGGAATTGCAGGTGAGTTTCAGGCCTTAATTTGGATTTTGCTGTAGTTGCCACGCCTGGCAGGTGGGTTGGTAACCGTAGTTTTTTCTATTTTGAGCTGTTATCACGACGATGCTGCTGCTCATCTACATTTTCTGTTTCCCTCTGTCGCCTCTTACGACACCCACGCGACTATACGGGGTAGTGGATATTTCTTTACCGCTACTATAAGGTAATATATTTTATATGATACAGAATTAGCCTAATCGTCCATTTTTGTATTTATAATTGTTCTTAAAATAGTATTTTTAGAACAATTATAAATCCAACTAAATTCAAAATGCTTTTTCTACGAGTGGTTCACGACTACAGTCGAAAGGCGGATTTGAACCCACGACTCTTTAGTTTCGTAGTCCGTATCTTTAATCATTGGTCTACTGTCGCTTTGAAAAATAATAATGTGCTCCAGATCGAATTTTGGCCACGGTAGCCAATATCTGGAGACTAGACATCTGCGCAGGACTGGATTATAGTGCCCGAGTGTATGCGCAAGCACAGGTACGCTCGCTCGAACTCTCATATTCTGATGAGACGGAAAACCAAAACAACTGGAGAGAGATTAGACACGTGATCAACGGCTTTACGTGCTTTCCGAGGCACTGGGGTGAAACTCCGCCAACTTCCTAACTCCTTTCTGCTACTGAGGATTTTTTGACTGAAAAAACCAATAACTGTTTTTGAGTCAACTCGGGAATCGAACCTGGGACCTTATGACCAGCAACCGCGTTTACGATCACTAGAACAAGAAGGCAGTCAAAATATTGGCAAAAATATTGACTATTGACTAATTAGATATAAATAAATATTGTCATTTAAAAAAATAACAAAGATATAATAAGAAATCTATGCGTTATAATTAGTCAGTTTGCTAAAGTTTGTGATAAGAGAAACGAGCGACAGGCTTCTGTGCCGCCATAAATACTGGAAATGCAATAAAAATCTAAGCACGTTGTTTCGTGTTCAGATTTAAAATAGAGAGGTTTAATCAAACCCATTCTAATTGGAAAATTTCGCAACCACAATTCATTTCGACTCTTAGTAGAAGGAATTGCATCGAATTCACTGGCACTTTAAGCTAGGTAAGCAAGCATGTTCACTTATATATATATATATTTTAATTATATTAATGCACTTACTGCCGTGCGTTAATTTATCAGTCCATTTCGTTTCGTTGGAGTCTTGACAGGCGACTATGAGAAATGCAAAAAATCTTTTCTATCTTTTTTACGTGGCAGAGCTATGCTGCAGCTATATTAGTAGTATAGTTGTAGTACGAATGGGTCGGCTCGCCCGGGAAAGGACCACGCTCTCACAGAAAACCAGCGTAAAATAGCAGCTTAACGCTGCTGTGTTTCGTATGGTAAGTGTAGAAAACCGGAGACCCTTTTTACTGGCAAAGAGGCATTCCATCTTAGTCCTCACGGGTGACAACGCATCTGCATCTTGAGTCTTTATTGAGGATAGATGTAGATGTCTATTGGCTACAGCAACCACTTACCATCAGGTGGACTGTGTGCTCGTTTGTCACCCTATACTATAAAAAAAACAATCTTATGGCTTCCGAAAGATGGCAATGTTACATACTACACAACGTTGCCAATCATACATTCATTTATTACAGCATAAAGGCCTCCTCATACAATGGCATAATTTTTTATTTTCTAGTTTTTTATAAGCAAGACCCTGCTGTCTGTCTCCTGCTTTATTTGCCTCAGTCACATCTTAGACACTAACGGATTATGGGTGGACATACACAACCATTATACGGTAAAACTTACGATACAAGTCTTAAAAAACAGACTGTAAGGCTCCCATGAAATTGGTAAGAGGGGATAAGACATTTTTGTTGTCGTTAGATATATCTACGAGCTGCAGTAGACGCCAGTTGAGACTGTCCACTGTAAACTGATACTGTCGTCTGTTCAGTTTAGTATTTTATAATTATTTTTTGGCATTAGATAAGCCAGGAATGTGAAAATGACTGAACATTTTTAAATTTTAACATTTTTAAAAACATTTAAAGATCTTGGAGATAAAAAAGCGTTTTGTGTTATACTGTAGTGAATGGGTATTTAATAAAATCACAGTAATCCTCAGCGCCAGAGATAAAAGCAATCGTACAATTTCAAACGGCTTTAAACGGAAAAATATTTATAAACGAACATTGTTCACTACTGAGGCCAAAGAGAAATTTAAATTCAGTGTTAACTACAAAACATCATCGTTTAAATATTTGGCCGTTCTTTTTGTAGCTACAGAAATAATGATCAGTTAATTAACACTTTTACAAATATTTTTTTTTAAATTATCTCGCAAAAAAAAATAATAGTGAATTAATTTATGTGGACTAAAAAACAAATTTCTTGATTTTGAGAACTGAAATTATTGTCCACTTTTACATCCAAATTTATTTAGGGCAGCATCACCACCAGATGAGTATTTAGTCAAATTCTAGCCTAAAAATATTTTGTGAAGACTTTCGTAAAAGAGTAATGCAAAGCAGGCAAATTTTGGATTATAACAGTAGTTATAAAAACCCTACTGCGTATAAAAGTTTAGTAAAAAGAGTAAAGCTTCATATCCTATCTCACTTCTACATCTAACCCCGGTCACTCACATGCGTGTAAACATTCGTACATTGTTTACGGGCATGTAAAGGGCCGTCAGACTTTGAGTTCGCATACTCAATTTGCGAACCCGTTTGCACTTCCTTCTACACTTGTTTATGGGATCTCTTTAGAGTATCCAATATGATCGATGAAACTATGAAAGTATCGAAACGTCCGTTAACTTCACAATCGTGTGCGCAACTGGTCGCACGAATGTGTACGGAGACTACGCGAAGGACGGAGGTTCACGCGCTTTGATGTCCGTTAAAAAACCGGCACAGCTTGGAAACCTGCAAATGCAGCGAAAACTTTACATAATCATTTGCAAATGTCGTCCTACTTTGCGTATTCGTGTGAATGTGGGTGACCGATTTAGGATGCTAATGATATCCTATATGTTATCCATCAAGCTATTTAGACTATACAGCTTGCAAAAAAATAGACATACACACATAAATATAGACATACACTGGAATAACATTACTCTCCTTCTGAGACAGACGGGTAAAGACGAGACGCAAATAGTTGATATGTAAATGAATTCGTTTATTTACATTGAATTTGCATAAGTATTATTGTTGAGTTTTCGAGTTAATTTTAGCGTTGCAATTGTTTCCGTTAGAACTGCTTCATGTTGATTATATTATGTATGTATTATACACTCATATTTTGTAATTACAAATAAAAGTAAGTGCTCTCAGCGTCTGTTTCTAATCACATTTAGATAGAAAAAACTTAAAATAAATAATTATAACTTATCTCAGAAAAAGGATAATAATAAGTCACTCATTTATTATACAAGTTACTGAACTTTCATTCGTTTTGTGAGCCGTTGAAGTAAGCAAGAGAATACTAGTGAGAAATAAGTAGTGACGTAGATACTGTATTAATAGTGAGAGATGGAACGGGAGCGTCTTACAAATGGAGTGCGTACGTTATTTACTTGTGTAGTATTTTATTGTACTGTGACAATAAAGTTGGGCTAGTTTTTGGATAAAAACAAACCTCGATAACATTGTGAAAGATAAATAATAAAAAAATCTGACAGTGCTATTATCACTAGTAACATCTGCTGCAACTGTACTTTTTTTGGTACTTACAAAATAGTGGTGTGACATGTGTATATCGCAAGTTATGGATGTTGGCATGTCAGTAATTGCCCTTAGAGCTAACATCTTGTTAAACGTTTAGTAATGTATCATTTTTTATAGGGTGATGAACGAGCGCACAGTCCACTTAATGAAAAGAAAAAAGACTCTACATTTATCCTCAATTAAAAATCAAATGTAGATACCTTGTCACTACTGAGATCTAAGATGGAACGCCTCGTTTCCAATAAAAATGGCCCCGGTTATATATACTCACCACGCGAAACAGCAGCATTAAGCTGCTATTTTACGATGGCATTAAATGAGAGTGTGGTCCTACCCCAGACGAGCCGACACATTTGTGATCCAACCATCAAAACTGCAGCGTCGCTCTACCACATATCAAATATTAATCACTTATGTTATTTATTGCAGCCTATCATAAGTCCTACCCGAAAAGGGGTTAAATTGTCCTTTTTAGGTAAGTACAATTAATTAATTAACTGATTACCGCGAGTGAGGGAATAGAGAGTGCACCTGTGTTTACGCTTACACTCGGACACTATAATACCGTCTTGTATAGATGGCTAGTGTCCGTTCAAACTGGCCACCGTGCCCGAAATTTGGCCTATAGGATACTATTATTACTAATCCTCATAAATCAATATAGTATAAGACCGGTTATTAAATAAACGTTTGCATGGATTATTAAAGTAACAGGATTATTTGAATATCTTTCTAGTTTCCAAACCATCGATCCACGATGAAATTAATACATTTTTTTGTTTATTTTGCTGTATTCCACAATATGGTGGATTGTAAAATGGGTGGACAAACAAAGTAGAGGACACGCGCGCACGCGCGCACGCACGCACTCACGCACGCACGCATGTACCCACGCACGCACGCACACACACACGCACGCACGCAGGCATGCGCGCACGCACGCACACATACACGCACGCACGCAGGCATGCACGCACGCAAGCACGCAAGCACTCACGCACGCACGCACGCATGCGCGCACGCACGCAAACATACACGCACGCACGCAGGCATGCACGCACGCACGCACGCAAGCACGCACGCACACACGCACGCATGCATACACGCACGCACGCACGCACGCTCGCACACACACACACACACACACACACGCGCGCGCGCGCACAAAATCTCATCTAAATCTAACAAAATTGATGTGGTAGAGCCATGCTGCAGCAATATTAGTAGTATAGTTGTAACACGAATGGGTCGGCTCGACCGGGGAAGGAACACGCTCTCACAGAATACCAGCGTCAAAAAGCAGCATAACGCTGCTGTGTTTCGTATGGTGAGTGTAGAGAACCGGAGACCCTTTTTACTGGAAATGAGGCATTCCATCTTAGTCCTCACTGGTGACAACGCATCTGCATTTTCATTTCTAATCAAGGATATATGTAGATGCCTATGGGCCGCAGCAACCACTTATCATCAGTTGAACTATGTGCCCGTTTCTCACCCTTATTCTGTAAGAAAAATCGGTCTAGCCGTTTAGGAGGAGTTCAGTATCATAGAGACGAACAGTAGAATTATATAATATAAATATAAAGATATTTAGAATATATTATAGAATTAATGAGACCAATGCTCAACTCGGTTGGGAAGCGTTTGGGAAATTACGGCACATCTTCTCGTCTGATATACCTCAAAACTTTCATTGATGAGGAAGCTCAAGGTCGCTCAGCGAGATATGGAGAGGGCTATGCTCGGAGTTTCTTTGCGTGATAAACTTTGAAATGATGATATCCGCAGTAGAACCAGAGTGACCGATGGGAAAAAAGGTTTTCAAGTGGTGGCCTCGTACCGGCGGACGAAGTGTAGGGCGTCCCCCCCCCCCCCCACCAGATGGAGTGACGACCTGGTAAGATATGCAGGAAGTCGATGGATGCAGGTGGCTCAGGACCGTGCATTGTGGCATTCTTTGGGGGAGGCCTATATTCAGCAGTGGACTTGTGAAGGGCTGTGTTGATGATGATGAATGCTCATTAATTATTTATGCAAAAATAACCTGTATTCGATCCGCCCGGCTTCGCACGGGTGATTTCTGGATATCGACCACAATGTCACCTACCGGCTTTTAATCATAAATCAAAACCATAATGATTTTTTAAATTTACGCGAACACTATACATTTAAATATAAAACTAATTTTCTTATACTTATACTCATAACTTAATTTACGCGATAAAATCTGTAAAATTAGTTTTATTTAAATATATTTGTATCCAAACCATTTAGGGACCCATTCAAACAAATACAAAAGGAATATTCTGCCCAAGTTTTATACCTGTAAGAGTTATAGTATCAATTTCTTTTTAATTAGGGCCCCCGCAACCCGCTTGTGGGTGGAATTTCGTAAAATTCGTTTTTAGGTGACATCTACTCGGTGACAGGAAATTCCTACTAAATTTCAAGTCTCTAGCTCTTATGGTTCCAGGGATATCGTGATAAGTCTGTACAAAATTTGATTTTTTTTTTAAATTAAGGCCTCCGTAACCTCCCTTGCGCGTAGAATATCGTAAAATTCGTTCTTAGCTGACCTCTGCTTGGCCAAAGAAATATTCCTACCAAATTTCAAGTCTCTAGGCCTAATGGTTGCTCAAAATTTGGGCGGTTCTGCAGTCCCTTTAACGGTGCCAAGTTGCCTGTCGGTATATCGAAGTGCTGGAATAATTGTACAGTAGGGTATCAATGGCTATATGAGTACAAAACCTATTCAACTGCACCACATTTTTATGAAAAATCATAAAGATAAGATAAAAAAAGATAAGAAAGTTGTGAGATAATGTGACTTTATATCCCCGAACATTTTCACCGCTGCATTGGAAGACATTTTCAAGCTACTGGACTATAGAATAGAATAGAATAGAATATTTTTTATTCAATATACATTACATGTGTAATTCTTATTGAAAGTCATTTTTTACTTTACCACTGGTTCGAAAAAAAACCCTCTGTCCTGGGAAGAACCAGCAAGAAACCCAGCGGGACTTTTTTTTAAAAATAAATTTTACAATATAAATGATTACGAACTATTTACAAAATTTATTTTAGAAACTGCTTGGAAGCGATGACCTCATTCCCAGGGGTTATTATCAACCATGTATTCATTTATACTGTAATAACCCTTTTTATACAGTTTCAGCTTAATAAAACATTTAAACTTGGTAATAGAGAGAACCTGTACACTTTCCGGGACCTTGTTGTAATAGCGTATACATTGCCCCAAGAATGAATTACTGACTCTGTGGAGTCGAGAAACTGGTATCACTAGCTTGTGTTTGTTCCTAGTGTTTACAGAATGTATATCACTTCTTTTACTAAAACTATCTTTGTTTTTGTGAACATACATTAAATTTTCGTAAATATACTGAGAGGCCAAAGTTAATATATTAATTTCTTTAAATTTATCTCTAAGAGACTCTCTCGGTTTTAGATTGTAAATAGCTCTAATGGCCCTCTTCTGTAAAACAAAAAAGTTTCCTAATCAGCCGCATTTCTCCATACCAAAATCCCATAAGACATTATGCTATGGAAATAACTAAAATAAACTAATATAGCTGTCTCGACACTAGTGAGACCTCTAATCTTTTTTTAGCATAGGCTGCAGACCTTAGTCTGCTTGCTAATTTGGATATATGGGGGCCCCACTGGAGCTTTGCGTCAAGAGTGATGCCAAGAAAAACAGTGGATACAACAGGGCTCAATTCCTCCCCATTTAAAAACACATTGGTATTCAGATTTTGAACATTCGTTGTTGTAAATTTAACACAATTAGTTTTATTTCCATTCAAATGCAGATTATTAACGTTAAACCAATGCACTAATTTTGATATAGCATTATTCACTTCGTCACATTTAAATGATTGACGTTTAAGTTTAAAAATCAAGGAAGTATCATCAGCAAATAATACTATATCATGACTATCCCCTACAAGGTGAGGTAAGTCATTAATATACACCAGAAACAGGAATGGGCCGAGAATCGAGCCCTGAGGTACACCTATTAGTACAGGTGACCCGGAAGAACTTTTACCATTGATAATAACCTTCTGTTTTCTATTACTTAAATATGAAATAATAAGTTTAAGCGCTGTGTTCTTGACACCATAGTACTGTAGCTTCCTGATTAATGTCTCATGGTGAACACAGTCGAAGGCCTGGGAAGGATATAGTATTAACACCATTGGCAAGTACCTCACTTACCGTCGATTCGCAGACAACATAGTTCTTATGGCTAAATCACTGGAGGATCTAAGCACTATGCTCAATATCCTTAATAGTGCCTCCCAACGGATGGGTATTTACATGAACATGGACAAAACAAAGATCATGTGTAACGGCCATGTGATAGCTATGCTGGTTTGCTATGTGAGAGCTAAGTTTCACTGTAACAAATAGTCCAAGTGGGTAAGTCTTACTTAGATCAATAGGTCAATCGACGGTTTCAACTCGACTGTGAAGCGTTCTGTAAGGGATATACCCTTTTTACAACGAAGTTAAATCTTAGTAAGCATTTATTTAATCCCACGGTACTTTTCCTTCATATGACGTCAATCATTAGTTGCATTGTTCTTTTTTATATTAATTTTATTCCATTTTAAAGTTTGTTAGATTCAGAGCCCCGGGTAGTTCGGACATAGATTTCGAAACGAGAGTTTAGAGTTTGGAAGTCAGGGTTAACATTAATATTGTGTGTAAACTTTTTATAATAAACCCTTAGGTTTACTTAGTGGCTTTTTTTAAAAGTCAAACGGGATCGGCCTCCTAACAAATGGGTGTCAGAAGTGGGATGCCAAGCAGAAGGTCTTAGAAGACATTGGCATCCGAATCTGAGCTCCCCGAAATCATCAAGGTCGACATTAAGCCTTAGCCGTGCCTAAGTCTGCACCTACCACAATTTTGGACGACGATCAGTCTCCGCTTTAAAGCGTGAGCCCGCTCCACTCGCACCTGGTCCTGAAGTCTCCCGTCTGGCCGACGATAAGTCTCCACCAGGAGCCCGCACCAGCTGGTTCTAACTCACCAACAAAAATTATTTCAAGAACATTCTACGCCTTCCGGTCCTGCTATTTCCCACGACGTGACGGAGTCACCGCGTCAGCGATCCCGCCTGCCAGCCGCCACGAGTGTAACGTTTCACCGAGATATTGTTACGATGCTTAAATGCTACGTATAGAAGTTACTATCTTTCTGTAAGTCGTTTTGTTTTCTGTTTAAATTTAAAATTTACTTTTATTTTACACTGTTTTTGTACTATTACTAACTATTTACGTTGTTTTTATTGTGATTATTTTATATAAGTATAAATTAAAACTTTAATTCTATATCGCTTAAAGCAGAAAACAGTTAAGACAATATGTCGGAAAAAACCACACCTTCGTTCGTGACAAAATTTATAAAATCTTATAATGGGGAGAAGGAGTCCCTACCCGCTTTTCTTACAAACTGCGACAGTGCAATGTCGTTAGCTACACCAGAAAAAAAGCCTATTCTATACAAATTCATTATCTCACAACTTGAGGGAAAAACACAAGTTGCATGTAGTTTGAAAACTTTTGAAACATGGAACCAAGTAAAATTATTTCTCCGTTCTACTTTTGGGGAGAAAAAACAAGCGACACATTTACTATCAGACTTGCAAAACTGTAAACAGTCATCCGAGGACGTCACTAAGTTTTCTTTAAAATTAGAACAAATTTAAAAAAAAAATCAGTCGGATTGAATAAAATTATTTTTACGGATTTTATCGCGTTTAATTTACTTATTTTATATTCCCGACGTTTCGGTTGCTTTCCAGCAACCGTGGTCACGGGGGACTGAGGTGATTGACATCCCGATGTCAGTGCTAAACCGGAGTACCTTCAGCTTTTTTAATTAATAATTTTAGTCCGATCTACGCAGAATGAACTAACTGTGTCTTGAAGTCTTGCAGCGGTATGCTTGGGTTTAGTTTTAATTTTATGAATTACAGGATCCCAAGCAGGTGGTAGTACCCAGCCTCCCTCTCTATTGAAATTAGGATGTTTTTTTTAATTTCAATAGCCTCACGTATCATCCTTGGCAGGAATCTATGTTCTTTCGCGAGAATTTGTGGTTTATCAAATGTAATGTAATGGAGGGGGCTGTCTAGGATATGATCACAACCTGCAGACTTTCCGGAACGTTGGTGCTAAACATCAGCTATGTGTTCTTTTACGCGAGTTTTTATAGATCGTTTTGTTTGCCCTATATATGAGAGACCACACTCACAATCAAGCTTGTACACTCATGCATCTTGTAGAGGAATATTGCACTTGACGGATGGTAAGAACTGACTAATCTTCTTCGGCGGCTTGAAGAATGTTCTAATAGAAGCTCGCTTCAAGATGTAGCCAATCTTGTCTGTGACACCTCTGACATACGATAGTACAGCAGGCACACGATCGACTGTGGCCGGCTTCACTCGGTCACAGTAACGTAGGCGCGGAACCCGAAGCTTGTTGTCGTGCAGAACCTGCTTGACGTGCTGAAGCTCGGCGGCCAGGTGTTTGCTGTCACAGATCCCTCGTGCTCTCTGTAACAAAGATTTGCCCACGGTAGCTAACAGTGAAGGGTGATGGTGGGATTCACCGTTTAAATATCGGTTTGTATGGGTCTTTTTTCTATACACAGTGTGACTTATGGTATTATCAGGATTTCGAATGACTAACACATCTAGGAAAGCTAAAGAATTATTTGCCTCTAACTCCATAGTAAATTGAATTTTAGAGTTTATGGAATTAAGATTTTCTAAAACGACTTTCCAATGACGTCCGTCGAGTTTGGTGTTGATACGTATTTTTACAGAAAGATTACATTTTTATAAGCACACAAACAAAGTTTCTATATGCGGAAACATGACTTTTTGAGAAAAAAGTATTGAAAATCAAATATTTTTGCAATATTTATGTCAATTCCTACCTACTATGAAACTGACGCCATTTTTTATTATTACTGTCAGTAGGGATGTCGATTCTTTCAGAAAAAGATCGAGTTTTTAAATAGATTCGAATTGTAAACTGATGTATCGATTGCCAAAAATTCGATTTCTAAAAAATCTATATTTTTTTCATGTTTGCATTTATAATGTAAATATACATCCATTTTATGAGAAAAAAAATCCCTTCGTCATAAAAAAATGGGGACTGATTCAGAAGGATTTCTGTATCTATTTTGAGACTGCTACGTCTCCGGCGCTGTGGGAAGAGCAGCCTCTACGCCTTAGCGTAACAAATCGCAGGCATCCCTCCTCGCCTCCGCAGCTCCGGCTTGTTGGTCGCCTTCGGCGACCAGCCTTAGCCACTCCGGCTCGTCCGATACCTACGATTTCTTACAGCAGGCGGAGGTTGCTCCCCCTACGCGCCTCCGGCTCTATAAAGCCACTCTAGGTGTAGGACAGACTCGTACCAGGTGGAGTCGGGGTCAATCAATTCGGTTCTTTGACATAAGTTGAACCTAACCTATTTTATTTGTTATCTGCCCTAATAGGTACTGTTAAATAAAACAAATTTTAATAAGAGATCATTTAAAGCTATTGTTAACAACATCAGCTATGCAGATGACATGGTGCTGATGGGACCGTCGGTGAGGGCTGTAAGAGAGTTACTGAAGGTGTGTGTAGCCTATGCTGAGTCTCATGGGTTGGCATATAATGTCAAAAAATGTGAGTAAATTGTCTTTGGGGTCAGGGGCAAGCCTAGAACTGATGAACCTGACCTGTTCTTGAATGGGTCAAAACTTAAAAAAGTGACGCCCTTTAAATATCTTGGTCATTTTCTTGCAGATGACCTGAAGGATAATATAGACATTGAGAGGGAACGCAGGGCTCTAGCGGTCAGGAGTAACATGCTGGCCCGTAGATTTGCTCGATGTACGGACTTAGTTAAAATTACCCTATTTAAGGCATACTGCCAGAGTCTGTATACGAGCAATCTATGGATCAATTACATTAAAAGGTCGCTGGATGCCCTGCGTGTTCAATATAATAATGCTTTCAGAATGTTGTTGGGACTGCCTCGATACTGTAGTGCGTCGGAGATGTTTGCGCAAGCTCGCACGGACGGTTTTCATGCGATAATACGTAAGAAAACAGCTTCGCTGCTTAGAAGGGTGAGAGATAGTCACAACAACATTTTGAAAACAGTAGCGGAGAACTATAATTCTCCGATTTTGAAAAAGTTTGTCCATACATTAATGTTTACTAACACTAGTTTATAAGTCAATTGTTACTAACACTACTATGGATTAATTTTGGTCCGAAATAAAGATTATTATTATTATTTGGGGCATCTATATAGTTTACTCATCTGGTTGGGCTGTATAAATATATAATTGTAAATGAAAATGATAAACATACATAAATATCAACAAAATAAAATAAATGCATAAAAATACATAAATAAATAAAAACCCAACCAGATGGAAGCCCTAGGCAGGGGAGACCAGACGGCCGAGGGTTAGGGGGAAAGGGAAAGAAACCGGCAGATGATGCGGGCGGTATCGAGGAGCACCGCCTTCTGCATTTGAGTTTGGAGCGGTCCGTCACGGAGTCCCAGTCGCCTCAGATGACCCGAGAGGCTGACTGGGATTAACCCGTTCGCAGAAACGACTACAGGTATAATTTCGGCCGGCATTCCACCCCACATGTCGGTCACCTCGTGAGCCAGGTCCAGATATTTTGTTCGCTTATCTGTTTCGGCTTTCACGAGGTTCTCGTCATACGGAATGGTAATGTCGACCAAAAATATCCTTGACTGTGCCCGGTCCGTCAGCACAATATCAGGCTTATTCGCAAGAATGGTCCTGTCTGTGATGATGGCCCGGTCCCAGTAGAGCCTGGCGCGGTCATTTTCGAGCACGGCTTCCGGCATGTACTTATAATAAGGCAGTTTCCGATCCACGAGACCGTATTTCAGAGCGAGCTCCTGGTGTAGAATCCTGGCTACTAGGTTGTGCCTATGCAAGTACTCAGAGTTAGAAAGCGCCGAACAACCGGAGATGACATGCCTAAGTGATTCACCGGGATGGCGACAAGCTCGACAAATGTCGACGGTGCCATCCCTTAGGATGTATCTCCGATAGTTGTTGGTCTTAATAACCTGATCCTGTGTTGCACAGACAAAACCCTCGGTTTCCCCGAAGAGGTCACCAAAACGTAGCCAGTGGAGGCTCATGTAGAGCCTTGTAGAACCTCCCGTGGAGCTCCTTCTCCTTCCATACGGTCTCCCGGTCGGAAATGCTCTGTACTGCCGGGTCTTGCCATTGCTCGTTGGCTAAGGATTATTATTATTATTATTATTATGGGGTATCTATAAAGTTTTCTCATCTGGTTGGGCAGTATAAATATATAATTGTAAATGAAAATGGTAAACATACATAAATATGAATAAAATAAAATAAATACATAAAAAATACATAAATATATAAAAACCCAACCAGATGGAAGCCCTCGGCAGGGGAGACCAGACGGCCGAGGGTAAGGGGGAAAGGGAAAGAAACCTTTATTATTATTATTATTATTATTTATCATGGTATCTTTCTTGTTTTTCATAAAATGGGTTTATATTTACATTATAATAATCATAATCATAATCATAATCATTTATTTCGTGGATCATAGGTATTACATAGATGTTAGATACATTATTATATAATCAAGTTCAACTATGTCCTACCCTCTGGGCATACGAAATACAATATTTTTGGAAATCATTTAAAGTAAATAAAATAACAAATAATGGAACGTATACAAAACATTAGTGGGTATAGAATTTGAGAAAAGAGTTAAGTACGAGTAGGTATGTTAGAAATCTAATTATGACATAAATATATTGAATAATAACTATGTTTTATTATGTACATTTTTAAATAATGACCTAACAATATTTCAAACAAATAAATAGTGACACATTTCATTGTTTTTTATTCACTTAAACTTTAAAATTAATTAATAAATAGTATCAAATATGATGTAATTACTTTTATATTTATGTTAAGATAATTATGTAAAGCAAGTTATTTATCCAATGGTTGAATTTGGTATCAAAAAATCATCACTAAAGAAATCATTTAATGTATAATAGGCTTTGTTTATTAGGACACTGACAAGCGTTTTTTTAAAAGATTTAACATTTTTTATATCTTTAATTTTTTTGGATATTTTGTTATATATTTTTGGCGCCATGCAAAACAC
This sequence comes from Parnassius mnemosyne, assembly GCA_963668995.1. Classification (NCBI taxonomy): domain Eukaryota; kingdom Metazoa; phylum Arthropoda; class Insecta; order Lepidoptera; family Papilionidae; genus Parnassius; species Parnassius mnemosyne. Next base: position 8,221,808 of record CAVLGL010000001.1, on the reverse strand, counting down.
GCTCTTGTTAAATAACGCTGTTCTACTTGCTACAGAGCAGAGTTTATCTGTGTGTCGCAGACCAACATGATGTTCATAAAGATGAATGTTCCTTTTTACGAACATGGTGACCTCTAAAATATATAATGAAGTAAGAGTTAATACTTTCAACTTTTTAAAAGATGGTTTACATGATTCAGTTTGCTTTAGATTGCACATAGCTCGTATGCACCTCTTTTGTGCTTTAAAAACATTTTCCTTATCAACGGAGTTGCCCCAAAATAAAATACCATATCTTAGTATAGAATCTACGTAACCATTATATGCTGTAATCCGTGTAGACATATTGGTAGTTTTAGAAAGTTGTCGAAGTGCATAAGAAAACCTATTAAGTTTCGTACACACTATATCAACATGGGACTTCCATGTTAACATGTCATCAATTTTCAAACCTAAGAAATTTGTGTTATTAGTTTTACCAATATTTGTATCAGAGTGATGTGATATCTGAGCGGATCGCCTTCCTTGAAAAGTCATGTATTTAGTCTTATTTAAATTTATTTTAAGATTATTAAGATTCAACCAATCATTTATTTTATTAAATGTCTCATTCATTTCATTATTTAAGGCAGTCAAATCTTTAGTCATGAAAAGAACAGTACAATCATCGGCAAAAAGTGTCATGGGAAAATTTGTGACTAGAGGTAAATCGTTAATATAAACAAGAAAAAAGAATGGACCAAGAACACTTCCCTGGGGAACACCACAACTCACAGTTCTGGATTCGGAATAATATAGGGTTTCCATATTTCCACATTATAAATAGAAACATAAAAAAAATATAGATATTTTAGAAATCGATTTTTCGTGAACCGATACATCAGCTTACAATTTGAATCGATTTAAAAATCGACCTTTTTCGGAAAGAATCGACATCCCTATTAACGTCGACATTGACATTACAAAATGGCGCCAGTTTTACGGTAGGATTAGACATAAACATTCAAGAATAATTGATTTTCAATAATTCTTTTCTCAAAAGTTACGCGTTTCCACGTGTTGAAACTTTGTGCGTGTGCTTATAATTGTATAACTTTTCTGTAAAAATGCGCATCAACACCCAACTCGACGGACGTCAATGGAAAGCTAAGCCGAAAATGCAGTTACTTTGTCTGATGGTAAAATTGTGAAAGTATCGTCTACGTACCGCTTGTAGAAACTTCGAGTTACTGGTGCAGTAAGCAAAGCTTTCTCCTCAAAGTCCTCCATGAAAATGACGGCTCCGTGGCGCAGTGGCTTAGCAATGAGTTGCTGCGCTGGGGGGTGCGGGTTCGAATCCCGCACGGAACAATTATTTGTAAGGCCTACAAATGATTGTTCCGGGTCTGGATGTTTGTCCTTGTGAAATTTGTGTTTGTAAACTGCCTCCACGATACAGGAGAAAATTCTAGTGTGGGGGTAATGTTTTTTAAAAAAAAAGAAAAAAAAAAGGAAAATATCGGCGACAATGGGAGATACTGGTGAGCCTATCGCAACACCATCTACTTGCTTGTAAAACTGTTCCTTCCACAATAGATAGCCAGATGTAAGGCAATGTCTGAGTAATACTGCATATTCTGCTGGCATGTTGTTTTCCTCTAGTTTCCTAGTTACAATTGAGATGTAGTCTTCAACAGGTCGGCATGTAAATAGAGACTGAACATCAAAATGACCATAGTTTCATTGTCAGTAAGACATAGGTCTTTTATCTCACTGACAAAATGGTATGAATCCTTCGGGTGTACTCTTGTGTGTCCTCTGAGTGGTGATAGTACTTTTGCTAGGTGTTGAGCCAATTTGTAAGTTGGCGAATCGATCTGACTCACTATTGGACGTAATGGAGCGTTCGGTTTGTGTATTTTTGGTAACCCATACAACTTCGATCTCTCCTCGAGTCACAAATTTTTAGCGTTCCAACCGACAAATCCAATGTCTTATTACGATATCAAAATGATGCACAAACAACTCGTCGATGCAAATTAATGGCAATAGAAGTTAATTTAATTACTCAAAAATTCCCGAGACGCCTCATTGTCGCGTAAAACGAACGAAAAGAGAACTCAATTAGAGGCAGTCGTCACACGACCAAACTATACGAGAGTAACTTCCAAACCTAATCGACTCTGCGGCCGCGCCCAACTCCTCAAAACTATTACAACAAGAATTATATAAGACAAGCCCCGTTGTCACGCAAAACGTACGAGATTAGACAACGCAATTCAGAGGCGGCTCCGAGCGCAAACTTTAGACCGTCTAACCAACACCGGCCGCGCCCAACCAACTGACCTCGCACACGCGTCAGGTTACCGAGCGCTCGGCCTGGAGACCCGCACGGGAGAGGGGGGCCGACGGTGACTCTTAAATTCCATCGGAAGGACACGCCGTCGCACGTCTTGGTTAATTATTTGGCCTAACCACCGGCCGTGCCAATATTTCTCGGGAAAACGTCGCCGAGAACCGGGACAAACTTATGTCTGAAGCCGAGTCTTTGCTGAAATAGTCTCGGATTGGGGCGACTAAATCTAGTCCCGTTTGATCCCCAGAAGACACAATACCAAACAACGGTCATTATGTGGGCACAGCAACCCACTGTCCACTGTCCAGAAGTGCAACTGCAATAGTAACCTGCAGTCATCTCATACCAACTTGTCCCTTGTCTCGCCAACAGTATATATGTATAATAAGCTCTGCCCGAGTGATGTCGAGATTTTATACGGTCTCTTATTAAAACAGAGTCTTCTTGGGATGATATTAATTGGGTCACAACTTGTCTGATATCCAGTCTTCGTAAAATATACTGATAGTATTGGCATTAGGGCGCTGGAGCTCATTTTCAAGATTTGTGCCGAAAGATAATTCTTGTAATACGTTTACAAAACATTGTGACCATATTGGTGCATTTTCATCCATCTAGAACAATCAATCTTATTTTAATTCACTATCTATATTGCAGAAGCGCATTTTAAACAGTGCAACATGTTTTAACAGGTGAACTGAATGATAATTACATCATATTAAGATTTTGCAACCATTATGAACTTATGTTGAATTCAATTATTATTTACAGATTACAAATAGAAGCATGTCATTTAAATGCGTTGAATAGCATAAGGAAACATTTTTCTTTAGTACATACTTGCATACTGATTCAAAATGTGACTCTACAGAATACATGTGTCCGATCCGATATCAATGAAATCTAAATCTCACGTAAATCATGAATTCCATAAAACAAAAGCAGAGTCAAACTGATTCAAAGTCCAAACAAAAAATCAAATTTCCAAAGAAATCCACAATTAAATGCATTCAGTTTTAGTTAAAAAGGTGATATAGCCAAGGAATCCAAACAAAACCCAAACCCAATCTAGTGGAACGAGTTTCTCTACTCCAGAGTCAATAATTCATTTATGGGGCAACGTATACGCTATTAACACCAAATACCAGAAAATATACAAGGTAGAGATACCTTGTATATTTTCCAAGTTTAACTACTATATTAAACAAAAAATAAAAGGGGTTATTATATTACAAATGAATACATGGTTGACACTTGATAGTAAACCCTGGGAATGAGCTATTCGCTTCCAAGCTGTTTATCAAATAAATGTTGTAAATAGTTTGTACAAAATTTGTAATTGTATAATTTAATTTGAAAAAAAAAATCCTTCCTTGCTGATTCTTTCCAGGACAGAGATTTTTCCCCTAACCAGTGGTAAAAGTAAAAAATGACTTTCAATATGAATTATATGAATTTTTTTTTATAGAAGTGGGGGCAAACGAGCATGCGGCTCACCTGATGGTAAGTGACTACCGCCACCCATGAACAACCGCAACACCAGGGAAATTGCAGATGCGTTGCCGGCCTTTTAGAAAGGTGTAAGCTCTTTTCTTGAAGGTTCCTAAGTCGTATCGGTCCGGAAAATTCGCTGGTGGTAATTGATTCCACAAGGAAGTTGTGCGAGGGAGAAAACTTCTTCTAAATCGCACAGTGGTGGACCGCCAATCATCCAGATGGCATGGATGGTAACGCGAGTTTTGTCGCGATGTGCGATGGTGAAATTAAGCGGCTGGAATTAGTCCGAACAATTCCTCAGAGCACTCCCCGTGATAGATTCGATAAAATACGCAAAGAGATGCAACATCTCTACACAGTGCCAGTGTATCGAGCCGATCAGAAAGAACTCGGTCGTCGACGAATCAAACCGCTCTGCGCTGGATGCGGTCAAGTAGAAGAAGCTGGCACTGGGGTTCCCCGGCCCAGAGATGAGAACAGTATTCCATGTGGGGCCGAACTTGCGCTTTGTAAAGTTGCAAGCGATGTGCCGGCATGAAATACTGTCTCGCTCTGCTGAGCACGCCAAGCTTTTTAGAGGCCAATTTGGCCTTCCCTTCCAAGTGACCACGAAACTGCACACTATTCGATATGTCGACGCCAAGGATTCCGATACTAGCTGAGGCAGCAAGGAGAGTACCTTGAAACTGAGGAGATACGACAAAGTGGTTCTTTTTAGCGGTAAACGCGCAAACTTGTGTCTTCTGGGGATTGAACTGGACTAGATTTAGTCGGCCCAAATCTAAGACTTTGTTAAGCAAAGATTCGACTTCAGACACAAGTTTGTCCCGGTACTCAGCGATGTTTTCCCGAGAAATTTGGCACGGCCGGTATATAAGGCATCACCAGTGCTGTCGTCCGCATAGCAATGAATGCTACTAGTTAGCAACATATCATTGATATGCAGGAGAAACAGCGTTGGTGATAGCACGCAGCCTTGTTGAACACCAGCGTTTATAGGCTTGAAATCAGAGCATGCACCGTCTACTACGACCTTGATGCTCCGATCAGCAAGGAAACTGGTGATCGGAGCATCAAGGTCACTTGCACAATTTCTCGGGAAGCTCATAGGAAGGAAGCTTCGAAAGAAGTGCTTTGTGCGAGACCCGATTGTAGGCCTTCGCTATGTCCAAACTAACGGCCAATGCCTCGCCCCTGGACTCTACTGCCTCCGCCCATTTATGAGTCAGATAGACTAGAAGATCACCAGCTGATCGACTTCGACGAAAACCGTATTGTCGGTCACTAATCAGCTGGTGATCCTCAAGGTACCTCATGAGCTGGCAGTTTATAATGGATTCCATTATTTTGGAGAACAAGGAGGTGATGGCAATAGGCCTGTAGTTGGACGGGTCTGAGCGGTCGCCTTTTTTAGGGATCGGGTGGACCAAAGCTGTCTTCCATGAATTCGGGACTACGCCTTGGGAGTAGGAGTACCAGAAAAGACGCGTTAAAACCGGTGCCAACTCCGGAGCACACGTCTTCAGCACAATGGGAGGGACTCCATCGGGCCCACTCGACTTGTAATTTCTAAATTAAATAAAAAATGATCGTTTCTATTCTATTTTATTGCATTCCATTCTACTACATTCTATTCAATTCTATTCTATTCTAATGGATATTTGACTATGAAGTAAAATATTCTCATGGAATTACGTCACTTTACACATATTATGAAGAATTTCGGCATAGATAGATAACAGCTAGAAAATAAAAAACTGCAGTTTCGAAGCCGCTTGCAAAGCATGGCAACTATTGCTAGTATACCCCTTATGATGCAATCTATGAGAGGGTAACAGTTGCAAGCCTATTTTGAAGAAATGGTAGTCGGTGGTAAAAATAACCATAGTCAGGAAATCTGCTTATCTGAGAAATAAAAAGAATTGATGATGTGAAGTCCACCGGTGCACTACTGAACTACGCACATCAGTAGTGCAGACTGTCTGCTCCATAACCCGCTTAGAAATAAGAGAAGACCTGTGCCTTGGAATTTTATTATAGTCTGTAATTAAAGTAAATAATTGAGTAAATTATTACATAAATAAAAATACATTTTAATAAAATCCTTTTCATTTTGAAAATGTTTCAAAATAGGCTTATTCTCACAACAGAACAGAATTTTATGTTTTTATTTTGCTTTCAGATGGAATACTGGTGAAAGCAATAATTAAAACAAACAAAAAATTTCAACTGAAAAAAACTCGTCGACGTCCCAGCCCGCTTGAACCTGATTGAACTAAAAGTAATTATGTGGTATTCATAGAAATTCACTCACGTAGATACAGAACGCGCAGTTCAATTATTACAACAAAGTACTCAATAATGTTTCTAGAATTCCCTTTTAGATTTTCAAATTTCACTCATTTCTTTTTCATAATATTCGTTTTTTGCAAAAAGTCGCTGAATTGGCACGTACCTAATACTCTTCAATTAAGAAAAAATTAGCATACCTCAAATCATGTAAACGATTTCATTTTCTAAATGCGCTGCTAAATACTGGCGTTTTGTTTGTCATTTATGAAGAATACTAGTAAAGCTATTAACGTTACTAATGATATCTCCAAACAAGCTTAAAATGCTTGTGTTACGAATGGTTCACGATAATAGTCGACTGGTGGAATCAACCCACCCACGACTTTTGACCATTGCAGTTCGTAACCTTAACCACTATTCTAATGTAGCTTTTAATCATAGCTAAGACAATTTTTTTTAATACGTAAAAGGAGGCAAGCGAGCATGCGGCTCACCTGATGGTAAGCATCTACCACTGCAGATTCCGTGCTACAACAGGTCCCATCCGCAGAAATCGTGATGCTCCGTGATTTTAACTTGAATGGCTTGTTTTTTTTTTATAGGATGGAGGAGGATAGGGGGCAAACGAGCATGCGGCTCACCTGATGGTAAGTGACTACCGCCGCTCATGAACAACTGCAACACCAGGGGAACCAGGGGAATTGCAGATGCGTTGCCGGCCTTTTAAAAAGGAGTAGGCTCTTTTCTTAAAGGTAATTTTTTTTGTTTCCCATTTAAGCAATCATACGGTTAGATCTATTTATGACTTTGCCTTGGCATATGGTCTGACACAAATGGTTACTTTGCCTACGCGGATCCCGGATGTAGAGGATTATGTACCTTCCCTGTTGGACCTTCTGCTGACCTCTCACCCGAACGCATGTAAGATCTCCGTCGATACCCCTCTTGGCTCTTTGGAGCATTCTCGGATCCCGAATACGTTGCCACTCACGCTCCCATCACGGTTGCGATCTGCACTGACACTATAAATCAACCGATTGGGACGGGATGCGGTCTTGTTTTGCATCCTAGACTTGAAAGCGGGTTTGCTTATCGCTGGATGATCCGAACGTTGTTGCTGATTTCTGTCGCTGATGTAGTACTTCAGGGAAGAGAATTATTTATTCCATCATTTGTGGTGCCTATCAGAGGCAGAACTCAGCCATGGTTTGGTTGCTCCTGTAAAATTGCATCACGCTATAAGCAAGAGTGCTACCGGGCCTGGGCTGACGCATCAATGTCCCGGGATGTAAACACCAGCGCTCTTGAAAATAATTATAATTCCGCCTCCAGGTCTTTCAAAGGTGTCATTGCCAAGGCTAAGTCAGGGCACATCGGCAGAATTGGCGAGAATCTATTTCGCCTTCCATCGGAAACACGTGCATTCTGGTCTCTCGCCAATCCTGTCCAAGGGAACTTTTGTCAACCATCTCTGCTATCTCTGCACAGGGTGGACGACTTACCCGCCCATGATCCAAAGGAGAAAGTCGATCTGCTAGGGTCTCTTTTTGCTTCCAATTCGACTCTCAATGACGGGGTAACACACCGCTGACCACCCCGCTGTGTGACTGCTCCATGCAGGAAGTGCTGTTTACACAGCGCTCGGTACGCAAAACACTCCTTTCCCTGGCCGTCAACAAGTCGTGTGGGCCTGGTGAAGTCCCACCTATTGTGGTTAAGACATGTGCTCCGGAGTTGTCACTTGTATAAACGCGTCTTTTCCGGTACTCCTACTCCCTAAGCGTAGTACTGAACTCATGGAAGACAGCTTTGGTGCACCCGATCTCAAAAAAAGGCGACCGCTCAGATCCGTCCATTTACAGGCCTAATGCTATCACATCCTTGTTCTTCAAAGTAATGGAAACTATCATTGAAAATGAACAATGAAAAAAAAAATGAAAAAGTTTATTTTACAGAAAACAACTACAACTCATTGAAGTATCCGTTGGTACCCACACTAGAAAATCCTGTATCGTGGGTACCTATTTAGCATTGACTATTTATGTTTAGTTTTCGCTTGGTTTACTTAATCACAAAATTTAAATTTTAAAAACTAGTATAAAATTAACAAAGTTTAATAAGAGATAGAGTAAAACGTTGCATTTCTTAATAATTATGGTAGTTGCCTTTATGCTAGGTGTAAGAATATTTTTTCGGTCGAGTCGAGGACTGAAACAGCTCATGCGGTACCTTTAGTATTACCAGCTGATTAGTGACCGACAGTACAGCAGTACAGTTTTATAACATTCTTCCTTTTTTTAATAAGTTCATTCACTTAACTTTTATTATCTGTTTTGGCAGAAACTTGACTACCAGGCTGACTTATCCTTTAAATAATTATTTGAAGTGGATTTTGACACAAAAAATTGATGTGATTTTGTCTTTTAAGTGTCAGCGCATATAAACTTTTAGTGGAAATGACGAAACAAGTGATCCGATGTTGATATAAATCTCAAGTTATTTTGTCCACTAAGCCACCTTAAGAATGTAAGATACGACTATACGTTCAGTCAAGCTGTCGTCAAAATCTTTTTTTTTATAGGATAAGGGTGACAAACGAGCACACAGTCCACCTGATGGTAAGTGGTTGCTGTGACCCATAGACATCTACATCTATCCTCTATAAAGACTCAAGATGCAGATGCGTTGTCACCCGTGAGGACTAAGATGGAATGCCTCGTTTCCAGTAAAAAGGGTCTCCGGTTCTCTACACTCACCAAACGAAACACAGCAGCGTTAAGCTGCTATTTTACGCTGGTATTCTGTGAGAGCGTGGTCCTTTCTCGGTCGAGCCAACCCATTTATGCTACAACCATAATATAGCTGCAGCATGGCTCTACCACGTATAAATATGTGGTAGAGCAAATACATAATAATTTTTATGCAATTTATTCAATTGTATTTTCAACATTACTTTCATCAGGTTTATGTATCTGACGGTGAGCGGATTTCAGTGCATTTTGCCCATTCCAAAAGTGCCCAATGCACCTAAAGAAGTTTTCATTTAAAAATATGTATTATATTTTTATCTCTACTCTACATGCAGCTATAACATTGCAGGTTACGTTATACTTTTACAGTGAGGTTGCGTGTCTAGAAATAATCGCCCAACGGAAGTAGCCTCTGCAGTTGCTAACATTAAACACAATTTGCCGATGAAAACTCTGTTGCAACACGAACAGCGGAAGTAAAGTAGCCTTCTTGTAGTACCCGATAAAACATTTACTACTTATCTTCACGCACAATCCCTGACGGGGTAGCCAGAGAGAACAGATCGCCAAGTGTCACGATCCTTACATACCTCTTTCGCTTCTTTCAGATAAATAAAAACATTTACTATTATTATTAACCATTTATTTTTAGACTCAGGTCCATATAATATGTTCGTATAGTTACAATTTTTCTTACATGCTATGTTAATAAAAACTGAACACAAAAATTATGTAAATTTATGGATTTAAAACTCCTGGCTTGTCGACATATGAAAACATGTTGATCGATAAACCTTGCAAAGTTTGGAATCCACTCTGTTGCCAATCATCCGTAGGACTTTGTTCGGGCTGCCTCGCACGGGTCTTAGAAGAGACTACATTTTTTCGCTCGATTGCATAAAATACGTCACTACGTCTACGACAATTAGATATAACCGGCCAGAGAACAGGCTCAGAACCAACGGTTTTACGTGCTTTCTGAGGCACGGGAGTAAAACACCACCAATTTCCTGACTCTGTACTTATGAAAATTATTTGACAGAAACAATAAATGAATGTTAAGCCCGACCTGGGATTTGAATTCAAAACATTGTATTCAGTAATCGTAAAATATCAGCAATGTGAAAAATTTGTTACTGCTTACGAATCTTCTATTGGTTGTGATTTTCTTGAGTTTCATTTAGGTTACCCTGATGTACTATTTTATTTTTTTATTTCGCTCGATTGCATAAAATACGTCAGTTTTAACATACTTGATGCACTGCAATAGCCAGGCAGCTCCAACGAGGCCCTGAACACATTATTTCATTGAATTCGCAACACATTGTATGCTTTTTTGTGAAGTTGGCCCAAAGACTGCTCATGTGAAGCGTTTACACAGTTTATTATGATTTACACTGTCCATTTATTAAAGTGTTGTTGAAGGAGAAATAGCAGATTTATATTCACAACTAAATTATGTAAAACAGATAAAACTATTGAGATATTGTGACTATTTAATATTTTTTTTTATAGGATCGAGTGACAAACGAGCACACAGTCCACCTGATGGTAAGTGATTTCTGTGGCCCATAGACATCTACATCCATCCTCGTTTTCGAATCAAAATGCAAATGCGTTGTCACTCATGAGTAAGATAGAATGCCTCTTATTCAGTAAAAAGGGTCTTCGGTTCTCTACACTCACCATACGAAACACAGCAGTGTTAAGCTAATATTTTACGCTAGTATTCTGTGAGAGCGTGGTCCTTCCCCGGTCGAGCCGACTCATTCGTGCTACAACTATACTACTAATAGAGCTGCAGCATAGCTCTACCACGTATAAAAAACCTATAATAAAATAAGAACCAAATTAAAATACTATAATTTATAAACATCATTTACAACACGATGGTGCTAGGTCGTGGTAGCTCGCGACTAAGTGTCATCGTTTTTAGAGCACGAGAGCAATCCGGTTTCGGTCTCGGCTTGCTATTTTAAGTGCTGATTTATTCATGCTTGTGTGGATCACCTCAACGAATACCGTAACCAAGTAATGATGCTGTTTCGTACTGTGAATGTGTAGTGAAACAATCCGTCTTAGTGCTCAGGGGTAGCAATACTTTTGAATTTTGATTCTTAATCGAGGATAGATGTAGATGTCTATGTGCTACAGCATCCTCTTAATATCAGGTAGACTGTGTGCTTGTTTCTCAAAAAAAAAACACATTTGTAGACTATTAAACTTCTTCCGTGGGGGATTAGAACTCACAGCCCACCACCAACTAAATGGAATGCTTTATCGAGACGTTACCATATACAATTAAAATGCTTGTATAAATTTGTGAATAAATTATTAATATGCTAATTACATTGAGAAACAATTTCAATCGTATCTTATTTGTTAACATTTACATAAATTGGTAATTTACTGTGCATATACAAGGTTCACAGCTCGTACAACTTCGACTAGGGAAACAACTGCGGATCATATCGCGTAATGGTAAGAAAAAAAGTAAGAGTGAAAAAAAAATACGGAAAAGCGTACATAATTAGTTAACAATATGCACCAATAATATGCACCGAAGTGCACATACTAATTTGCGCAATCACCTACCAAAATAACGTAGATTCGATTTTGACCTATTAATTTTTGTAATAATCGTATTATATTCGTAAGATATAATGTATATTGTAACAGTGTAGGAATATTCACTACATATCGTCTGTGGGTGTCGTAAGAGGCGACAGAGGGAAACAAACCAGATGAAGACTTATAAGCGTCAGTAGCCTAATGGCAGGGCGCGGACCGCGAATTCGAAAGGTCGTGGGTTCGAATCCGCCATTCGACTATTCGACACTTCTGACACAAGCATTTTAAGCTTACCAGAAATGGTTAAAGGGAATATTAGTAATTTTTAATAGCATTACTAGTATTTTTATTAAAAATAATAAAAATAATCCTTAACAGTAACGTAATCGTATATCTTATATTATATTCAAATAATAACGTACTCCAGACCAAATACTGGTCACAAAGGCCAATCTCAACGGAGACTAGCTATTTGCACGAGACGAGATTAAAGTGCTCTTTTCCCTCACTTTCATAGCTCGATGGGACGACAATTAGATATAACCGGCCAGAGAACAGGCTCAGAATCAACGGTTTTACGTGCTTTCTGAGGCACGGGAGTAAAACACCACCAATTTCCTGACTCTGTACTTATGAAAATTATTTGACAGAAACAATAAATGAATGTTAAGCCCGACCTGGGATTTGAATTCAAAACATTGTATTCAGTAATCGTAATATATCAGCAATGTGAAAAATTTGTTACTGCTTACAAATCTTCTATTGGTTGTGATTTTCTTGAGTTTCATTTAGGTTACCCTGATGTACTTTTTTATTTTGAAAATAAAAATGAGTTTGAAAGGTGTAAATTATCAGAGAAGTAATTATTATACTAAGAGGATCGATAGTATTGTACCGTGACTTGAAAATTAGACTCTTATTAAAAAGGTAAAAATTGGCTTTTAAAACTAATCGAGATTAACATAACGGTAGAAATTGAACTTGCCTAGTCGGAAATAATGCTCCCAACAACTACCGGCATATGTGTGATATGGAAACATGATGTTTTTCTTTACTGTGTTCACCTCTGATCTATCTGTGGGTGACAGTATTATGGCCAATGAGCATAATGATGTCATCTAGCGATTTTTACATAATTAGGTACTATACTGTGAGTGATTTACTCGCCATTCATATTGATTCTGTATCTTTACCAGTCCAATAACTTGCAAAACATCTTCCAAGCAAGGAGGTGAGAAGTTTCGGGGATAAATCGGGATTTAACACCCAGTAAAGTACTATGATATCCTTTATGATTTATATGGCGTACACATTAATATAAATTTGTAATGGCACAGCCGTAAATATTTATAACTATCCTCGATTAATATACAAAATGAAGATGCGTGGTCACCCCTGAGGACTTAGATGGAATGCCACACGAAACACAGACGACCAAGAACGGAATTAAATAGCTCTTATTATACGTGGTAGAGCCATGCCTCAGCTATATTAGTAGTATAGTTGTAGCACAAATGCGTCGGCTCGACCGGGGAAGGACAACGCTGTCACAGAATACCAGCGTAAAATAGCTTAACGCTGCTGTGTTTTGTATGGTGAGTGTAGAGGACCGGAGACCCTTTTTACTGGAAAGGAGGCATTCCATCTTAATACTCAGAGGTGACACATTTCGATTCTTAATCGAGAGAAAATGTAGATATCTATGGGCGTCAATATCCACTTGTCATCGGATGGACTGTGTGCTCGTTTGTATATATATCTTCTATATAAAAATGAATCGCTGAATGTGTTGCTAAGCGCAAACCTCGAGAGCAGCTGAACCGATTTCGCTAATTCTTTTTTTATAATATTCCTTGAAGTACGAAGATGACTTAAATGACATCGAAAGTTATAAAAAATCATTGTACGAAAATTTTCCCGAGGTAAATTTATGCTGACGTGACACAGACAATTTTCAATTTTCCGGCAAATCGTAAACAAATAACAAATTAATAAAATACATACCCAATTATATTGGCAAAATGTTCCATTTTCAAAATTTGAACTAATTTTTTTTATATCGTTTAGAAGTAGCCAGTTCTAAAAACTCAGTGTCTCCCTCGTACAAACGAGTTAACGCTGGTGTTCCACAAGGCAGTGAGCCATCACCAACGCCACTACTTCTGCACATCAATGATATGTTGTAAACCGGTAACATTTATTGCTATGTGGACGACAGCACTGGTGATGCTTTATACACCGTCCGTCTCAAAATTTCTCAGTAAAACGTCGCCAAGTATCGGGATAAACTTGTGTCTAAAGTTGAGAATTTGTTAAACGAAGTCTCGGATCGGAAGCGACTAAATTTAGTCCAGTTCAATCCCCAGAAGACACAAGTTTGCGTGTTTACCACAAAAAAGAACCACTTTGTCGTATCTCCTCAGTTTCAGGGCACTCCCCTTGTAGCCTCAGCCAGTGTCCGAATCCTCAGCGTCAACATATCTAATAACTGCAGGGAAGAGAAGGCCAATATGGCCTCTCTTCTTCTCTTCAAAAAGCTTGGCGTGTTCAGCAGAACGTGACAGCATTTCATGTCGGCTCACTGCCTGCAACTTTACTAGGCGCAGGTTCGGCCTCACATGGAATACTGTTCCCATCTCTGGGCCGTGGCTCCCCAGTACCAGCTCCTTCTATTTGATCGTATCCAGCGCAGAGTCTTTCGAATTGTCGGTGACCGAGTTCTTTCTGATCGCCTTGACTCACTGGAACTGCGAAGAGGTGTTGTATGTTATTTCCTATTTTTTCGCATCTACCACGGGGATTGTTATGAGGAATTGTTCGGACTCATTGCAGCCGCTCATTTCACCACCGCACATCGCGACAAAACTCCTGATACCATCCATACCATTCATACCATCTGGATGTTTGGCGGACCACTACTGTGCGAACAAGAAGTATTTTTTTTGGTCCTCGCATAACTTCCTTGTGGAATCGACTAACACCAACGATTTTTCCGAACCGATACAATTTCGGGACTTTTAAGTAATGAGTCTTCTCTTTTATTAAAAGGCCGGTAACGCACCTGGGATTCCCTTAGCGTTGCAGCAGTTCACGGGCAGCAGTCGAAACTTACCATCATGTGAGTCGCTTGTTCGTTTGCCAACTCTTGTTTATAAATATAACAAAGATTTCTTCGCAAGGAATCTTACTCTCGACAACTCATGCGAAGAACTTAATAACATAGTTGAATTTCAAATTAATCTCGTTTTGGAATACTTGTAAGCATTGTTCCTTCCGCGATATAACTTTGCATCTGACGTCAAATAAACTTAAAACTTTATCGCTTAACAATGTTTTAAGAAATTGCAATTGAAATTAGAATTTTCAAATATGTAATACATATTCCAAAATCAGAAGTACGTGATATGATAGTGTATTTACATAATTTAATGCACGGGTACATGATAAAAAATAATCTCATAAAAATCATCCATCCATCCGTCCATTACTGCCTACAAAATTCCTGAACATAGGTCGCCCCATAGAAGTCAAGGAGGGATTTTGTCATAGATTCAACGCTTGGAGGCGAGTTGGCACCCGCAGTTTTTTACGCAATGCGCAACAAATATTCTCACACCGTCGCTACGTGGTAAATATAAAGAAAAATATTTTTAATAATTGGAAGATATATCATGAAAATATAGGAAAAAGTAGTAAAGTATGGACAGTCTTTCGTTTGTACTTCTGATTATAGACTTATTATTCATTTTTACTTCATTCATAACAGAAGAATTCAGATTTCACTGCTGAATATTGGTTATGAACGGATGAATGAAGTGAGCAAAACACACAAACCATATACAGAATATACAGAGTGCCACATAATTTTTATCATGAACAGACGTCCTAAATGAGCGAGAATTATTTAAACTGTGCTATGGTTTTCATCCTTCTTATCGCCTTTCTTATATCTACGAGACGATATGGGTTAGTGGATATTCTTACAAATCTTACAAAATCAACCACCAATAATAATAATGACCTCCAGACCGAATTTCAGTCAAAGCGGTATCTTTGCAGAATAGGATTATAGTGGCTAAGTGTATGTGTGCAAGCACAAGTGTAGCAAGCAATGGGTAGCTCGCCGTCCGTCCGTCTAACGACGACAGGCCGTGTCGACGGCGCGTTTTGTTCCACGCGCGCCTCAAAGAGCTGTCAGCAGCGTGAAGGGGCCCGCAAGGGCCGACGCCTGCCGGGGCTGCGGGCTGTTCGAAAGAGATACCGCGGCTCCGGAACGTAAGGGCACTGAAGGAACACGGATGGTTTTTAGTCAGTAAAAGTCTGACACTCCACCCAGAGCGAAAGGCGTCATTTGATGATTTTCCATCCGCAAAAAAAAAAGCGGTCTCTTTGCAGAATAGGATTAAAAAGGCTAAGTGTATGTGTGCAAGCACAAGTGTTCTCTCTAGAATGTTTGACAAGACGGACATGAATATCTTTGATAGGAATAAAACATAACTAACATAAGCTTTTAATGCCAGTTACTAGACTCCATAGAATTAGTTTTAATTTATGGGGCAATGTTTACGCTCTTACAACAATATCCCAGAAAATGTCAATAACCAATAGTCAATTTTAAAAGTTTTATTAAAAAAATGTACAAAAAAAGTTATTATAATATTGTATACATGAATGAAAATAACCCCTGGTGATTTCTTATATTTACGCGAACACTACACATTGAATAAAACTATTTTTACGGATTTTATCGCGTTTAATTAACTTATTTTATATTCCCGACATTTCGGTTGCTTTCTAGCAACCGTGGTCACGGGGGACTGAGGTGATTGACGTCCCGATGTCAGTGCTAAACCGGAGTACCTTCAGCTTTTTTAATTAATAATTTTGGTCCGATCTACGCAGAATGAACTAACTGTGTCTTGAAGTATTGCAGTGGTATGCTTGGGTTTAGTTTTAATTTTATGAATTACAGGATCCCAAGCAGGTAGTTAGTACCCAGCCTCCCTCTCTATTGAAATTAGGATGTTTATAATTTCAATAGCCTCACGTATCATCCTTGGCATGGCGAAAAAACATCGATTCCTGCCAAGGATGATACGTGAGGCTATTGAAATTAAAAACATCCTAATTTCAATAGAGAGGGAGGCTGGGTACTACCACCTGCTTGGGATCGTAAACTAAACCCAAGCATACCATTGCAAGACTTCAAGACACAGTTAGTTCATTCTGCGTAGATCGGACCAAAATAATTAAAGCTGAAGGTACTCCGGTTTAACACTGACATCGGGACGTCAATCATCTCAGTCCCCCGTGACCACGATTGCTGGAAAGCAACCGAAAGGTCGAGAATATAAAATAAGTTAATTAAACGCGATAAAATCCGTAAACATAGTTTTATTCAATGACCCCTGGTAATGAAGTGAACCACTTTGTATTGAAGAAGCGATCGAGCGGAACCAAGGCTCCAAAGTCTTTGCCTGAGATCTGTCTGCCAGAAAGAGTCAACTGTCGAAGCTGGTGACCGAGTGTGGCAGCATCGTATCCGGGGCACCTGAGATTTTGAGTGAGATTTAGAGGTTCTATGGCCAGCTGTACACGTAATCGTTGGAGTCCCACGCAAGTGTAAGTAACGATCCAAAAGCGAGTCTTATCCAACACTATTCCGAAGATATCCCGGACGTCAGTCTGAGCGAGATAAGAATGGCTCTCCAGCACCTTAAAATCGGCAAGGCCCCAGGCGAGGATGGAATTACAGCGAAGCTTCTGAAAGCGGGTGGAAAACCGGTACTTGAAGTACTTCAGAAGCTCTTTAATTCTGTCCTCCATGGTGGCATTACACCGGAGGAGCAGAAGTGCGGTGGTCTTGTTCTACAAGAAAGATGACAACGCTCTTTTGAAGAACTACAGACCGATTTCCCTTCTGAGCCGCGTCTACGTGCTGTTTTCGAGAGTCATTACGAATCGTCTCGCGCGCAGACTTGACGACTTCCAGTCTCCTGAACAAGCCGGTTTTCGGAAGGGATTTAGCACCATAGACCACATACATACATCGGAAAATTGTACAGAAGTCCGAAGAGTACAATTTGCCACTATGTCTGGCGTATGTGGACTATGACAAAGCCTTTGATTCCGTCGAAATTTGGCTGGTGCTGCAGTCCCTTAAGGGGTACCAAGTTGACTGTCGGTATATCGAAGTGCTGAAGTGTTTGTACAGCTCGTATAGATACGATGGCTACCCGAGTACAGAATCAGAGTACGAAACCTATCCAAATGCAGATAGGTGTAAGACAGGGTGACGTTATATCCCTGAAACTCTTCACCACTGCATTGGAAGACGTTTTCAAGCTTCTGGACTGGAAAGGATACGGTATTAACATCAATGGCGAGTACATCACTCACCTTCGATTTGCCGAGGATATATTCCTTATGGCAGAATCGCTGGAGGACCTAAGCACTATGCTCAATGACCTCAATAGTGTCTCCCAACGAATAGATCTTAGGATGAACATGGACAAAACAAAGTTCATGTTCAATGTCCATGTCACACCTATGCCGGTAGTTGTTGGGAGCACTAAACTCGAAGTTGTTGACGAGTATGTTTACCTGGGACAAATAGTCCGACTAGGTAAGTCCAACTTCGACCGAGAGGTCAATCGACGAATTCAACTCTGCTGGGCAGCGTTCGGGAAACTACGACACATCATCTCGTCAGACATACCTCAAAACCTTAAAACGAAATTGTACAACCAGTGCGTGTTGCCAGTGATGACTTACGGATCTGAAACGTGGTTCTTAACTGTTGGCCATATGAGGAAGCTCAAGGTCGCTCAGCGAGCTATGGAGAGGGCTATGCTCGGAGTTTCTCTGCGTGATAAACTTAGAAATGAATATATCCGCAGTAGAACCAGAGTAACCGACATAGCCCAACGGATTAGTAAGCTGAAGTGGCAGTGGGCCGGCCATATAGCTCGAAGAACCGACAACCGATGGGGGAGAAAGGTTCTTGAGTGGCAGCCTCGTACCGGTAGGCGAAGTGTAGGGTATCCCCCCACGAGATGGAGTGACGACCTGGTAAGATATGCAGGAAGTCGATGGATGCAGATGGCTCAGGACCGTGCTTTGTGGCATTCCTTGGGGGAGGCCTATGTTCAGCAGTGGACTTATGAAAGGCTGTAATGAATGAATGGATAAAAATCAATTGCAAGGAATAAGAAATTCATTTGAAATAAAGACAATTTGTTACTTCTTGATATCTGTCCCTAGATGGGTAAGTACTGGTATTATAACAAATATCAGTTGTGACTAGTTTGCCTGTTTTTTTAGAAATATGGTGGCATTTATTTTTTGTTGGTTTTATCAATTGTAATGATGAAATATTGACTGCCATTACGGTTTCCGTCGGGGTCGCTCAGCTGGTGATCTTCTTGTTTACCTAACACATAGATGGGCGCAGGCGATCGAGTCCAACGGGAAGGCATTGGCCGTTAGTTTGGACATAGCAAAGGCCTTCGATCGGGTCTGGCAAAAAGCGCTTCTTTCGAAGCTCCCTTCCTATGGGCTTCCCGAGAAATTGTGTGATCACCAGCTGTTTTGTAGATCGGAGCATCAAGGTCTTTGAACCGATTTCAACCGATGGGGAAGAAAGGTAGCCTCGTACCGGTAGGCGAAGTGTAGGGCGACCGCCCACGAGATGGAGTGACGACCTGGTCAGACATGCAGGAAGTCGATGGATGCAGGTGGCTCAGAACCGTGATTTGTGGCATTCCTTGGGGGAGGCCTATGTTCAGCAGTGGACTTATGAAAGGCTGTCATGATGATGATGATGAATGAAGTGAACGCTACAATGCTGGTTCTAATATAGTTCACATTAAACCGCCCAATTGCGTGTCGGGGCACGCAGAGTGTAGAGGCAGGGTTCCGTAGTTTCCCGTCACAGATCGTGACATAAAGGACTTCTTGGCACTATGAGCGTATTAAGTGAGTCCGCGGTTTGACCGCTATAGCGACTAAAAATAGGACTAAATAGGACGATTATAGCTAAATGACTTATTTTCCTAGCGGACTTACCGTTACCGTTACAGCCTATTAAAGTCCACTGCTTAACACAGGCCTCCCCATAGATTGCCTCATAGGAAGGATATTTGCCATAGTTGCCACGCTTGGCACCACAGTTTTTATTTTTATTTTTAGTCGTTATTAGAAAGACGCAGCATTGTCAAATCAGGAGCAGCCCCAGCTCCTGATTTGTTTCCCTCTGTCGCCTCTTACGACACCCAAGGCACGATGTGGAGTTGTGAATATTCTTACACCGCTATTACACGGTACAGTCTTATATGTATTCAAAAAATGACAATTTTGAAAATAATACAATATGAATGCGTAGACGAACATACAGATGGCGTGACGCACCGACACTCTGGGATGTCTGAACATGTTCAAGATCGTCCCCGCCATTACATTAAATATGTTATAAAACAAATTCTCGCAAAAAAACACCGATTTCTTACCAGATTCGCGAGGCTGAAAAAAACATCCTAATTTTAATAGAGGAGATGGATGGGTGCTACCGTCTGCTTGAGTTCCTGTTATTAATAAAGTTAAATCTAAACCTAAGTATACCACTACAAAACTAAAAAATACTGTTAGCTCGTTCTGCGTAAATTGGACCAAAAATGAATGTTCAAAAACTGAAGGTAGCCGGGCTAACTATGACATCAGGATGCCAAATACAGTCAGTCCCTATCGTGACTATGAGTGCTGTAAAGCACCCGAAACGTCGGGAATGCAAAAGTTAAAATTAAACGCGATAAAATCCGTAGAAATAGTTTATTTAAAAAATAGGAGAAAGAGGTAAGTATGTCAGAATCGGTTTCTTGGCGATTGATCCCTCTGCCTACACTGAAAAAGGAAACGTAAACTTATAGTAGTAATGCATAAGTCATTTTCGGACGGACGGACGGATATGGCGAAACTGTAAGAGTTCCTTGTTGTTTAGATTTCAGTGCTTTGATTTTTTTATATTCCCTGAATTTCAAGTACTTTAGAGCACTTATGGTCCTGATGTAATATTTAAACCCGGCTACCATTATCTTTACCAGCAACTTGGGTGATTTCACAAATAGGTCAAATATTAAGTTGAAATGTATAATTAATAGTGTAATGAATGAAAATTTATACTGAAAAATCATCCCTTGAAACACTTTTACCTATATGTCTAAAACAAACACTTCTTCCAGCCGAGTTTCATCTACTTAAGACGAACAAAGATATGCCAAAGATGCTCTGAATATTTTAGTTTGCATGCTTATTGAAATTCATGAACGGGTTAGTGGATTTGCAAACCGGGTTAAGGTCGGTAAAATAATATAAATTTTATTTTTAGATAACGCTAGATTTTCTATTGCCGACGATCTCAGTGAAGGCGTACAACCCGAATGGCGACTGTTAGCGGTTCGCGCTCTATTGGATTCGGGTTCACAACGCTGTGTGGCCTCCACTTGGTTGGTGGGAAGACTAGGGCTCCCCTAAATCGTTGAATCGCGCTGTAATGGAGTATTAGATTTGGTTTTGGTCGAGCAACTAATTAAAAATGCTTTAAATTAAAAATAAAAATGCTTTTGGTTTTCCGCGAAATGTTTCATAGTTGTAGCGGTTGTGAGTAAAAAGGCGAAAATTGAAATTGAGTAACACTAGTTGTGCCGAAGGAAATAAAAATCAATCCTCTTTTTGTTTTCACATTTTTGTTGGCATTGTCAAAGATATTTATTTGGAAAGAGAAATAGGGCTGTCTCTTATGTTTATCGCTTTACTTAATTCGTCTGTTTTGATCAATGCACATCGGGAAATTAAGATGTTGCAATTATTTTCAAGTTTTACATTGTGGTTTGAGTATTGATGCTATGAGGCTTGGTTGAAGCATAAGCATAGAACTGCCTGTTTGGAAAAGCTAGCTAGTTATGATATTATCAGATTGAAATCAGTAAATGGTTATATGGTAGAGGGCTTGATTATGCCTACTTGCGTAAATAAAATCATACTAAGGCCTATCTGTGCGTTTTCTTGTGCCTCGCCACTAAGGTCGTTCACTTGGAACTTGTAAGTGCCCTTAGCACTGAAGCCTTTGTGGCCATGCTGGGCCGCTTCGTATCGTGTCGCGGTTTGCAGACCTGATCTGGTCTGTTTGCGGAACGAAT
This sequence comes from Parnassius mnemosyne, assembly GCA_963668995.1. Classification (NCBI taxonomy): domain Eukaryota; kingdom Metazoa; phylum Arthropoda; class Insecta; order Lepidoptera; family Papilionidae; genus Parnassius; species Parnassius mnemosyne. Next base: position 8,200,191 of record CAVLGL010000001.1, on the reverse strand, counting down.
TATAAGGGGCACGGACAGATATTTGAAACATTTCGTCGAATTTCTGTCCGCAACAGGACTTATTCAGGTGCTGCGATGCCCAGGAAGAGCATCCAGTGGAGGTTCGACCCTTCGGCTTGCCCACATTGGAGCGGTACTTTTAAGGCGGTGGTTAAGGTCCCCTTAGGGCACCTTAGGCACCTTAGGCACCCCATCAGATCTTGCAGATCTGATGGGGTGCCTAAGGTGGCCTAAGTTTTGGTTGTAGATTCGGTCTTGCAACGTGCCGTCGCGACCCTCTCGTTTGCCAATTTACTTGCGGACATAAGTCCTTATGTTTGTTTGTTTTGGCCCAAACATGGGCATTTGAAACGGCATCCAATCGCGTTTAACTCAGTGCATCGCCCAATGGTGTCGAGGTGAGCTAAATGCCGCCGGGGGGGGGGGGGGGGCGTGTGCCGGCTTCCTGTTATTCTGGCCGGTTGGCTGTCAGTAGCACGACCGCAGCGGCTCTGTCGACTATTGTATTATTTGTCACCGCTGGATCGGTTTAGCGCGGCCAGTTTTTGGTTTTTTGGTACAGAATTTTGTATTTGTGCGCGTCTAACTTACTATTGAATATTTGTAGGTTGTGTGTAGACCGCCTCGAATTGGTTGTCTAAGTTGTACGTTTCGTGACAAGAGGCTTGTATTGAATATGAGTGATTAAAGTAACTTCGTTTGCAAGTAATTTACGTCAATTTGTATAGTGATTGCATGTTGAAGTGCATTTTGCAATATTTAACTTGCTTGTGTGACGTGTGCTGATACGCGCATGCCGAGTGGACAGACGGTCTGGAATTTGATGCTCGCATTCCATTTCGAGGGCTTGGCCCTTTGTTTTTGGAAGTTAATGTTGCATTGTAACGTCGCGTTAAGTGCCTTTTTGTGTGTTGATTATTTAGTTAGTTTTGCGTGTCAGCGAGGCTGATTTTGAGTTCTTATTGCGGGCGTAGTATTTTAATATCGTACGAAAGAATTTTAGCTTGCCTTGGGGAACGCCGAACTTTGAGACTCGAGAAGTGGCCGCGTCTGTACCCGTGTTTATAAATTTGTTCTACGTGAACCCGGAACCTTACCGGACGGTTTGTTACTTGTGTCGTGTGTCACTAGTTTTAATTTCGAGGAACGTTGAGTTAGTTGACTTTGAAGTCAATCAAATGTACAATGAAGTGGATAAACTGAAAAAGTGAAATGAAGGCAGAAATTTTCCATTGGTAATCTACGACTGGAGGGAGCGCACATTGGGAGAACATCAGCTCCGGTGGATCTTCTGTCCGATTAACTCGGGCCGTCAGGTCACATGTATAAACACTACTACACACTACTTACATGCACCTCACTTATCACCTGACTGGTACCCTGTGGTCAACCCTACCTCCTGAATAGGTAAGTGCTTGCTTATTTGTCAGCCGTTTTTTGTACATTTATCCATAGGCCGTTGGACCCCGTCCTCTGTTGCCCGTCGATTGGATGACTGATGGGCCCTAGTCCAGTCAACCTTTGTCGGGGCAACTCAGGGCGTGAACAACACATCTGCATTTTGATTCTTATGCAAGAATAGATAAAGGTTACCCCAAATTTCTAACCCGAAATTCCCGAAATTCCTACCTTGTCGTGACAGGAAGATTTAGAAGCTGTGGCTTGGTCACCCACTGTAAACAAATGGGAACTCACTTGACTGTCCCAAGATTGAAGGCCGGCCGAAAGTAGCCGCTCCAGGTGGGCTTAGCCTAGCTTCGGATGTGAGTTGGTGTCTGGCCAAGGTGGATTCCCGCGGGAATAGGAGTACTGGTATGGCGATGCGCCACCCATCTTATCCATCGCGACTCTGGTGGGGCCGCATCGTTGATGTGGTGGTGGTAGGGCTGCGTGGGGAGAAGAATGTCGGTATTGTGAGGCGCCGATCTCCTTAGCCTCTTCAGCCGAAACTTAGCTGGCGGCAGAATCACAGACCAGATCCGGATCATAAAGACTAGTGGTCTGGTCATGGGACCAGAAAAATGCTCGACTTTTCTGGCCCCTTGACCCATTACCTGACTTCAGTTACTGAGCTGAGGAAGGTGCGCAGTTGAAGCTAGAGGAAAACGCGCAAAGTGTTCAGGCGCGTTTTACCTGATAAGCAGCACGGGTTCCCATGGTAAGTCCGACGATGGTAGGGTCGTGAATGTATGCAAAAACGTCCCCGTGACCCTGATGATGTGCGCCAAACCTAGAACACGATGTGGTTTTAGTCGCGAGGCATACCTGCCTAGGCATTTCGCTATGTAAAAGAAAAGAACAGATTAAGCTGTTGCTAGGCTACAGCATCCACTTACTCGTTCCTTTTACACTTTACCTCTATAAAATATTTTTTTCAGTACTTAAACAAACAAATAAAGATTCTGCATTCATTTCAAGTGCCACGAGAATCAAGCCAAAGTCATGCTGAACTTATTGTAATAACACGTACTTATGTAAACAACATATACCATCTACAATCATTTACAACCAACAGAATGGTTTAAATTTTACGGGCTGATAAAGAAAGAAAAAATATGTGCGTGAGTGTGAGTCGAGAAATGGAGTATGGTTTCGGCATCACTAGAAATGTATGCTGCGTCTATATTTTTTGTTGATCCGAGAACCAGCAGTGGATTTAGAAGGTTAAATAAATTAGATAACATAATTTAAACACTCACACCTGTCACCTAGAGGGGTAGGCAGAGACACATCCTTCCATTTGGCACGATCCTGTTATACCTCTCTCGCTTCCTTCACATCTATACACCCTACGTGCTGTCGATTATTGATAATCTTAATTTGGCCCATTTTCCTCTAATCCTCCCAATTTGCCTCTGTTCCATTTACTTCCGCAACATAAACCTGTGTCCCTCTTTCCTCATTAATTCTCAATACATGAACGCACCACCGAAGCATTCTTTTCTTAATCCTGTTAACAAAATATTCTTGCAAACCACATTTATCTCTTATAATACAATTTCTTACGCTATTACAAAGTCCCCCCAAAAATTCTCCTTAATGACCGCATTTCTTTAGCATTAATTTTGCACGCCTCATAACGCAAAGCGTTATTGGTGTGATTTACTCTCGACACGTCAAGGTCAAGCAATTTGTATTCTTAAAATGCCTCTACCATAACCATATTGCACTTATACGACAATTAAATCAACTGGTTTCCTATTTCATTTCAATTTTCTAGTACACGTAGTTTTTTTAATAAAATGATTTTCAAATTTTATAAGTTTTATTGCTATTAAAATTATGAATGCACTGCCATATTTTTTAACGTTTGATAGACAAAGGACAAATGTAGGTACTACACAGCCTATATCGATTTTATACTTAGTGTAATCGATTTATTTTGTGTAATATTATTATTTTTTGCCCCTGTAGGTAACACTACCTGTTAAAATAATCGTAAATAATATATTTTAAAAGTCAGGAATACAATTTTTTTTCATCAAAATTAAATGAAACGCTCATGATGCCTGCACATTGGGATTTCCTAAACTATTTTACTCTCATTTTCTTCTGCCAAACCCAGCTTTCACTATCATACATTATGGTACGGACTAACACAGAATTGCGAATTTCCATTCGCGCCTTTTTTGACACATTCCCGCATTAGCGTAAAGAGCGCCATTTACACACAATGTTTCGTGCATTCACCTTTAAATTAAACTAATAATATATACTTTAAAAGAGCTTACAATAGCTATTTGATGAAAGTAAAAAATGCATGATAATATTTCGAGCGAAAATAAAATTAAAACAATTTCATAAGCTTGATAGAACTTGTTTAACTAATAAACCTACTCATCTTTGATAAGTAATAAATATTCAGGCAAAATACTATTGTATTTCTTTAACTTATTATAAGCCAATGCTTGACCACAATCCCACCTGGTGGTAAATGGTGATGAAACCCTAGATGGTGGCCTTAGTATCACTAAATCCTATTAGCTCTTGCCTTGAAGACGCCGAGATTGTATTCAGATGGAAAGACAGACGTATTTAGAAGATAGCTTCTTAAATAGCAGCCCCGTATCTGCTGAAGCGGAATAGGATGAAACTTACTAATTAGAGGTCACTAAATCACTTAAACCTGATGAAACGTGCAGGAACAGATTTAGTTAAGCAAGGAGGCCTTTATACAGTAGTGAATTTATGATGTAGGATTTTAATTAAAGGATGGATTGTGAGGAAGAAATTTAGTAAAAGGAAAAACTCGGAAAGTAACCCCTTCTACAATGGAATCGCCTTATTACCAACAGAAGAATGTTAAACACTGTTAAAAGATAGAAAAATAAAACCCTGAAATTACTAAATCAATCAACCCATACAGAAATCAGAAACCACCAACAATTTTTTTATACAGGAGCTTAACTAACTTAAGGTATTAAGAGTCAACCACAAGCTTAAACACAAACTCCACATTGTGAAATATTCCTGCAAAATTAACGGCTAAAAGATGATAAGTGATGCAATTCCTTTAAAAAAAAAGAAGCTCTTGGATCGTAGAATAATATGTTATTTGCCACTTACAACATTTATGGGGCTGCATGTGGTGCTAAATTCTATTGGTTAGTTAGTTTGCGGCCAATGTTGCTTCATAAGGGGCGAGATAGCTCATAGGCTCTGGGCGGTAGCACTATTGTTCTGCCTAGAAGTTCATCTACGTAGGTAACACCCTCTTATCTACTTGTATGACTTCCACGCACTGCTGTGTTCTGCTCGGAAGGTTATAGAGAGCCAGTATAATTACACCTGTAAGGCATTGCATCTTAGTCCTCAGAGGTGACATCGCTTTTGTAGTCTTCCGTGTTGGTACTTGTTGGACTACAGTAGCTACTTAACATCAGGTAGACTGTAACTTCGTTAGTCACTATAGTTTTATAAAAAATAATCTAAGTTCTCGCCGTTGATCTTACAGTACACGAGCAACCTGAGTTTGACATCTGCTGCAACCAATGAAATTATTTGCATTACATTGCACGCCAACGGAATAAAATATTTCAAAGAAATTCGTTTTATTGTAAAAAAGGGTGACAAAACAAGCACACAGTCCACGTAATGATAAGTGGATGTTGTGGCTCATAGAGACCTACATCTGTTTTATACTCGATAAAGAACTAAAATGCAGATACGTTGATGACACTATTGAGGATTAAGATGGAATGCCTCTTATTTCTTGTAAAAGAGGTCTCCCCGTTTCTCTACACTCACGATACGAAACATAGCAGCATTTAGTTGCTATTTTACGCTGGTATTCTGTGAGAGCGTGGTCTTACCCATACAACGTTTTGATTCAGTTAATTAGTCCACTCATTTACTTCAGTCGATCAGAACGTACCAATGAATGTGATAAATAAGGAAGAATGACGAATTTGAGATTTGTTATTTTGTAATATAAAACTGAAATTAGGTAAATAAAAAGGTCTTGGAATGTTTGAATTTGCAATACTACATTCTGGTGTAGATCTTTTAACAATAGTATTTTCTTCATTGTTGTAAGAGCCATAATACTTTATTGGCTCTGGCCCTCAAAAGAATATACAATTACTACGTTTTAGTAACATGTGTGTGTAAAAAGTAAATGAGTTGACACAAATAAGATGTTCAGACATTTGGCTTTTTCGCCTCAAGAGACGCCTGATATTGGACCACTTATTACTGGAAACGAGGCATTCCATTTTAGTCCTCATAGGTAGCAACGTATCTGTATTTTCATTCTTAATCGATAATAGATGTAAAATGTAGATGTGTACAGCACACAGAATCCACTTACCTATAAGTGAACTATGTTATACACACACATATTCTTAAAAAAAGGTTGTTCGTGAACACAGAGTGCATATTGTATTAAAAATAGTCAAAGTTTAAATGTCTGATAACACATTTTTTTATTAAATAATGGTGATAAACTCGTGCACAGTCTACCAAATGTTAAGTGGGTGCTGTAAATGATAGACATCTACATGTATCCTCGATCAACGATCAATATACAGATGCGTCGTCATACCAAAGGACTAAGATGGAATACCATATTACCAGTCACAATGGTCTCTGGTTTTCTACACTCAAACGAAAACTAGCAACATTATGCTGCCATTCATCATCATCATCATCATTACAGCTTTTCATAAGTCTACTTCTGAACATAGGCCTCCCCCAAGGAATGCCACAAAGCACGGTCCTGAGCCATCTGCATCCATGGACTTCCTGTATGTCTTACCAGGTCGTCACTCCATCTCGTGGGAGATCGCCCTACACTTCGCCTACCGGTACGAGGCTGCCACTCGAGAACCTTTCTTCCCCTTCGGTGGTCGGTTCTTCGAGCTATATGGCCGGCCCACTGCCACTTCAGCTTACTAATCCGTTGGGCTATGTCGGTTACTCTGGTTCTACTGCGGATATCACCATTTCTAAGTTTATCACGCAGATAATAGTAGTGTTATATTTAGAGATTATGTGAAAACATATTCTAAAATATTTAAAAAAGTGTGCTCCACTGCTAAGGCTTTACATTTAAGCAACAAAATTAAAACTGCATCCGACAAAATTAAAATGACCTGGAGAATAATAAATAGTGAAACGGGCAAGGTCAAACCGCGCAACTCGGTTTTTCAATTGAATATTAAAAATTATTTTAATGCGTTCTGATCAAGAAGTTGTTATGGCTTTTGAGAAACATTTTACTGATGTTCCTTTTATGACGACAAAATCATTAAATTCTTCTCCTACTGTCGCCGAATCATTGCTCAAACAAAATGTAAAGACTTGTTCAAATACTTTTAAATTCCATAGAGTACTGCCAAAAGATATCGTTAAATATTTTAAAACTATTGATGTTAAGAAAACGGCAGACTTTTGGTGGATTTCCGTTAAAGTTATTTTATCTGTAATAGATATATTAGCACCTTATCTAGCCACTATATTTAATATAAGCGTCGAATCTGGTGTGTTTCCTGATTTAATGAAACATAGTAAAGTCATACCTATATTTAAATCTGGTAGTACATTAGACCCCGCCAATTTTAGACCAATTTCTGTACTACCAACATTAAGTAAAATTTTTGAATAAATTATTTTAAATCAGATGGTAAGTTTCTTTAATATAAATAAATTGCTACATAAAAATCAATTCAGTTTTACAAGGAGTCGCTCGACATCTGACGCTGGAGTTGAGCTTATTAAACATATTTTTTGTGCATGGGAGAATTCAGAGGATGCTTTAGGTATATTTTGTGACCTTTCCAAGGCCTTCGACTGTGTTCACCGTGAGACATTAATCAGGAAACTACAGTACTATGGTGTCAAGAACACAGCGCTTAAACTTATTATTTCATATTTAAATAATAGAAAACAGAAGGTTATTATCAATAGTAAAAGTTCTTCCGGGTCACCTGTACTACTGGGTGTTCCTCAGGGCTCGATTCTCGGCCCATTCCTATTTCTGGTGTATATTAATGACTTACCTCACCTTGTAGGGGATAGTCATGATATAGTATTATTTGCTGATGATACTTCCTTGATTTTTAAACTTTAACGTCAATCATTTAAATGTGACGAAGTGAATAATGCTATATCAAAATTAGTGCATTGGTTTAACGTTAATAATCTGCATTTGAACGGAAATAAAACTAACTGTGTTAAATTTACAACAACGAATGTAAAAAATCTGAACACCAATGTATTTTTAAATGGGGAGAAATTGAGCCCTGTTGTATACACTGTTTTTCTTGGCATCACTATTGACGCAAAGCTCCAGTGGGGCCCCCATATATCCAAATTAGCAAGCAGACTAAGTTCTGCAGCCTATACTGTAAAAAAGATTGGAGGTCTCACTAGTGTCGAGACAGCTAGATTAGTTTATTTTAGTTATTTCCATAGCATAATGTCTTATGGGATTTTGCTATGGGGAAATGCGGCTGATTCAGAAACTATTTTTGTTTTATAGAAGAGGGCCATTAGAGCTATTTACAATCTAAAACCCAGAGAGTCTCTTAAAGATAAATTTAAAGAAATTAATATATTAACTTTGGCCTCTCAGTATATTTACGAAAATTTAATGTATGTTCCCAAAAACAAAGATAGTTTTAGTAAAAAAAGTGATATACGTTCTGTAAACACTAGGAACAAACACAAGATAGTGATGCCAGTTTCTCGACTCCACAGAGTCAGTAATTCATTCTTGGGGCAATGTATACGCTATTATAACAAGGTCCCGGAAAGTATACAGGTTCTTTCTATTACCAAGTTTAAATGTTTTATTAAGCTGAAACTGTATTAAAAGGGTTATTATAGTATAAATGAATACATGGTTGATAATAACCCCTGGGAATGAGGTGGTCGCTTCCAAGCAGTTTCTAAAATAATTTTTGTAAATAGTTCATAATCATTTATATTGTAAAATTTATTTTAAAAAAAGTCCCGCTGGGTTTCTTGCTGGTTCTTCCCAGGACAGAGGGTTTTTTTTCGAACCAGTGGTAAAGTAAAAAATGACTTTCAATAAGAATTACACATGTAATGTATATTGAATAAAAAATATTCTATTCTATTCTATTCTAGATAAAACCCGAGCATAGTCCTCTCCATAGCACGCTGAGCAACCTTGAGCTTCCTCATACGGCCAGCAGTGAAGGACCACGACTCAGATCCGTAATTCATCACTGGCAACACACACTGGTTGTACAATTTCGTTTTTAGGTTTAGAGGTTTGTCTAACGAGAAGATGTGTCGTAGTTTCCTGAACGCTGCCATTATACGCTAGTATTTTGTATGACAACTATAAAAATAAATACTAAAGCATTTTTATTACATTTTGAATGATGATGTCAATATCTGTCACCGAATCTACTTTTAAAGGTCTTCGTTTCGTAATCGAGAGTAATGGAATTCTCGAGGAGCACTTCAGGCAAAAGAAGCGAAGTTTTCTAGTTAGCGCGGGGCTAAGTGTTTGAGGCAAGGAATATCTGTCCTCCGTTTCTTTTGATATTCTACAAAGCTCCTTTAGATACACATTTTTAATATTTTCCTCTTTTATTAGTTAAAAGTAAAAAAAAATTACTTTTATTAATTTAATTTCACCAAAATAATGGTTCTAAAATTGAAAATAAATATGTGATTGATTATAATAACTAATTAAAAATTTGTTTGAAATATATGCCCTGTAGTGGTATGCCTGTAGGGGTGCTAAGAATCTCCGGTGGAGGTTCGGTTGCCACCTACGACGACTCGACCTGGCAACATACAACGCACGCACCCTGAGGACTGACGAGAAGATTGTGGAGCTGGTAGAAGAGATAGACAAGTTACGCTGGCATATTATAGGAATATCCGAAGTCCGAAGAGAGGGGGAGGACACGGTAATCCTCGAATCCGGCAACTTGCTCTATTACCGGGAGGGCGACCATCTGTCCCAAGGAGGTGTCGGATTTATCGTCCACAAGTCTCTCGTTAACAACGTTGTAAAGATTGAGAGTGTGTCGACGAGGGTTGCGTACCTTATACTCAGAATCACCAAACGGTATTCGCTGAAGGTCATACAGGTTTACGCACCAACCTCGGCACACCCCGATCAGGAGGTGGAGGAAATGTATGAGGATATCTCTAGAGCCATGCATTCCTCCAAAACCCAATATACGGTGTTAATGGGAGACTTCAATGCAAAACTAGGCACAAGAGAGAACGGTGAGCTGAAAGTAGGGAAATTTGGAATAGGGCAACGGAACCCAAGGGGCCAGCAGCTGGCCGACTTCATGGAGAAAGAGGGACTCTTTATGATGAACTCTTTCTTCCAGAAGCGGCCCCACAGGAAGTGGACCTGGTCGAGCCCCGACGGTTCGACAAAAAAAGAGATTGACTTCATTATGACGACCAGACGACAACTGTTCAGTGATGTCTCATTGATCGCGAGGGTGAAAACCGGCAGCGATCACCGAATGGTTAGAGGCACACTGAACCTAAACGTTAAGTTGGAGAGGTCTCGTCTAATGAAGTCAACGCTCCGTCCCCCTCGTGCTCTAATCCAAAGTCCCGAAACCTTTCAGCTCGAGTAACAAAACCGTTTTCAGTGCCTAGAAGACTGCAATGAAGTGGACGATTTGAATGACAAGCTCGTGGAAACTGTCCATGCGGTCGGAGCTAAGTTCTGCAAGACCCGCCGCAGAAGAACACAAAAACTCTCCGATCACACTCTTAATCTCATGGCTGTTAGACGGGAGATGAAGCTACATTCTTCAACAGATTTAACAGCATACAGGCAACTGAACAGACAGATCTCCAAATGCATGCGGCGGGACTTACGCAAATTCAATACAGCTCGTATTGAAGAAGCGATCGAGCGGAACCGAGGCTCCAAAGTCTTTGCCAGAGATCTGTCTGCCAGAAAGCGCCAACTGTCAAAGCTGAAGACAGAATGTAGCAGCATCGTTTCCGGGGCACCTGAGATTTTGAGTGAGATTGAGAGGTTCTATGGGCAGCTGTACACGTCATCGTTGGAGCCGCACGCAAGTGTGAGTAACGATCCAAGAGCGAGTCTTATCCGACATTATTCCGATGATATCCCGGACGTCAGTCTGAGCGAGATTAGAATGGCTCTCCAGCACCTTAAAAACGGCAAGGCCCCAGGCGAGGATGGAATTACAGCGGAGCTTCTGAAAGCGGGTGGAAAACCGGTACTTGAAGTCCTTCAGAAGCTCTTTAATTCCGTCCTCCATGGTGGCATTACACCGGAGGCGTGGAGCAGATGTGCGGTGGTTTTGTTCTTCAAGAAAGGCGACAACGCTCTCTTGAAGAACTACAGACCGATTTCCCTTCTGAGCCGCGTCTACGTGCTGTTTTCGAGAGTCATTACGAATCGTCTCGCGCGCAGACTTGACGACTTCCAGCCTCCCGAACAAGCCGGTTTCCGAAAAGGCTTTAGCACCATAGACCACATACATACCCTTCGGCAAATTGTACAGAAGTCCTAGGAGTACAATTTGCCACTATGTCTGGCGTATGTGGACTATGAGAAAGCCTTTGATTCCGTCGAAATTTGGGCGGTGCTGCAGTCCCTTCAGCGATGCCAAGTTGACTGTCGGTATATCGAAGTGTTGAAGTGCTTGTACAGTAGGGCTACGATGGTTATCCGAGTACAGAACCAGAGCACGAAACCTATCCAATTGCAGAGAGGTGTAAGACAGGGTGACGTCATATCCCCGAAACTCTTTACCGCTGCATTGGAAGATGTTTTCAAGCTTCTGGACTGGAAAGGATACGGTATCAACATCAATGGCGAGTACATCACTCACCTTCGATTTGCCGACGATATAGTCCTTATGGCAGAATCGCTGAAGGACCTAAGCACTATGCTCAATGACCTCAATAGTGTTTCCCAACGGATAGGTCTTAAGATGAACATGGACAAAACAAAGATCATGTTTAATGTCCATGTCACACCTATGCCGGTAGTTGTCGGGAACACTAAGCTCGAAGTTGTTGACGAGTATGTTTACCTGGGACAAATAGTCCGACTAGGTAAGTCCAACTTCGACCGAGAGGTCAATCGACGGATTCAACTCGGTTGGGCAGCGTTCGGGAAATTACGGCACATCTTCTCGTCAGGTATACCTCAAAACTTGAAAACGAGACTGTACACCCAGTGCGTGTTGCCAGTGATGACATACGAAACTGAGACGTGGTCCTTCACTGCTGGCCGGATGAGGAAGCTCAAGGTCGCTCAGCGAGCTATGGAGAGGGCTATGCTCGGAGTTTCTCTGCGTGATAAACTCAGAAATGAGGATATCCGCAGTAGAACTAGAGTAACCGACATAACCCAACGGATTAGTAAGCTGAAGTGGCAATGGGCCGGCCATATAGCTCGAAGAACCGACAACCGATGGGGAAGAAAGGTTCTCGAGTGGCAGCCTCGTAACGGCAGGCGAAGTGTAGGGCGTCCCCCCACTAGATGGAGTGACGACCTGGTAAGATATGCAGGAAGTCGATGGATGCAGGTGGCTCAGGACCGTGCTTTGTGGCATTCTTTGGGGGAGGCCTATGTTCAGCAGTGGACTTGTGAAGGGCTGTAATGATGATGATGATGAAGTGGTGGCGAAAGCAATCTGGCTATCCCAAATTATCCCAAATCCGTAATAATAATAATACTATGTTCTTTGACGAGAGTATTGGAGAGAATCAAAAGAGGAGTTTGGCAGCAGTATCTTCGTTAAAATATTTAAAAAAACATGCCGGAGTGTTGTGGAACACCCGGTTGGTACGAAGTTCTTTTTGTAGTTTATTATTAGATATAGATAAACGTATTATATTATTGATTAACAAATACAAACAAATGACGTGTATTTAAATGAAGCGTCATTTAAAATAATATTCCTTACATGGCAAGATAAGAAAAAGTGCGAGGGAGATGGATATTATTCCATTTCGCTCGCACTATAGAAAGAGGGTCGTGACGGAATAATCTTAGGGTTTTTTCTCGCCTAGCCCCCATCCGTCAAATTCGTACCGTGCGATAAAGAAATTCATTCCAAAAAACGGGTGTTACAAAACCTCTGCAAAGTGTAGCAACTATAGCAAATATTCCTCCTATATTTATATGTGGTAGAGTTATCTGCACCTATACTATGGTTATAGCAAGAATAGGTCGCTAGGCCAGACAAGGACACCGCTCTCACAGAATACCAGCGTAAAATACGACTAAATGCTGCTCGGTTTTTTATGGTGAGTGTAGAGAACCGGAGCCTTTTTTACGGGAAACAAGGGATTCCATCATAGTCCTCTGGGGTGACAACGCACCTGCATTTTAACTCTTAATCGAATATTGATGTATATGTCTATAGACCATAGCATCCCCTTACCACCAAGTGGACTGTGTGTTCGTATACTATCCTTATTCTTTATTGAAAAAATATTTAATATAATATTAAAATCAAGCAATCTATGAAGAAGGCCCGTGCTGTATATAGCAGTGGACTTTGAATAGACTCTACTTTTAAATGATGATGATCTAAAATTGTATTTCAGAATAACAAGTCATATCTCACTCCTCTCAGAAATGAGACGATGCCAATAGTGGGACGTATATAGTCTATTTATATTATAATAGTTATGTAGTCTCATTGTCATCATTACAGCCTTTCACAAGTCCACTGTTGAACATAATAGGCCTCCTCCAACGAATGACGAATTAATGAAACCTATGCTGGTGGTGGCATCAGTGAATCCATGACCCCACTTTTTAATAAAATTGAGGTGACAAATGAACTTACAATTCACCTGATTTTAATTAGCTATTGCAACCCTTAGACACTTTTTCAACATGGGGAAATGCCTACGCATACCTTTCGCGGGAGCAAGGACGGGCTATGTAGCACTCGCACTAACTAAAAACCTCAAACTAGCAAAGTGTTATTTCTACCAGTTTGTTTCATCCCATGGGTATCATGGCGACTATTAGAAATGCCGAAAATACCCGATGGTCCCTAATAGATGGCGGTATAACCATATTTTTAACACCAGATCTAAAATACCCTGACCGGTGACGGGCAGCTGCGTCAAAAACTTGAAACGTACAGGTACTGCGTTTGTTAATTCGTCTGCCAAACGGATTTGATTTGGGACGGGAGGATTTGTTCTAATCGCCTATCTAGTATTAATTTATATAATTAACTTTACTTTTTTATTTAATTATTTCTTTATTTTTAATTTTATAACTAACTATTTTTATTTATTTTTACAGTTTTGTCTTTATTTTGGATATTTGATATTTTTATTTGGATATTGGATACTCCAAAATAAAGACAAAACGGTAAAAATAAAGAGTTTACTCCTTAAGAATAATTTCATATATAGCGCATGGTATGAAAAATAGATAGTTAGTAAAATGAAGCGTTAACAAAACGTAAAGCCGTTATGGTTTTCCTCTGTGTACCATAATTTTTAAAAAAAGTTTTTAATATAAATTTATTTACTTTTAGAATACTGGGGATCCTTAGATATGGTACAACCATGGATGCGTTGTGTTCATATTTCGTAACTCAAGTAACTTCTGTCGCTTATGTATCTTATGTACATTTCTACAAACCTACGAGTATTATCACAGTATTTAACAATGAAGTTACTTTTCACGAAATGAATAATGTTATATAAGTCATATAGTTTTATGTAATGTAATATAAGATATATATTTAATCAAATCAATAATAATTAATATATGGGTTCATTTACTTTGCCTATTGTATATAATATATTAAGGCGATCGTTTCAGGAGTAAACTCCAGCCACGAGTCGGAGCTGTCACGCAAATTTTTTACTCTTTACCTGTATCTTTATTTTCAATTTCTTTACTTTAAATAGGGCAGTGACATTTATATAATTTTGGACGTAATTTTAATTCCTTGTTTCCTTAACTTTTTTAAGTAAAGTATGGACACGCAATCAAGAGCTGTAATAAATGGTAGACATGCATGACCACCACGCATTCCCGGTGAGTTAGTTCCGAGTCAAGATGTGCTTGATTTAAGATTATGGTCATCAGCTAAAATCAGCGTTGTTGTTTCACCACAACACAGGTTGAGTAATGTCTTTTTTGGTATGCCTTTGACGTATAAACTCAAAGAACAATGGCAGACTTTCATACATAAAATTAGTTGAGAAGAAACGGTAGCGTCTAAATATCAAAAATATCTTAAAATATTAAGCGTCAATCCCTTAATAACTCTTATTGAGTAAATTATGTATAATGTTGCGTCAAAGATCCGTGTCAAAATAAAGATTCTTTCTTCTGCTTCTACATATTTTTCATATTATAAATTTGAGTGCTCTTAATCTTAGTTCATGTTTCTCATGTCTTCTCGAAGATAGATGTAAGTGACTATGAGAAGTCGTTAAGAAAAGAATGAAATTTTATAAGAATAATGTGTCCATATTGAAAAAAAATCTATTGTATTCTGGGTGGACTAAAGGCTAGTTTGTCATCCTTGTTGGAGTTAAAAGAAATATTTCAATCCATATTATATATTTAAAGGTGTTTTTCTTTTTCTTTTGCTTTTTAATACAAAATTTATAATTGTGTACTAATGTATGTCATTTCTGAAGCCTTTGTTTCGAATGCGGCTAAAAAATTGTACAATTTTGTTTTCGTTGAGCCTAGATTTTCAATGTCAAGCTGTGTACTTTCTGCCAACTTTCCAACAGCTCCTCTATCGAACCTTGTTGCATATCTAGCTTCTCATATATTATCATACCTGAAGTAGACGAAATACCTTGTAATTAAAAATCGTACTAGATATCGTATAGTAGCAAAGTCTAGAATACTTGACTGTTTCGTTCCATGGGTGTGAAATTAAATATATTCATTTCTTCGAGGTAAGAAAGTGAAATTTCGTTAGTCAAATTTCATTTTTAATCTACTACTATTCCGAAAGGAGATGTTTGATCCCCGTACCTCGGAAAGCACGTAAAGCACTTGGTCTTGCGCCTGATATCTTTCCGGTCGTGTCTGTTTGTCATCTGTAAGGGGAATAGAAAGTACACCTGTGCTTGCACATACCCTCAGGCACTATAATGCCGTGGATTATAGTGGTATTATCTATTGCGACTGACTGCCGTGACCGCAATTCGGTCTGAAGGACGTTACATCATGTACTAATATTGGACTTTTTAATCATGAACGTAACAAAAAGGTATAATAATCGAGAAGTCCTTTACAAACAATCCTTACACAAGTTTTTGATCCTGCTTTGTTCACATATTTACAAAGGATAACTAAGATTGAGGATAACTTGACACATGCTATTTATTTTTAATCTTTTGTAATTTATTTATTTTGCAATGCTATCAACGTAACTTCCATTCCCATTAATCACACCAGGTTAGCCTAAGTATGCATGAGTAAGGGAAGTGGTTCACGAAATTTGTCGAATTCAGCATCTTTTTATCGAGTGTACGTGCATTTATACATGTCCGTGTGCATGTGAGAGCGGGTCTGAGCCTGTGTTGCAAACATCCGACATTATTCAAAGTACGCTTTGTTAAAACATGTTTTTCAGCTACGTATAAAAGAGCTGAACGTGGTCATGTTCAATTTAAATCGTAATCTGTTTGACAGGAGTTGTGTGGTTTGAATTAAAGCTTATAGATATAATAAATATATCATATCCGCTATTACAATTTGTTCTATATTTCAGCAGATATTTTAAACAGAACAATATTATACTTTAATATTCTCCAACATGCAGAATGGTGGAGCGAGTCATATCAGTTCTAAAGTTATCGATTGCCGAATAGTTTTCGAGGGTCTTTCCTTAAGGGGCTACTCCATGCGAACGACCTTGAGCATTTTGCCGGCGGCACGCCGCTCGCTTCAATATATTGCTTATTTGAAATACCTATGTACGACGCCACCACCTATTGTAGGTACGAACGTAGTATTATTGTTTCAACATCAATGAACTAATTTATGGAAATACACACAGCGTACAACGATAAATGTATTTTCATTTT
Organism: Parnassius mnemosyne; assembly: GCA_963668995.1. Taxonomy (NCBI): domain Eukaryota; kingdom Metazoa; phylum Arthropoda; class Insecta; order Lepidoptera; family Papilionidae; genus Parnassius; species Parnassius mnemosyne. The sequence continues at coordinate 8,183,664 of CAVLGL010000001.1, read as the reverse complement.
TTTTATTCGGTATATTAGTTGCATTATATTAGAATTATGTATTTTCATATATTATCTAATTATGAAATTTTATAATTAATTATATATTAAAAATGAAGCATTGAAAATTGTGAGTTTAAAAGATACCTATTCACTATAGGTAAATAAATATATAGCTCGCCTTTTGTACAAATATTTGGTGCAAGAAAGAATAAATAAATAAATAGGATGTTTCGTAGATGTGTTTTTGATTATTGTTAATTTTTACGTGTCACGTATTGAAAAGTAATATACCTAACTACGAGTACTAATACAAAAATCAACAAGAAGTATAAGGGTTCAATCTTTCAATTTCAATTGTAAAAAAACGTTACCCCCACACTAGGATTTTCTCCTGTGTCGTGGAGGCAGTTTACAAACATAAATTGCACAAGGACAAACATCCAGACCCGGAACAATTACTTGTAAGCCATACAAATACTTGTTCCGTGCGGGATTCGAACCCGCGGCCCCCAGCGCAACAACTAATTGCTAAGCCACTGCCCCACGTAGCCGTCGCCGGGTTATAGCTAAAGTGACCACACGTCCCGTTTTGAACGGGACTGTCCCTTTTCTCGGTCACCTGTCCCATTGTCCCCAAACAAAGCTCCGGGACACAAAATTGTCCCGTAACTCGTTGGATGGAAGTATTCAAAGTCAAAAATCTTCAACATACTTAATTTTTTTTAATCGAATATATTTTATGTCTACCTGCTACGAATGCTCCGGTAGAAAGAGTATTTTTTTTATTTTGAATAAATTGTGGACGTCTGAAAGAAACACTTACGATTCCAGAGTTCTAAAGGCGATGTTGTTAACAAAGATAACAATAAAAAAACTTGAGCAGAATTTTATTTTTATTTAAAATCATCACCAACTTTATTAAAGAAAATTTAATCCACTGACAAATGTAATTAATAATTAAGAAAAATATGTTGCATTTAATAATTACCGTCTATACCGAATATAATTTTACAGTGAACACTAATTGTATAAAGTTATAGTTTTTAGAGTATAAATAAACCCATGTCCTGTTTTGAGTTAAAAAATAAATGGTCAGTTTAGTCTTTTTAGTTAAATTTAATTTTAAAAATTTTTAGTAGTAAAAAGTAGGTATATTAGTACCTACTTAGATACTTTTTACCGAATTATAAGTATAGAACACCTTATGTACTCAATTATTTTTTGAAAAAGAAGAAAAAACAAGCAATAAATAATATACTATATTTTAGCAAAAAACTATAACTTAGTAATACTAATTATAACTTAGAACATAAATGAAAAACTCATAACTGACAGGGCCCGACCCAGGATTCGAACCCGGGACCTAATGATCAGCAGTCGCACTACTACAACCACTAGACCAACGAGGCAGTACTGTACGTTATAAGATATTGTGGTTGGGTGATAATATTGAATTAGCCTTTTATAGTGTAAATTATAATATTTATCGAAATTTTAATTATGGATTCGAACCTTACATGCCAATGGTGCTTCATTTTTTTATTTGCATTTACTTCAAAGAAAATACACGCAAAAACCTTCATCGCGCAGTAAAAAACACAACAAATATATGTATAACTAATACGAAAAATTATACCCAAAACAAACAAATAATACTACCTATAAATAACCTAATAAGTAATATTATTTATCGACTGATATTACGTGAGTGTATGCGGCGCTGGTCGACGCTCTAACGACACGGGCTTCGCGTCGAAGAGCTCAGGGCTCACTGACTCTAGCAAGCCCGTGAGCAGTGAATATGCCCAGATTTTAAAATAATTTCTTAATAAAATCAAATTTTGGTCTTTTGAAAAAAAATTTACTATAGAAATGTTTATTAATAAATTGTCTATCCATTGGTGTAAATCGCAAAATAAAATAATACTTACTTTACGAGGAGATCCATGTTATCAATAATAATTTCACATTTATGTGGTTTCGTTGTAAGGAGATTATATTAATATTTATTCGTTTTAAAAAAAAATTGGATATAGCTTTTATGGAATCAAGATTATGTAGAAATATAATGTGTTTTTTATTTGTTGATATATCTTTTAAATAAAAAGTAGATAGCTTCTAAAAACCGCACAAATAACGACTAGCGCGACATTTTGCTCAACCTGCGCCTTAAGCTGTAGTCAAAGAATTTAAGCGTAGCGAACTGGGAGGAAGTAACAAGATATTTAACCTTGTGAAGAGGATAATTATTTCGTGTATACTGGCAACAGGGCAATACATTATTAAGTGTAACGCCTTCTATGGTTTGTTGGTTGGGTACAAAAACGGGCATTGTCTGTAAATAAATACTATCAGAATTATTTAAATAAATAAATACAAAAATTGTTACCTGTATAGCATTTTTTTACCCTCAACTCTAACATGTGTGAACACTTATACTCGTAAGGTAAAATAAGTTCACGTGTAAGTCCCACTGCTGTGCACCACGTTGCCTTAATGAGTAATGGCGAACTTCAGTTTTCTTAAGTCTTCAAATTTCTCAGACATGCAGGTTTCCTCGTAATGTTATCTCTTACCGCCGATAACGTGATAAAATTCTCAGTAGCGGCCCGGAGCCAACGTGTATCTTAAGACATCTGGAATTATTTTGGTGAAACCGATGACGAACAAACTTGGGTCACTCACGTGCTGTGAGAATTAAGTAGAGCGCTCAGCCCCAGAGGTAACACGAAGTAAAATCTAGTGGCTGCACTAAATCAACACATTACTATACGAGATTCAACCTTGTCTGGATTTATGAGTTTAAAGTGCGGACCACAGCCCAAGAAAATTCAAAATGGTACTAAATGTGACACAGTGCAGCTTTAGAGACTTGGGGGAATCATTACGAAAATATAAGAGCACTACTTTCAAAGCGCAAGTTCGGCCTTTTTTACAGAAGAGGCGGCATACAAGCATGTGGCTCACCTGATGGTAAGTGACTACTACCACCCATGAACAACCGTAACACCAGGGGGATTGCAGATGCGTTCTCGGCCTTTTAAAAAGGAGTAAGTTCTTTTCTTGAAGGTCCCTAAGTCGTATCGGTCCGGAAAAATCGCTGATGGTAATCGATTCTACAAGGAAGTTGTGCGAGGAAGAAAACATATTTTAAATCGAACAGTGGTGGACCGCCAATCATCCAGATGGTGTGGATGGTATCGGGAGTTCTGCAGCAATGTGCGTTCGTGAAATTTGGCGGCTGGGATTAATCCGAACAATTCTTCAGAACACTCCCCGTGGTAAAGGCGAAAGAAAATGCAAAGGGATGCAAAATCTCTTCGCAGCACCAATGAATCGAGCCGATCGGAAAGGACTCTGGCGTCGACGATTCGAGCCGCTCTGCACTGGATGCGGTCAAGTGAAAGGAGTTGGCACTGGGGAGCCCCAGTCCAAAGATGGGAACAGTATTCCATGTGAGACCGATCCTGCGCCTTGTAAAGTTGCAAGCGTTGTGCCGGTATGAAATACTGCCCCGCTCTGCTGAGCACGCCAAGCTTTTTAGAGGCCAATTTGGCCTTCTCTTCCAAGTGACCATGAAACTGCACGTCACTTGATATGTCGACGCCGAGGATTCCAATACTGGCTTAGGCAACAAAGGGGGTGACTTGAAACTGAGGAGATACGACAAAGGGGTTCTTTTAAGCGGTAAACGCACAAACTTGTGACTTTTGTGGATTAAACTGGACAAGATTTAGTCGCCCGCAGTCCGAGACTTTATTCAGCAAAGACTCGACTTTAGACACAAGTTTGTTCCGGTATTCGGCGGCGTTTTCCGAGAAATATTGGCGCGGCCGGTGTATAGAGAATCACCAGTGCTGTCATCCGCATAGCAATGAATGTTACAATTTGCAATATATCATTGATATGCAAAAGATACAGCGTTCGTGATAGCACGCAGCCTTGTGGAATATCGGCGTCATTAGGCTTGTAGTCGGAGCATGCACCGTCTACAACGACCTTGAAGCTCCAATCTGGAAGGAAGCTGGTGATCCAATTGCCCAATTTCTCGGGAAGCCCATATGAAGGGAGCTTCGAAAGAAGCGCTTTGTGCCAAATCCGATCGAAGGCCTTCGCAATGTCCAAACTAACGGCCAATGCCTCCCTCTTGGACTCTACTGCCTCCGCCCATTAATTAGTCGGGTAGAGCAGAAGATCACCATCTGATTGACTCCGACGAAAACCGTATTGGTGGTCACTAATCAGCTGGTGATCCTCAAGGTACCGCATAAGCTGGCAGTTTATAATGGATTCCATTATTTTTGAGACCACCTGCTTGTTCTCAAAAATAATGTTTTTGAGAACAAGGAGGTGATGGCGATAGGCCTGTAGTTGGACAGGTCTGAGCGGTCGTCTATTTTCGGGATCGTGTAGACAAGAGCTGTCTTCCATGATTTCGGGACTACGTCTAGAAGTAGAAGAACCTGAAAAGACGCGTTAGATTTAGTGCCAACTCCGGAGCACACGTCCTCAGCACAATTGGGGGGATTCCGTCAGGGCCACACGACTTGTGGATGTCCAGGGAGAGGAGTGGTTTGTGAACCGAGCGCTGTAAGAGCCACACATCCAGCATGGAGCACTCGCACTACGTGATGGTCGGCGGTGTGTTCCCCCTGTCATCAAGAGTTGAGTTGGAAGCAAACAGGAGCCTAAAAGGTCAGCTTTCTCTTTTGCGGCGTGGGCCGGTGAGTCGTCCTACCTGTGCAGAGATGGTAGTGAGAGCTTACAGAAATTCCCTTGGGCAGCCTTGGAGAGAGACCAGAATGCACGGGTTCCCGAAAAAAGGCGAACTAGTTTCTTGCCAATCTGCCTATGTGCTCTGACTTTGCCTTGGCAATAACTCTTTTGAAGAACCTGGAGGCAAATTTATACTTCTTTTAAAGCATGTTGGTGTTTACATCCGGAATCGCCGAAGGCGCAGCCCAGGGTTGATAATACTCCTGCTTACTGCGTAATGCAGTCTTACAGGAGCGACCAAACCAAGACTGAGATCTTCCTCCGATGGGTACCACATATGATGAAATAAATAGTTCTGTTCCCTGTAGCACCACATCAGTGACAGAGTCAGCAATAGCGCTAAGATCATCCGGCGAGAAGCGAACCCGCCCCCATGGGTAGGATGCAAAGAAAGACCGCATTCCGTTCCAATTCGTTGACCTGTAATGCTAAACACGGCGGCAACCTGCAGAACGCAACCGCAAGGGGAGCGTGAGTGGCTCCACACTCCGGATCAGACAATGGTCCGAAGAGCCAAGAGGTGTATCGACGGAAACCTGATATCCGTCCGGATGAGAGGTCAGCAGAAGGTCCAACAGGAAAGTTGTATGATCCTCAATATTTGGAATCCGCGTAGGCGATGTAACCAGTTGTGTCAGATCATATGCCAAGGCAAAGTCATAAACAGATCTCCCCGCATGATCGGTTAAATGTGAACGGAGCCCTTCGGCGTGGTGGGCGTTAAAATCACCAAGAATCATGAACTCTGTGGATGGGACCTGGTGTAACAAGGAATCTGTAGCCATTTGGACGTGGTTGATGAGTTGGTCTGTTACGGCATTACCGCTATGGGGCCTATAGAGGCACCCGTAGACGCGCGGATGATCGTCGCTGTCTGCGCGTAGCCAAAGGATGGACAGGTCCGAACCTTCAAGACTGTCGCGTTTTAGGAATTCTATTCTCCTTAGAGATCTGCCTGTGTGGTTAAGGGCAAGAGGGTGTTGCCCATTTCTGCTGCCAAATAGCATTATAATTACGGGCGATGAGGCATTCTATCTTAGTCCTCAGAGATGGCAATGAATCTGTTACCATTTCTGTGTGCAGTTCACTGCAGGTGTATATGGACTGTGGTAGCCTCTTACCATCAGGTGAACTGTAAGTTCATTTATTATTAATAGTTTATTATATATTATTAAGTTTATAAAAGAAAAAAATATGCGAGAGTTTCGTGTAACACTCGGTTGGAACAAAGTTCTTTTCGTAGTAGATATATTATGATTATACTTATCTTCACGCACATTCCCTGACGGGGTAGCCAGAGAGAACAGATCGCCAAGTGTCACGATCCTTACAAACCTCTTTTGCTTCTTTCAGATTCATTATCTTCTTCATGCATGCACGTCTAGGTATCCGAGTACTTTTGACCCTACCCTCTTCGAGCAATTTGCTCACATGGTCTTCGAAAGTTAGTCTCGGTCTACCTCGACACCTTTTAATATTAACTTTCGCGCTATATATTTTCTTCACCATTCGGTCTTCACTCATTCGCTCAACGTGCCCAAACCACCAAAGCACGCCCTTATCAATTTTTATGATAAGGTCATCTTTCAAACCTGCCATATTGCGAATCTCTTCGTTTCGCTTTCGGTCGGCCATGGTAACGCCGCACATTTTACGAAGAGATCGCATCTCCACTGCATTCAACTTACTTTTATGCTTCTTCTGGCATACCCAGGTTTCGCTGCCATATAACAAAGTCGGTACCAACACTGCGTTATGTATTGCAAGGCGTGCACTCTTCGCTACGCCTTGCCTTTTGACTAACGCAGTCAGGGCACCATTGACTTTGTTCCCGGCAGCGACACGCCTGTCCACATCTAAATCACATCTTCCATCCCGGCTAAAAGCACTCCCCAAGTATACAATTTCATTTACCTGTTCTAGACATTCCTGATTTACCCATATTTCACACTTCGTTCTCTCTTCGTCCCTTTCAAATACCAGAACCTTAGTTTTATTAGCATTCAAACGGAGACCTTTAATTTCACATTCCTCTTTCATACACGTGACTAATGCCTGCAGTTCTGCCTCTGATGGTGCAATAAGCACTGCATCATCAGCATACAGCAGACAATTTACTTTAATGTCACCCAATTTTACACCCAAACAACTATCTTTCAGCTTCTGTAAACAGCTGTCGAGATACAGTATGAACAGCCAGGAAGACATGTATTATAATTGATAAACCTATTATATTACTGATTGACAAATACAAATAAATGAATTATGTAATGGTGTCTATTAAAATAAAGCGTCATTTAAAATAATATTACTTTCATGGCAAGATTAGGAAAGTGCGGAGGAGACGGATATTATCCCATCTCGCTCGCACTATAGAAAAGGGGGTCGTGACGGAAAAATCTTACACTTTTTCTCGCCTAGTCCCCATCCATCAAATTCGTAATGTGCGATAAAGAACATCATGTTTGGCTCTATTATATCCAAAATAAGAACTATTTATGTAACCACATGAACGCAATAAAATGTTTGAGTTAGAGTTTGAGTTTGAACTTCGTTCCAAAGCGTGAAACAAAATTTACCACCTATATACGTCCCACTGCTGGGTACAGGCTTCCTCTCATTTCTGAGAAGGTTTTAGGGCAAGTAAATATCCGCCACGTTGTTTCAATTCGTGTTTTTCAAACATGCAGATTTCCTCACGATGTTTTTCTTCACCGCCGGGCATATGGTAAACCAGCACTTCAAATTGGAATTAAAAATTTCATTGCTACCGATGGCGATCAAAACCTGGTTACTACTGTAGTGTGAAATAAATAGCGAGCGCTTAACCCCTAAGTTAGACGGCGCTCGGAAAAAAGTTTAGTTACAATTATTTCTGGAAGGATTATGGGTAGTTAGTTAGTCTGCCATTAAATGGATTTCAAAATTTTACAATTATTTCATTAATATTTCTTTAAATTATTATGCAGGTTTTCTCATGATGTCGGTGATATTTCGTTGCTGTATCCAATCATATATATCCACAAACGTTTTGAGTGTTTAAGGGAATGGAAACCTTTGCTTGAAATTGGTTGTCAAAGACAAACTTTAGCCACCGACCAAATAAATGAATAACTAGCGTCTATTAAAATGAAGCGTCATTTAAAATAAAATAATATTTCTTTCATAGCAAGATAAGGAAAATTGCGAGGGAGATGAATATTAGTCCGTCTCGCTTGCTCACAGCCGTCAAAGCTGTCTACACTACGTTAGAAGTCGTGATGGAAAATGCTTACACTTTTTCTCGCCAAAATTTTTTCCTCCAAATTCGTACCGTCCGTTACGGAACTTCGTTCAAAATCAATTTTGTTTTTTTAAAGGATAAGGATAACAAATAGCAAAGTTTACCTGATAGTAAGTGTATGTTGTGGCTCAAAGACCTACATCTAACCACGATTTAAAAACAAAATGCAGATGTGTTGTCAACTCTTAGGGCTAAGTTGGATTGCGTTGATATCAGTATAAAGGTTTTCCGGTTTTTGACACTCATCACAAAACGTAACTGTTAACCTCCTATTCAGTAAGAGCGTGGTCTTTCTCCGATCGAGACGATGATAACCATGTTATTAGCGTGTGACAACCATAATGTAGCTGCTGAGTGGCTCTACCACGTTTAGCTAAAAAATTTAAGGTACTAAAACGAGGTCCTTAAAATAATAATATTGCATTTAAGATAGATTAAGTTATTACTGATACAATTTCCATAGGCATTTATTTAAAAATCATTGCTATGAAATATCTGAATTTAATTCCACAATGAGCACTGAACACAACATTCAGTTGTTTTGTTCCGGTCGTATTTGTTACTTTATCTCGTAGGAAATCAAAGAACCAGACAATTCCATATCTCTGTCTGTCTGTCTCTAACAGTTTCTTTCTATGTCGGTTTGCGTGACAGGCTCTACTAGAGAGGAATTCAATGAAAAACAATAATTGTACGAGGTTTTCAATTACATGAATTCCTTTTGTGTGTACGCTTACGCGACATGTTCGTTAATTGAGAACCGATTTTTGTGATTCTCATCGTTCATTATTTATATTCATTAGTTATAATTTGAAGTAGTCCCATATAACTTTTGAGAAAAAAGTCTAGGATTAAGTTATAATATTAGTATAAAGACAATATTCTAGTTGTATCCTTAAGCATTTTAGTCCGTTAAGTATAGCGAATAATTAGACCATTAATAAAAAGTAAAAGCGGACGTCAAAGAAGTAAAAAGAATTAAATAATTTTCCATATACTAATGGCCTCCAGACCGAATTTCGGCCACTGGCTTCGAGACAAGCCATCTACGCAAAACAGGATTATAGTGCAGGAGTGTGGGCGCCGGCATAGGCGTACTCTCTGTCATCTCATTCTCATTTTCCGATGGGAAGGAAATCCGACGCTACTGTAAAGAGATCAGGGGCAGGACCAACGTCTTTAAGTCCTTTCTGAGGCACGGGGTTAAACACATCTCTCTTCTTGAAAAATATCTTATCTATTTATTTCAATAAAAGGGAAATAAATATAAATAAAAATGTTTTTTTTTTTGTATAAAATTGTTAGGTTTTTTCGATAGTGGTTTCAATTTTAGCATAAAACTATAATTTATGGCGAACTTTATCCACGGCTTATCGTCGACGCTGGAGAGAATAGGGCTGGTTCTTTTCTCGCTCAATAGCTATATATTTATATATAGCCATATAGCGAAAAATGCAACAAGCGTTCTTGGTTCTTAAATTTTTTATTCTTAATCGAGGATGGTTGTGAAGACTATGGGCCACAATATCCACTTATTATCAGTTGGACTACGTGCTTGTTTGTCACCGTTATTGAATAAATAAATATACCTCGGGAAGAACAACTATATGATAATTTAAGTTTTTGTTTTTTGAATGAAAATAGTTTTTTTGGCGTAAATACTAAACAATATTAAAATAAAATATTTTTGGCGTAAACTAATATTAACTATTCGGCGTATCGTCTATTATTGTCAACGAATTGTTGTCATTTTTAAGGAAAGTTCATTCATACCTCTGCTATAGAAATTCTAGGGACGAAACTCGATAATATCTTTAATTGTGTTTCCCCGCTTTGGTTGAATTGAAATTTTGCACCGTTATCAGAATTTCGATGAAATAAAAATCAATAGAAGAAGAGTTACTTTTTATTTATTTATAACATTTTAACTTATGAAATTTTTGGCATTTACATATTTAATTTGAAAGTTTTTTATTTTATATATTATGGTTATAGCAAGAATGGGTCGACACGACCGGGGCTCAACACCCAGGACCATGCTCTCACAGAATACCAGCGTAAAATAGCAGCTCTATAATACTGTGTATCGTATGGCGAGTGTAGAGAACCGAAGCCTTATACTAGAAACGATTTCATTGCATTCCATCTTAGTTCTCATGGTGGCAACGCATTTTCTTGATTCGTAATTGAGGATAAATTTAGCATTTGTGGTTGCGCAAACGCACACTTTTTGTATTTCGATAGTTTGGGATAGGCTGGCACAAACTCTCACTCCTATATGCCTTCCTCAGCACAGACCGAGTGTGAATTAGATCGCCGAATCGGTCAGTCGTCTGAGGATAGTCATAGACGCAAGACGCAAGAGAACGCACACCCCAGTTTATCGCTACCCGCTGAAAGGAACGCCACGTTCGTGTAAATTTGCTGTTCTTAACAGTTATTTTATCGTTGGAAGTTTGTTTTTGTGCATACGACTTTATTGAGGAGAGATCAAGTGTCATCATAGTAAATTGCGTGCCAAGAAGCAGTCGTCACGGGATCGGAGGCACGCCGCTTCTTCACAATATACTGTACTTACTATCCTTTTTTATGAGCTGTTTCATTTATTGTTCCTTATTCCTCAGCAGCTCATTTTCTCTTCGTGCCAGCCAATATTGTATAAAGTGTATAGGTCAACCACACGCCGCGTCCACCATTTTGTTTGGGATCATCGAACCACGCCACCCCACCAATGTCTATGAACCACAGCATCCACTTACAATCACGGTAACGGTGTACTTGTTTGCCACCCTTATTCTATAAAATAACATATAAATAAACGTTTCTAGTAGGGGAGCCCCCTTTAATTTTTAATTAATTTTTATTTTTATTAACTCGGTTTGTTTTATATACTCCGTAGCTCTGGTAGTGTTTTGGTAGCGCAGTAAAGACGCTTGGTTGTGGTGCAGCAGGGTTTGAATCCCGCACGGAACATTAATAAGACTACAAATGAATTTTCTGGATCTGGATATTTATTTACGTAAAATGTGTGTATGTTCAATGTATGTATGAAATGTTTATACGCTTTCGGGACACATGCCTGTTACCCTGGCCCAATACGTGTTGACAAACTTTACATGTCCTCGACTTTTTTTCTTCTCAGATATGCAAGACAAAAAATCCTCACAAAGGAATACCGATTCCTATCAAGGATGATCAGCAAGGCTATTAAAATTTAAAAAATCATAATTATAATTTTGAATATGACTGGGTGCTACCATCTGCTTGGGATCCTATTATTAATTGAAATAAATCCAAATCAGAGATTACTTCTATAATGACTTCAAGATACTTTTGGTTCTTTCTACGAAGACCGGATCAAAAGCAATAATTGTAAGCTTTAAGTAGCCGTGGTTAACTAGGAAATTGGGACTTTGAACACTTCGATCCTTTTATAATCATGGGTGCTGCAAAATACTCAAAATATCAGGAATATCAAAATAAGTAAATTAAAAGCAATAAAATCCGTAAAATAACTAGTTTAATTAAAAATATTTCATAGTTCTCTATTGCACTAGGTCGATGGCTGTTTCCAAATCTAGGTCTACTGACGGCTGATTAAAAAGCACGCAAACGCTGCACCAGGCACAAAGTAAGTAGTATAATATGAACTACTTAAAGCAGGGGTTCCCAAACTCCGGCTCGCAGGCTAATATCAGTCCGCCATAAAAATATACTTGTATATTAACAAAATATGAAGTAACGAACATTTTTAATTCAAAACTACAGTACGTCTTTATGGCGAGCTAAATAGGTTTTGACTTTTGGTGCTTGATGGAAAGAGTCTCGGCTCTTAGACTAACAGTTTGAAAACCCTCGGGTAAAGGCAACATTCAGCTGCTTTTTGAAAATTGTCTCTATGAACTGATAGAGTTTTATACGTGGTAAAGCCGTATTGCACTGTTGTGGCTGCGGCATGAACGAATTTAATTCTAATCAAAAGTTTTGATCCAATCATCACCAAATTCACTGAGATAAAGTTTATATGCTGCCAGACGCCAGTCAGGGTAGCTTATGTCTGATCATTCAAGATAGCTACGAGATCTCGGAACGGAAACAAAGATACTCGTAGGATCCCACTACACGACAAAATTTTATTAATGTCAAATAATATTTTGGTGTTTTACAATTTTCTATGAACATCTCTTATAACTGAACATCTCATATGAATTTGATTGATTGGTTATGTGGCAATTAAGGCAGCACTGCAGTGCAGAGTGCAGTAATAAAGTGTACCATCAATCACGATAATTTTAAGTGGAATGGCCTGGTAATATTTTGATTATTAATAAAATATTATTATATTATTATATATAAATTAATATTCTCGTAATAGTCGAAATAGTCTCTCGACTACACAGCGTCAGTAATTCATTCATGGGGCAATGTATACGCTATTACAACAAAGTCCCAGAAAATATACAAGGTACCTATATTACAAAGTTTAAATATTTAATTAAACAAAAACTGTATAAAAAGGGTTATTATAATATAAATGAATACATGGTTGATAATAACCCCTGGAAATGAGGTGGTTGATTTCAATCTGTTTCTAAAATAAATTTTGTAAATAGTTTGTAATAATTTATATTATAAAATTTATTAAAAAAAAGTCCCGCAGGGTTTCTTGTTGGTTCTTCCCAGTACAGAGGATTTTTTAACTAGTGGTAAAGTAAAAAAAAATACTTTTAGCAAGAATTACTTATAATCAATATTGAATAAAAATTATTTTATCTGCCGACTTCCAAAAAGGAGTCGGTACGGTTTTTTTTTATGTGTGTTACCTCAGAACTTTTTTCTGGGTGAACCGATTTCGATGATTCTTTTTTTATTTGAAAGCTGGTACTTCTCGTGTGGTCCCATATGAATTTGATCAAGGTCAGACCAATAGTTTTTAAGTTATTCTTAAATAACTTATATTGAAGTCGGCTGTACAAAATTTTTAATTTTAAATTATTCTATTCTATTTAACCCTTTTTTTTTCATTATAGACTATTAAATCCGTGTGAACAAAGGCCATCCTCATAATTGCCTTATAGGCTGTTATTTGCCATAGCTGCCACGTCTTACAGATATCTTGTTTTTAAATTCTGTTCTCCTTCTTCTTTTTCATTACCCTCTGTCGTTTCTTACGATACCAGCATTGCCACTACACGGCACATTAAAAAATTATAAATATAAAACTAAACGAATTAATAAAAAATTAATACTACGAGTATCTTTCAACGCATTAAATTCTCAATTTAACGGATTTTTCATGAAAAACTGGATGTATTTGTGTTCACACAGCAGTGAATATATTATGTTTATAAAATTTTGGAATCACTGGTAGAATCCGATAGATATAGTCATGTTTTTACGAACTCAAAATTTATGATCCACACTGAGGCATATTCAGAATTTTGGTAAATTGCCAAAAAAGAATATGACAAAATTAGAGCCCATTATACATTTTATATTCACACTTGAAAGTCCGGAGTGAATTTGGAGTAAAACTTGTCATGCCACCTACCGAAATGACATAACAATACCTGCCGAATCAGCTAGTTATTTTACATAGATTTAATTCGTCAAAGCGTAGAGGTTCAGTTAGATACAACTGAACCTCTACGCTCTCATATTCAGATATCATATTCTTTACTAATTGAAACGATAAATATCTTAGAGATCAGATCAAACAAGATCTTAATTAATAAATGTAATAAATTATTGTGACTGTAAGAAAACGAGGAACATTTCTAGTAGTATAATTCTGCTCTATCCGTCATAACCTACTAATATACTTAAAAATCTATAAATGATAATTAGGATAAATGATATAAATAAAACAAAATCGGTATTTTTTAGGAAATATTTCAGAGAGTGTGCGCATGAATTACATGATTTTATTTCTCTATCCCTTTTCCACCATCGGACAACCAGACACTCGATGAGTCTGTCTGAGTGATTGTCCACCTCTTTGTAGTCAACATTCTAAGTATTCGAAGGAAGCGCTTCGTCGTTTTTAATGCGTACAGCGAATGGGAAAAACAAATTGCTAGCGTATGTCTTCCCATACGGTTACAATTTGAGTATCTTTTAGTCAAGAGTAAATGTGCTTTTGTAAAGCAAAGTTAATCAGATTCATCATCTTCAGCTACATCACAAGTCACCATGAAATGGGATGCTTTTTTATGTAGAACAAGGGTAACAAATGAGTACAGTCTAACTGATGGTAGGTGGATCTGTGGCCCATAGATATCTACATCTATCCTCGATTAAGATTCTTAATGTGCTCGGTTGTCAACCTTATTCTACAATAAATAGGGGTGACAAACGAGTAGTTCACCTGATGGTGACTGAATGTAACTCTTACATTTATGCTACATTAGGAATCAAAATGAAGGATGCGTTGTCTCCCCTGTAACCTTATGTGTAATGACTCGTTACCAGTAAAAGGCGTCTTTGGTTCTCGTCACTTACCAACTCACCATAGGAAAGAGCAGCATTATGATGCACGCCATTTCACGTAGTTTTCGGTGTGTTCTGTTAATATGCGCACACCTATCATACGACTTACATACAGTCGAATTATTGAGCTGCCCTTAATGAATTTTGCTAAAAATAAATTGTTTTCTATCAAGTCAAATAATTTAAATAAAACTAGTTTTTATGCATTTTATAGCATACTTATTTATATTCCCGACGTATACAGCGCCCTGTTGGACCTTCTGCTGACCTCTCATCCGGACGGATATCAGGTCTCCGTCGATGCCTCTCTGGGCTCTTCGGACCATTGTCTGATCCGGAGCACGGTGCCACTCACGCTCCAATCGCAATTGCGATCTGCAGCTTGCCGCCGTGTTTGGCACTATAGGTCAGCTGATTGGGACGGGATGCATACCCTTGGGGGTGGGTTTGCTTCTCGCCGGAAGATCCAAGCGTTGTTGCCAATTCTGTTGCTGATGTGGTACTTCAGGGTATGGAACTTTTTATTCCATCCTCTGTGGTGCCCATCGGAAGCAGATCCCAGCCATGGTTTGGTCGCTCCTGTAAAATAGCATCACGCTATAAGCAGGAGTGCTACCGGGCCTAGGCTGATGCATCAACGTCTCGGGACTTAAACACCAGCGCACTTAAAAAGAAGTATAATTCCACCTCCAGGTCCTTGAAAAGCGTCATTGCCAAGGCAAGGTCTGAGCACATCGGCAGAATTGGCGAGAAGCTAGTTCGCCTTCCTTCGGAACCCGTGCATTCTGGTCTCTCGCCAAGGCTATCCAAGGGAACTTCTCAGCCATCCCTTCCATCTCTGCACAGAGATGACGACTCACTGGCCCATGCCGCAAAAGAGAAAGCCGATCTGTTGTGCTCTCTTTTTGCGTCTAACTCGACACTAGATGACGGGGGGAACACACCGCCGACCATCCCGCGATGTGAGTGCTCCGTGCCGGATGTGCGATTTACACAGCGCTCGGTTCGCAAAGCACTCTTCTCCCTGGACGTCAGCAAGTCCATTGTGCTGAAGACGTGTGCTCCGGAGTTGGCACCGGTTTTAACGCGTCTTTTTCGGTAATCCTACTCCCAAGGCGTAGTCCCGAATTCATGGAAGGCAGCTTTGGTCCACCCGATCCCTAAAAAAGGCGACCGCTCAGACCCGTCCAACTACAGGCCTATCGCCATCACCTCCTTGTTCTCCAAAATAATGTAATCCATTATAAACTGCCAGCTCATGAGGTACCTTGAGGATCACCAGCTGATCAGTGACCGTTAGTACGGTTTTCATCGGGGTCGATCAGCTTATGATCTTCTAGTTTACTTAACTCATAGATGGGCGGAGGCAGTAGAGTCCAAGGGGGAGGCATTGGCCGTTAGTTTGGACATAGCGAAGGCCTTCGATCGGGTCTGACACAAGGCGCTTCTTTAGAAGCTTCTTTCCTATGGGCTTCCCGAGAAATTGTGCAAATGGATCACCAGTTTCCTTGCTGATTGGAGCATCAAGGTCATAGTAGACGGTGCATGCTCTGATTTCAAGCCTATCAACGCTGGTGTTCCACAAGGCTGCGTGCTATCACCAACGCTGTTTCTCCTCCATATCAACGATATGTTGCTAACTGGTAGCATTCATTGCTAAGCAGACGACAGCACTGGTGATGCCTTATATACCGGCCGTGCCAATATTTCTCGGGAAAACGTCGCCGAGTACCGGGACAAACTTGTGTCTGAAGTCAAGTCTTTGCTTAACAAAGTCTCGGATTGGCGCCGACTAAATCTAGTCCAGTTCAATCCCCAGAAGACACAAGTTTGCGCGTTTACCGCTAAAAAGAACCCCTTTGTCGTATCTCCTCAGTTTCAAGGCACTCCCCTTGCTGCCTCAGCCAGTATCGGAATCCTTGGCATCGACATATTGAATAGCGTGCAGTTTCGTGGTCACTTGGAAGGGAAGGCCAAATTGGCCTCTAAAAAGCTTGGCGTGCTCAGCAGAGCGAGACAGTATTTCATGCCGGCACATGGCTTGTAACTTTATAAAGCGCAAGATCGGCCTCACATGGAATAATGTTCTCATCTCTGGGCCGGAGCACCCCAGTGCCTGCTCCTTCCACTTGACCGCATCCAGCGCAGAGCGATTCGAATCGTCGACAACCGAGTTCTTTCCGATCGGCTCGATACACTGGCACTGCGTAGAGATGTTGCATCTCCTTGCGTATTTTATCGCATATAGCACGGGGAGTGCTCTGAGGAATTGTTCGGACTAATTCCAGCCGCTCAATTTCACCATCGCACGTCGCGACAAAACTCGCGTTACCATCCACACCATCTGGATGATTGGCGGTCCACAACTGTGCGATTTAGAAGAAGTTTTCTCCCTCGCACAACTTGTTTGTGGAATCAATTACCACCAGCGAATTTTCCGAACCGATACGACTTAGGAACCTTCAAGAAAAGACCTTACACCATTCTAAATGGCCGGCAACGCATCTGCAATTCCCCTGGTGTTGCGGTTGTTTATGGGCGGCGGTAGTCACTTACCATCAGGTGAGCCGCATGCTCGTTTGCCCCCTATTCTATAAAAAAAACTATATTTTCCCATACTTTTACATGTTTTAAATTAAAATTTTTATAATTACTAATATCAAAGAGAATCTTCTATATTTTCTTACACATTATACAGTTTTCGACATTCTACTAACAATTTTTAAACTTACTGACTACCAACGTCGTTATTTGATGTGCTACACTGTCGTTGAAATGTACATAGAGCGACAATGGTGCAAACGGCAAATTTTAATAGTTATTATGTAAAATATTAAGTACTGGGTCCGTTGGATCCATTAGCTACTCATTAAGTGTTATTTGGATACTGTGGTCTATATACATTTACATCTATCCTCGATTAAGATTCAACACCTCGTTGAAAACTCGAATGCCTCATTTCCAGTAAAAGGGGTATCTGGTTCTCTACACTCACCATACGAAACACAGCAGCATTAAACTGCTATTTAACGCTGATTTGCATTGGATTCCACAACGGTTGTTTGTTCTTGAACTATATGGCGAGTCAGTTACCATTTCAGCTTACTGATCCGTTGCATTATGTCGGTTACTTTAGTTCAGCTACTGTTATCCTCAATACGGAGACTACTGCGTTGAGACTCCGATCATAGCCAAAGCTCGTTGAGGTTCCTCATAAGACTAGCACTGATAAAACATGCCTTGGCTCTATATTATGTCTTATCTAAGCATGCACGAGTTGTATATACATTCAGTATACAGCAATTATAGTACGAACCGTCACGATTACACACTGGTGTAACGTCAAAGTCATAATTACATGACAACAATACAATACAATACAATACAATACTCTTTATTGTACACCAAGAAAAGATAACAACATCAAAAATAAAAAAACAACTATTGAGGGAAATACAAAGGGCGGTCTTATTGCTACATAGCAATCTCTTCCAGACAACCCAGAAGAAGAAATAAATACAAAATAAGAAAAAGAACAATGGGTAGGGTGCACTAAAATAAAAAATTAAAATAATAAAGACAAATAAAAATAAAATAAAGATACAATCTTATGCATTAAAAAGATAACATTCTTCACACAACATTACACATCTTAGTGTAACCCAGAGCAGCCACTCAAAAACACCATTTTCCTTGCCTGTACTAGAAGAATTACCACAACCGACAGTACCAGTATACTGTCTTAGCACTCGTAGAATGACTTTACTCGTAGAATGACTTTACTCGTAGAATGACTTTACTCGTAGAATGACGCAGGCGGAATCTCCCACGCTCGGCAACTACACTGTACTTTATACTGCACAAACGAGGGGAGGTTTTCTCGATGTACCCTCAATTCCACCTCGCTACCATCGATATGATGCTCCTGTAGAGTGACGCAAACTCTCGTTCTGTCTCGATCACATACACATTAATAATTCTAGCGTGTAGGTAACTATGTTGAGCGGTGACGGTGTAAAAATATCAATTATCTACTATCGTTCTGTCTTAATAAAAACCATAAAAAAACTGCGGTCACCAATCAGCCTGCCAAGCGTAGCTACTATGGGATAAATCACTCTTAGGAGGCAATCTATGGCGAGCGTCATGTTCAGAAAGTTACCTCCGACAGCCGCTAACGATGAAATCATATAATTAAAATACTTTCACCATATATCTTACTACGTAGTTATATATATCTTTTGTGTTCCCAATTCACTAGAATCGTTGCACATTTACTACGGAAATTGCCTAATTAATAAAAGCCGAAAGAGTCGTGCACAGAAGTAAACTCTCCGGCGAAATGTTCACTGGCTTTGTAAACCAATATTTGAGTTGGCTCCCTACGAATTTAGCGTAGAATTCGTGAAATTCGTTATCTACCTTATACAATTATTTTTTATTTAACATTAATTAATAAATCATACAGTTTATACAGTTTTATTAATAAATTGTTTTTAGAAAAATAATCATTTATAGCATATTATATAAAGGGGTTCAGTTCGGTGTCAGGATCGTGCCAAATGTTAAAGTTATTAAAAGTATTTTTTTGATCTACCTACCTCTGGTTCTACCCAAAATAGGTACTCGTATTTATACCTAAATATATAAATATATTAATATATATGTATATACATATATAGCTAAAGTATATATATATATATATATATATATATATATATATATATATATATATATATAATATATATTTAGGTATAAATACCTATTTTGGGTAGAACCAGAGGTAGGTAGATCAAAAACTACTTTTAATAACTTTTATGTATTAATCTATTCTGAATTTAAAAAAAAAATCTATTTTATTCTATTTTTTATTTCATGATATATAATATAACATAAAAATCTCTCACGCCCATTACCCCGAGGGGTGGGCAGAAACTACGGACTTTCATTTGGCACGATCCTGACCTACTTCTCTCGTTTCTTTCACATCCATATCTACGCATAAGTACATGCTCGCCAGTTAAGGGTATCATCCGTGCAACCATTGGCCTTTCTTTAATATTATATATTTAATCTTTAGTATTTTAAGAATGATCAATAAACCTCTATCCGTATTAATTATTTCTACGTGTCCCAAGCACCGTAGTATTCACGTTTCAATGCTAGTACAATGTACACGCTTTTCCAGCGCTTGATGAGAGGGACTTCTTGAACAGCACAGTGGTTTAACTTTTGCATCACTCTCATTACAGCTCTGGTTTAGAAACGTGTGACTTATTTTTATTATCTAAAATAATAAAATAAATCTGAAACATGATACAGTTTTAACTGTCTGAAGATGCTCTAGCAAATTGTGTCTGGGGCGGGCTAGAAAAAGTATTTTGAAAACACATTGAACTTTGTGAACACTCTAGTAGAGAGTTCTTTGAAAAATAAAAATATATTACTTATGTACTTTTACGTAGTAGTCACACCGCAGCTACATTATGTTTGTCTCACGAATTGGTCGACTCGACCGGGAAAACAGCTTAATGCAGATATGTTTCGTATGGTGTGTAGAGAACGGGAGATCCTTTTTACTGGAAAATAGGCAAATATTATCCATCTTAGTCCTCAGGTGACATTTTAGGATTTATATATATACCGGGGGATGCGTTTGAGATTTTCGGGGCGTTCAGGACATCCAGCCAGGGACCAGGACGGCAAGAAATAATCAATCGTGTGAGCTCCGAGATCCAGCTACAGTTCTGGTGTGATGAGACGGTCTACTACTAAAGGTTATGGTGCAACATTAAGGTACAATTTATTGCTAAATTTTAATGTGTATTATGTGTTTACTTTTTTTTGTTTTAAATAATGAGTGCTAATGGAAAATTTAGAATTAATATGTAAGCAGTTACAAGACATACAGATAACATTAAGGAAGTTAGGCCAGAAATGGTATAAATATGCAGATTACGCTGTAAGTAAAATAAATACGGCAAAAGAAATATATTATAACTATAAAATTGTTTTGGATAGTGCTAGTTCTGAAGAGTGTTATGACTTTAATATTTTAGTTACTATAGTCGATAAAATTGAGGAAATTTATAACAAGATTTTGTGTTATAGTAGTACAATTTCATTGTTAACCATGAACAAGTTCAATTTAAAAACGGCGGCTAGCTTAATACCTATTATGGATGATAGGTAATCCACGACAGAACAAATTATTGAAAATATAGAAATGTATGACAGTTGCCTTCAGGAAAAATCCTGTAAGCAACTATTAATTTCATTTGCTTTGAAAACGAGGTTGTCTAAGTCCGCTAAGTTAAAAATTAAAATTAAATATGACACTTGTGAGAGTTTGGTCAGAGATATGCGAACTTTCTTATTAAAAAAAAAGTCAGCATGTTCATTATTGACACAATTAAACAACATATCTCAAAAGGATATGACGATTTCACAATATGCGTCGAAAATAGAGTAGTTATTTGTAGATCTCACAATTTCACAGGCTGATTCTAACAGCGCAGCCTATGAAATTCTAAGACTCATTAACGAAAAGTTGGCCATTAAAAAATTCGCAGATGGCTTACGAAATAGGCGCTTAAGCACGATCATCTCAGCTAGAGACTATTCGGAGTTAAAGGATGCAGTGAGAGCAGCACAAGATGAGGAACTTGCACAATCATGTAGTTCCAATACCGTGCTTAACATGAGGGGTAAGTACTCTAAACCATTTTACAGAGGCCGTGGTAGATATACACGTTTTCCTAGACGTGAATATTCCAATTATAATAGGGGTTACTATGGTAACAACTACGGTAAGTCGAATAAACACTTTAACAACAATTCTAGAGGCGGGCCATCGGGCTCACTTGAGTTTCGTTCGAGTTCATATCGAGGACGAGTTACTCATGGTAGGGGTAACAGACGAGGCATGTTTACGTCTCAACATTCGGAACAATCTACCTCTAACGATGATAGAAAGAATGATTATACCGATTTGAAAGAGTTTTTTCGTCCATAAATATTCTGTTATGACTTATAATCAAAATGTAAAATATTTATTTTTTAATATCGAAAACAGGAAATGTTCATTTTTAATCGACACAGGTGCGTCTCTATCGGCTATTTCAAAAAAATTTTTACCAAGTGGAATAAATACTTATCAAGACAATATTATCATTATTGGTATAGGTGGTGAAAACCGTTCTCAAGGATATACTTATTTAAAGCTTTATGCGCCAGATGGATCCCTTTATGAACACAAATTTTATTTGTTTGATAAGCTTCCCTGTAAATCAAATGGAATACTAGGATTAGACTTTTTAAATAATTTAAAATCGAATATTGATGTAGAAAATTCTATTATAACGTTAAAGAATGACAATAATACAACCTGTAACATTAAAATGTATAATTCTGCTAAAATAAATTATGAAATTTTAAATACCCCTCCACGTTGTGAATCGGTACATTATATACCATTAAAAATAATATAACAGAGGATTGTGTTGTTTGCCCAATTCAGTTACAGGAAGACTTATTTTTGGCAGGGACTATTGTTTCTTCAATTAACGGCATCATACCTATACGTTTACTAAATACCAGCGAAAAAGAAATTAATTTACCAATATTTCAGCCAGAAATTCAATTATTAAATGAATATCAAATATGTTCGTTTAATAAATGTAATTCAAATTAAAAAAAAAAAATATAAAATAGGTTTATTTCATTGCTGAGATAATCTCACTGATATAAATTTAACTAAACTTGAAATAATGCTTTCCATGTATCAAAACGCGGCATCGGTTGGTATTATGTGAAAGTACAGTGTGAAAACAGGTTTATATAAAATAATGTAATGGTATTAAATAGTTACTCGGAAATGCGGGCCATGAGCTCGGTTTCCGCACCAAGTATTTACATGGCATATAATAATGTGTTTCGGTTCAGTGTATTTGCAAAAAAGAAAAGAAATAAGCCCAGTATTAGCTAAATTTATAAATATGAATGTGGGTGTGGGAGTTAATCCGGATATATAAAAAATTAATAAAACGACCAATATATAAACAGGGGAGACACATGGACTATAGTAATTATAAATCAATTGCTATATTATGAGTATTAAATAAAATAGTAGAAAAAGTGATAGTGAAACAGATAATTTGTTACTTAGAGCAATATATCATAATTCCATATGCGCAACAATGTTTCCATCGCGGACGCAGCACCAACACTGCGATTGCACAATTAACGGACAATATCAACAACAATTTCAATAATGGTAAGCTTGTCGCTGCTCTTTTATTGATTATAATAAGGCATTCAACACCCTGGAACACGAGGTACTACTGCGTACGATGGATGAATGTGGTATCAGAGATCCCAGCAACCGATGGTTTAAATGCTATTTGCGAAATAGATTCTTATGTACATTGATCGACGGAGTAGCAGGAGACGATGTAAGCGTTAGTCTTGGAGTGCCAACTGAATCGGTTTTCGGTTCGATTAGGTACATTATACATGTTAATAGTGTCATTAATGTGATAAAACATTGTAAGACAGTTATGTATGCAGACGAAATGTGCCTAATGTACTTAGCCAATAACATGAACGATGCATAAAAATACATACATTAGGACTTCGAAAGTATAATTAAATGGATACATGATAACGGTATAATCATAAACATTTCTAAAACAAAGGCTATGTACATAACTTCACCACACAGTAACGTCTTTAAGCAAGGTAAGTTAAACATAAATATAATTGGTCATACATACGAGTGTCTACACCTCAATTAAACTGGCTTCCAGGGTTAGATGTAGTAGTTAAAAACCGATACTTAGTTCTGACAGTAGATAGTAATATGAAATGGAAACTGCACATAAATAGTGTATGTAATAATTTGCAATCAATACTAGGTAGATTCTTTCACCTAAGCAATTTGATGAATCGAAAAGTCTTGTATGTTTTGTATTATGCACTGGCTAATTCGGGAATCAATTATGGATTGAGCAGTTATGGGCTAACATTCAAAACACAGTTAGATCGTATAAAACATTTACAGATTAGGCGACTTAAGTATTAAGTTAGTATAAAAGTAAAATGAAACTGGAATCCCAGACGGAAGCCAGCATTAGGAAAACTTCCAATAGCACTATATGCGCAAGAGTTAACATTTCAGCATCACTTATAGGAAGTTAAAAATTCCTAAGCACTAAGCAGCCTCAGCAGAAGAAATAGGAATTAAACAAAACAGTTACAATGTTTGCTATTGTTAAATAAATAAGAACTCACTCCAGCGGGATCAACTGCACTTTGAATAATTTAAATTTTGAATGTAGGTAAGCAAGTTCAACGGACGTTTGTTTAGACTCACGCGCGTTACGAACTTGAACGGAGACTCGTGATCGTGTTCGAATCCTACCGTGTCTTTTGATTTAGAGATCAGTGAGCAAAACGGTTCATGGTGCGTGGATTAAATTAAATATTTTATGTTTTGGTCGTAACATAATTATTATAAATTAATAATTTGTAACAATTGATTTGTTTTTATTTTAAGATTAGGATATATTACTCTTATCTTTTTAAGATTAATTAATTATAATTATTTGAAGGGTGCATTCAGATGCACCGTTACAGTAGTCCGTTCAGTAGTTTTGCGTAGTCTTTAGTAGTAAAATCCGTTTATCTGCTCCTAGTCTACTAGGTACTGACGAAAATATTTATTTCGTATAATTTAAAACTTTTAGGTATTTTATGTGCCAATATCCTATAGATTTACCGTCATATCAGATAATTCATACACAAGTGGCGATATCTTAGTAATAATTTTGCATTTTTGAATTTTGGAACTAATTATTTTTTGGAATTAATTATTTTATTAAAGTGTTTATGATTATCACTTTGATAAGATTTCCTCTTCCATACTATGTCCCTTACATTGTATTCGGCGGGCCGACGACGTAAATTGTAAGTAAGACAATTTTTGGAATGTGCTTGTAGTAGAAGGGCTTGCACTCTGTCAAACATACTAGACAGGCAACCTAAATTCTCAGCATAAGAGTCTTGATGGTGATAAATAATGTCATCGGACTCAGCATAGGCGTAGTGCGAACCACATGAAACTAATTCTCTACCATACACGAGAAAAGAGGGAGTGTAGCCAGTGACTTCATTAACTGCGCTATTTATTGCGAACTAAATTTGAGGAATTAGTTTAACCCACATTCTGTGATCATTTTCAATTTTGTGGATATTGCAGTAATTATTATTTTATTATAATGTTCTACTGTGTTTACGTGTGGTAAGTATTTGGGCGTATAATGTAGGTTAGGTACTTTATATTTAGAAAAGGTGTTCTTCAGAGTAGCACTAACAAATTGTTTACCGTTGTCTAGAATTATGGCGGAGGTAAATTCATGTATTAAAATTACAATTTCATCCAGAATTCTACTTTCTATTCCAGCTGTGTCTCGCTTTATGGGAAATAAGAGGCAATATTTGCTAGACGTTTATATGTCTTGAAGACTCCTAAGCGGCCAGAAGTAAGTTCTGAATGGTTTTCTTTTATAGTTGAGTTACGTGGTTCAGCACATAATACTTTTTTACCATTTTCATTCACCATTCAAACTCTTTTTTGTAAGAGGCACTTACTTACTCTTCATAAGCCTATACAGTTTGTCATTTTTAATAAAATAATTGTGGAAGGATGAAGGGTACGACCGGTAATCTGTGTAGATTTTTTGATACCACTGATCCGTAGTTTGTGTAGTATTAGGATTAAAATCAATAGCAGATACTGGACTGAAAGAGCATCAGAATAATATTATGATGTTTTTTGTCAAAATTAAACGCTGAAAATCGTATTCCCCATCAGGCGAGACGACCAGTAGGATTGCTTAAATTAAGAAACCATTTTAAAGCGGAATGGTCAGTGTATACTGTAAAAATAAGGCCATCGTCTAAATAGCAACGCGAGTGCTCTACTGCTAATAGAACAGTCAAAGCTACTCGCTCAGTAATATTATAATTACGCTCCTGTACAGACAGCGATTTTCTCACATTGACTATAGGAAGTTCCACACCATCAACATTCAAACAGTGAATAGGGCTCCTATTCCATAGTTACTCGCATCTGTGTGAACTACAAAAGGCTTATCGTAATCTGGGTAGGATAAGATTCGGGCGGATATTGGGCATTAATGTAATTTTTTGAACTCTTTAGATCAATAAAATGGAGCAGTTTCTTTTACTAGTAGAAGTCAATAGGTTAATTGAACCGGCGATTGAACTAAAATTAGGAATAACCCTTCAGTGCCATGAAGAAGTTCCAAGAAATCTTTTAACTTACTTTTTATTAGTGGAAGTATGAAAGTTTAATATTGTCTAAACCTTGCTTGGATCTACGTGCAAGCTTTTAGTGTTGACAACATAGCCTAAATATTTAAGTTCGTAATGAGAAAATTTGACTTCTCTAAATTAATTGTTAGGTTAACGGATTTTAATTTATCACAGACTTTCATGAGAAGCGAAATTTGATCTTCAAAGTTAGGTGATATTTAAATTATATCGTCAAGAAAAACAAACACAGTCCTTTCAAACTCGGGACTGTTATTAAACAACTGGTCGAACAGCCTTTGTTGCGTAGTAGGTGCATAGTTAATCTAAAAGGCATGGTGACAAATCTATACGTACTACGAGTAGGTATATAGAACGAAGTTTTGTCACGATATTTTTCAGAAATAGGTATTTTCAAGAATGTTTTAGAAAAATCGGTACTGCTCAAATATTTAGCGTTTAAATAAAACTAATTTTACGGATTTTATCGCATATATTAACTTATTTTATATTCCCGACGTTTTGAGCATTTTACAGCACCCATGGTCACGGGGGGCACTGAGGTGTGTGATGTCCTAATGTCATAGTTAACTACGGCTACCTCCAGATTAAAAATTATTAATTTTTGTTCCGATCTACGCAGTATGAACTTACAGTATCTTGAAGTCTTACAGTTGTATGCTTGGGTTGGGATTTAATTTTATTAATTATGGGATCCCAAGCAGATGGTAGTACCCAGCCATCTTCTCCATTGAAATTAGAATGTCTTTTGATTTCAATAGCCTCGCGAATCATCCTTGTAAGGAATCGGTGTTCTTAAGCGAGGATTTATGGTCTATCAAATCTAATGTAGTGACGGGGGCGATCCTATACGTGTTCACAGACTGCAGACTTCCCGGAGCGTCGATTCTTCACATCAGCTATATGTTCTTTAACGCGGGTTTTTATGGATCTTTTAGTTTGTCCCATATAAGAGAGACAACATTCACAATCAAGCTTGTACACTACTGTATCTTGCGACATTACATTTGACTGATGGTAAAAACTGACTAAACTTCTTCGGCGGCTTGAAGGTTAATGGAAGCACGCTTCAAGATATAGCCAATCTTCTCAGTGATACCTCTGAAATATGGCAGTACAGCAGGCACTCGATCGACTGTGGCCGGCTTCACTCGTTCACTGTGACGTAGGTGCGGGACCCGAAGTTTATTATCGTGCAAAACTTTCTTGACGTATTGGAGCTCGGCGGCCAGGTGTTTACTGTCACAGATCGCTCGTGCTCTCTGAAACAAAGATTTACCCACAGTAGCTAACTGTGTAGCATAATGATGAGAATCACAGTTTAAATATCTATCTGTATAGGTCTTTTTTCTTTACACAGTGTGGCTCAAGGTGTTATCAGGATTCCTAATTACTAAAACATCTAGAAAAGATAAAGAATTGTTTGCCTCTAACTCCATTGTGAACTGAATTTTAGAATTTATAGAGTTAAGATGGTCTAAAAATGCAGTTACTTTATCTATAGGTAGAATTGTGAAAGTGTCGTCTACGTACCGCTTGTAGAATTTTGGGTTTACGGGAGAAGTAAACAGGGCTTTCTCCTCAAAGTTTTCCATGAATATATCGGCGACAATGGGAGATACAGGTGAGCCCATCGCCACTCCATCTACTTGCTTGTAGAACTCCTCCTTCCATAATAGGTAGCCAGATGTAAGGCAGTTTCTGAGTAATACTGGATATTCTACGGACATGTTGTTTTCCTCCAGCCTTCTAGTAACAATCGAGATGCAGTCTTCAACAGGTAAACATGTGAACAGAGACTGCATATCAAAACTGACCATAGTTTCATTATCTGCCAGATGAAGGTTTTAATCTCACTGACAAAATGGTAGGAATCCTTTGTGTGTACTCTTGTATGTCCCTTGAGCGGTAAGAGTATTTTCGCTAAGTGTTAAGCCAATCTGTAAGTTAGTAAATCGATTTAGCTCACTATGAGAAGTAGTGGAGAATTGGGCTTGTGTATTTTTGATAACGCATACAACTTCGGTGGTTTAGCACATGTAGTTATTATCGATTTTACGTCTAGATTTAATTTTTCGGAGTATTTCTTTCAAGAAACACTCCGAGAAATTAAAAAAAATTAAAAACAATTTTAAGATTCGGAGTAATATTTTGGGGCAATTGTAGTGCAAGGGAGGAGATATTCAAGGCCCAAAAACTCTGCATAAGATCTATGTCAAATCTAACATCTACAGACAGCTGTGAGTCTGTGTTTAGGTCACTAAAAATACTTACCTTCCCGTGTTTGTATATTTTAGAAGTTGCAATTTTTGTTAAAACGAATTTAAATTCATTTCCGTCACAAGCCGAGATTAGAACTCATTCGGGTCCTATGAGAACACAATATAAAAACTTATTACATACTGGTAATTACAAAACAGCACTAATTACAAAAAATCTTATGTCAATGGGGCTTATAATATACAATAAAATTCCGGACACTTATAAAGAACATCCTATAAGAATATTTAAATTTAAGCTGACTGCAAAAATGTTACTATTGTTTAAAAGATTTTTTAAATGATAAATATGTATAAAATTCTTTAAAATACCATAAACGAGAATTTACATTACATATGAATGACATATTACTGGTTAATTTGCTATCAGAATTGTATCTTTTAGTTTTTATGACTTTGCATGCCGTAAGGTAGAATGTAGCGGAAACACTTAGTAATGTACCATCTTATACCTGTACCTACATTGTGGCAAATAAAGAATCTGAATCTGAAAAAATCTGCTATTGATTATAATTCCAATACTACACAAACTACGGATCAGTGGTATTAAAAAATCTACACAGGTTGCCGGCCTTACCCTTCATTCTTCCTCAATTATTTTATTAGAAATGACAAACTGTATAGGCTTATGAAGAGTAAGTGCTTCTTACAAGAAGAGTTTGAATTGAAAGAAATATTATCTGCTGAACCACGTAACTCATCTATTAAAGAAAACCATTCAGAACTTACTTCTGGCCACTTAGGAGTCTTCAAGACCTATAAACGTCTAGCAAATATTGTCTCTTATTTCCCATAAAGTGAGCCACAGCTGTAATAGAAAGTAGAATTCTGGAAAAAATTGTAATTTTAATACATGAAATTCCCTCCACCATAATTCTAGACAACGGTAAACAATTTGTTAGTGCTACTCTTATGAACACCCTTTCTAAATATAAAGTACCTAACCTACAGTATACGCCCAAATACTTACCACGTGTAAACACGGTAGAACATTATAATAAAACAATAGTTACTGCAATATCCACAAAATTTAAAATGATCACAGGTTTTAACGCGTCTTTTACGATACTCCTACTCCCAAGGCGAAGCGTAGGCGTAGTCCCGAAATCATGGAAGACAGCTTTGGTCCACCCGATCCCTAAAAAAGGCGACCGCTCAGACCCGTCCAACTACAGGCCTATCGCTATCACCTCCTTGTTCTCTAAAATAATGGAATGCATTATTAACTACCAGCTCATGAGGTACCTTGATGATCACCAGCTGATTAGTGACCGCCGATACGGTCTTCGCCGGGGTCGATCAGCTGGTGATCTTCTGGTTTACCTGACTCATAGATGGGCGGAGGCAGTAGAGTCCAAGGGGGAGGCATTGGCAAATAAATGCCTAGAGTTAGGGCACTTCCCCACTATATGGAAGGAAGCAGTAGTTGTGGTCCTAAGAAAGCCGGGAAAAGAAGACTATACGCACCCGAAGGCCTATAGACCCATAGGTCTGCTACCGGTTATGGGAAAAGTCCTGGAGAAGATGGTAATTAGAAGAATAAGATGGCATATTCAACCAGGGGTCAGTACTTGCCAATACGGCTTCACACCACAGAGAAGCACCGAAGACTCCCTCTATGACATGATGGAATACATACGTACACAGTTACGGAACAAGAAGATTGTAACTATGATATCCCTTGACATAGAGGGAGCATTCGATAGTGCTTGGTGGCCAGCAATAAGATGTCGGTTGGCTGAGGAAAGATGCCCCATAAACATCAGGAAAATGGTTGACAGTTATCTCCAGGACAGAAGAGTGAGGTATGCGGGTGTTGAGCATACACAGAAAACAACAAAAGGGTGCGTACAAGGCTCCATAGGAGGACCGGTACTGTGGAATTTGTTTCTGGACCCTTTGCTCAAGGACCTGGAGAAAAGGGGTGACCGGTGCCAGGCGTTTGCTGACGACATCGTCCTGTTGTTTGCAGGCGACACGCCTCTTGAGATCCAGGGACGTGCGAATGCCGCTCTTGAACATGTTCGGAGGTGGGGAATTCGTAACAAACTCAAATTCGCGCCACATAAGACTAAGGCTATGGTTATGACTAATAAATTGAAATACGATTCGCCACATCTTAACATGGGCGGGATAGGCATTGGCATGTCGGAGGAGATTAAGATGCTTGGTGTCACTATAGACAGGAAACTCACCTTTAACACCATCACCTTTAACATATCACCTTTTCACCACGTGAGAAATGTGTGTAGAAAGGCAACAGCGCTCTACAGCCAACTATCAAGAGCTGCAAAGGTTAGTTGGGGCCTTCAACCAGAGATTATCAGGGCTATATACACGGCGGTTGTTGAGCCAGTAGTATTGTACGCGGCGAGCGTGTGGGCACCGGCCGCTAGCAAGTTGGGAACAAAAAAGCAATTAAATGCTGTGCAAAGAGGATTCGCTCAGAAAATTATTAAAGCTTACCGGACGGTCTCCCTCCGCTCGGCACTGGTATTGGCTGGCTTGCTTCCTCTAGACCTGAAGGTCCAAGAAGCAGCCACCCTTTTTGAGGTAAAGAGAGGTAAACATCGGTCGGAACTAGGGGACCGGGTGGTGGAGGCGATGGCGAGCTTTACGGAGTTGCCCCACCCAGCATCCCATAATATGGACCTGGAGTTCACATGCCTGGTGAACGAGCACGATATGAGACTCAACAACACCCAGAGTCTCCGAATATTTACCGATGGGAGCAAAATAGAGGGAAAGGTTGGAGCAGCATTATCCTTTTGGAAAAATGAAGCTGAGACCAGAACTCTAAAGCTCAAACTGTCGGACTACTGCACTGTTTACCAGGCGGAATTACTGGCCATATTAAGGGCAACTGAGCGAATCCTCAGTAGCAACGAAAAAAGTTTTGGGGTTTACAGTGACTCGAGAGCAGCACTCGAGACCATTGTCAACCAAGACACCAAACATCCCCTTGCAGTTAAGACTCGCAGAAATATACAGTCCATATTTTCGCAACAAAAAGTTATCCAATTATTCTGGATAAAAGCCCACGCGGGTGTGATGGAAAATGAGCGGGCCGATGAGTTGGCGAAACATGCTGCGTTGCGAAGTAAAGAAAAACCAGACTATGACCTTTGCCCAGTGTCATTCATAAAAAGACTCATCCGACTGGAGACCTTAGAAAAGTGGAACCAGAGATATATAGAAGGCGATACGGGTAAAATAACAAAAGTCTTTCTCCCAAATTCTATAAATGCATATAAGTTTGTAAGGAAAACAGCACTGTCTTCTACAATGATACAGGTCATGACCGGGCATGTTGGGTTCTCTGAGTACTTGTACCGATTTAAATGTAAGGAGAACTCATCATGTCTCTGTGAACCGGGAGTTGAGGAGACAGTGCTGCATATAATCATCAAGTGTCCCATTTTTGGTAAAGAGAGACAAGAGTTCGAAATATCGTTCGGTATTAAACTGGAAAGCGGCAACCTTTGGTCAATGTTGTTAAAAAGAAAAACAAGAACAAAGTTTATAAGATATTGTGAAGGAATTGTTAAAAGAGTCATTAAAAGACATCAAACTTAAAATAAAAATGGCAAAATATAAGAATTGTGTTAAAATAAATAATATTAATGTAAATATTAATAGAGCAATATTCTATGGAAAATTGTCGATATGTATATATATGTGTGTGTGTATGTATATATTTATGTATATGTAAGTGTATGTTTATATGTATGTATGTATTTGTGTATGTAGGTGTGTTTATATATATACAACGGATCATTCAAACAGATGTTAGAAAGCTTCTTGTATTACATCGGTGCTTCCTTGTGTCTATATCGCGTATAGACAGAGAGAATGCCCCGAATAAAATGTGATTTTGCAAAATAATAATTAATCAAGAAACTAATAACAATTAACATATAAAAGGACTCTGAAATTAAATGTCAGAGGGCTGCTTTAAAAAAAAAGGGGGAGGCATTGGCCGTCGGTTTGGACATAGCGAAGGCCTTCGATCAGGTCTAGCACAAAGCGCTTCTTTCGAAGCTTCCTTCCTATGGGCTTCCCGAGAAATTGTGCAATGTGATCACCAGTTTCTATCTCTATCTAGGTCTATTTATTTTTTGTTTATACATTTTCTTGTGTTTTTTCCTATTTTATTCTTATTCGTATTAATTTTGTTTATTCACCTGTACTGTAATTTGTGCTTGTAATCTGAAGTGTCGGAATAAATATCTTTATGCCTTTTAATGAGGCTCTACACTCTATTGTGGGGAGTCAGAATGTGTCCAAAAAGGCACGTATGGCAATTCACAATGGTGTGTTAGTCCCTACTTTAATGTATGGTAGTGAAAGTTGGGTGTGGCAGAAGGAGCATGAGAGTAAAATAAATGCTGTAGAAATGCGGTCATAAAGGAGTATGTTAGCGATGAATCTGAATGACATAGTAAGAAATTGTTTGATAAGAGAAGAGTGGGGTTTGCAAGATGATGTTGTGACCAGGATTAAGAAAGGAATGCTTTGGTGGTTTAGTAATGTAGAAAGAATGAATGAGGAAAGAGTGACAAAGCAAATTTATGTTGCAGAGATGAACGGCAGAGTCGGGAAGGGACGCCATAGGCGAAAGATTATCTATCAAATTGCCGATATATTGAAAATGGGCCAAATCAAGTGTACCTTTAACCGACAAGCGCGTATGATGTGGAGGAAGCGAGAGAGGTATGTCACGATCGTGCCAAATGGAAGCCCATAGTCACTGCCTACCCCTCTAGGTGACAGGCGTGAGTATTGATGTTTTATGTTATGTTGAAAATATACAACAGCTTATACGCATCCTAAACTTATAACGGGAATCATGAACAGGTGTCTAGAGCTCCAACATTTCCCTCAACAGTGGAAAGGAGCGGTAGTCAAAATCATACCAAAGCCGAGCAAGACTGATAATAGCGAATTGGGCTCCTTCCGCCCAATAGGGCTCTTGTCGGTCTTTGGAAAGTTGCTCGAAAAATTGTACATCAAGCGGGTCACATATTGTGCAACTAAGGCGGGACTACTCAACAGGCGTCAGTTTGGCTTCAAGGAACAGACCAGCACGACTGCAGCCATAGACACAGCGCTCAGCATCGTAAAAGCAGCTAAGAAGAAAGGTAAACAGGTGCTGGGCGTTTCTTTGGACATCCGCTCCGCGTTTGACAACGCGTGGTGGCCCGCACTATTTGAGAGATTACGTGAAATGAAATGTAATAAAATGAAGATTTATTTGCTTTGAAAAAGGGGTACATTTAGGTGGTTATTATATAGTGTAGATCAGCTTTTTCAGCCATCTATAATAGCATGCAAATACATTTTTTATAGTTAAATTTATCATATTACAATACAGGGTATTTTTGGAACGCTCCCGAAAACTAAGACAGGCGACAGCACCAAGTATACCTTTGATCATGGGTCATAAATAAATTTGATCCTGATGAAAAAAAAACATATTTTTACAACGTTTTATTAGCTTTATTCACGCGCCATCATGTTAGTACAGCTAAATGAAACGATAATTTCATAAAAAAAATCATGAAAATACTGAAACATAAAACCAGCAGTGGAAACTGAATTGATATCACCTGACTAATGGAGGTTAATGTACGCGCGAACGGTGAAAAAAGAACGCTGGCCTTGAACTTGGGCACTGAGCGATTTATCACATATTGGCCAGTATTACTGTGCCTGCATGCTATTGGTTCCCGCGCTTTGTTCGCTCCAAAAATACAGTCGCATACACAGCTTACTTTGCGACTCGCGACGATGTTTTAAAAAGGAAGGAAAAAAAATTATTTATATCTATTGTTTTATGACTAAACTAGTGAACGAAAAGGTAAATATGATAGGAGAAGGTGAATGGGGAAAAATGTGCAGTAAAGTTAAAATTGTTGAGGAAGAATACCGAAAAAATTACCATGTGATCGACCTGATGACGGAAGCTCAAGCGAAGATGAAAGTGATGATGAAGTAGCATCCAGTAACACCAACACACCATCAACATCTGGCTTCCATGTGACCCAGGACGTCATAATGGACGGCGTGTCACCCTTAGCTTAAGTTTTTTTGTTACAAACTACTTTATATTTTACGATAGAAATAAAAAACAATGC
This sequence comes from Parnassius mnemosyne, assembly GCA_963668995.1. Lineage (NCBI taxonomy): Eukaryota > Metazoa > Arthropoda > Insecta > Lepidoptera > Papilionidae > Parnassius > Parnassius mnemosyne. Next base: position 8,149,363 of record CAVLGL010000001.1, on the reverse strand, counting down.
TCAAGTAAACATTATCTATTTTTAATTCCCACCTCTTCCAAAGTTCTAAGTAGCTAGTAAAACACCTATTATGATTCTACAATAAAACAATTAATTACTATAATATTATAAAACAATAGCCCAATACCATGTAGTACTTTAGAACGCGACTGTACCCACACTCACTCCGCTGTCGACCTGTATCTAGCTCGGTATGAAACAATGCTGCGGTCATAAGAAAAAAAGGCGCATCTAACAATTTTCGAATAAATTACCATTCGACTCATGATAAGAAGACGTATCTACTAAATTTTTTTAATATTCACTAATATCAATATTTTAGAAATTATCGTCAGAATTTTAGACGTAGCTGTTGATCACAGATGACATTTTTTTAGTAGAAAAGACTTATACAAATTCAACATAAAAGAAAATACTTATTTAACCAGTTGCTACGTCATCTTTAACAATATTTGCATCGATTACTTAAATTTAAATTATTCTTGTCTTATTATTTTATATCTTATTATTAAGAGCTCATATCTTATTATTAAGAGCTGGTGTTTCATATGTGGTCCCATATAAATTTGATCGAGGTCAGACCAATAGTTTTTGAGTTATCCTTAATTATTTATATTAAAGTCGGTTGTACAAATGTTTTAATTTTTAATTATTGTCGTAGTAAGTCTTATATGATATCCCCTTTAAAATCATTACTCAAGAGTTGCGGGTTGTTATTTTTTGTGTCTCACTACCAATGCTTTTCTAATATTTACTAAGAAAAAAGTAGTAAATTACTATTAGCGTCCTTTCAACTTCAAATGACCTTTCCAAAATATGTAAAAATGTTAAATGAATGGTAGTTTTGTTTTATTTATTAGGTTGGGAAGACCCAAATAGTTATATGCGTCTTTCCTTCGATGTTTTTGTGTTGCCAGGTGTATTTTTTAATCTAAGATGAAAAGGAAAATTCGTTTTATTTAAATAAATAAACAAATTTAAAAAAAAATAAGTTCGTCCTTAAAATCTTCATGTCTCTACGTATATATTTCAATATAGATACCTTTTAATATACTTTAGACACGGGGTCTGAAAGAAAAATTCATAAATTTATTTTTTATTTCCATTTTACGTTTTTGTTAGTTACTTCCTTTTTTATTATGACGGCAGAATGCCTAACCCTGTCGCCTCACGCTTGTGACGCAGTAGGTTTCAACCTTGACGGGGTTCGTTCGTTTTAGTTTTTGAGACAGTTCCGTGTTGATTTTGTACACGCGTGCGCGAGCGACAGTTCAATCGTTTTGTTTAATAAATTTACTTGTGATTACGTGTTGATATTAAAGTTTTTGTTACATTTTTGGATTCTTTTTTGTTTTAATAATGCCTCACGCGTACGTTTATAGTGGTCAACATGTTAGGTATCCGAACCTAGGTACACGAAGTATCGCTAAATAAATTGTTAAGACGTCGGGATGGTACAAGTGTGTCATACTGTGCAGTGTACAAAGTGTTGAAGCGTAACCAATGCGCCCATACAAATTGCACAAAGTGCAAGCTTTAGTTCCCGGCGATCACGACCGCCGACGAGTTTTCTGCCGTTGGTTATTATACCAGCAACAACGTGTGCCTGGTTCCATTGAGCACATTATCTGGACGGATGAGTCGACATTTACCAGAAACGGCCTGTGGAACCGAAGAAATACACACGTGTATTCAAAGGTTAACCCGCACGCTGTTCGACAAACCGGGCACCAAACCCGATGGTCGGTTAACGTATGGGCAGGTTTATTTAAGGATCGCATACTGGGACCAGTGTTTCTGCCAGAGCGACTGAACGGACAGCGATACCTAAATGTATGTGAAAGAAAGGGTTTTTAATCGTGAATGTGATAGTGCTGAAGAAATGCGCCAAAGGATCGTGGATGCTTTCGAGAAACTACGTACGGACTGTGTCGAAGACCACACGATGATGCCCCGCCTGCACCCAAATCTGCCTTGAAATGAATGGAGCACAATTTGAGCCGCATCTCATAAGACCACGGAGGATTTAGAGCAGTAAGCTGTTTCATAACTATTTTTTTTTAAATAACTTAGTACTAGACTAATCTGAATAGGTACATAACTGAATACATGAGAATAATAAACATACCTACACGATGAATAAAAACGCATGACTCCAACCTTGGTTACATTTCATTTAAGTATTTCTTCATTAGCGGGGAATCGAACCAGTTATTTGGGTTATTTAACCTGTAAATTCGGATTAAAGTGGCTACGTGGAGATAAGCACAGTGGCAAAATAGTAGGTTAAGTAGATAAGTTAGGTATTTAGACACGTGTTGTAAATTATTTATATGGGATGGCCCGCTAGTTGCGGGCCGCGCGAATTTGTGTTCGCGCGTACATTGACCTTTATCTAGCTCAGGTCAGGTGATATCAATTCAGTCATTCCACTGCTGGTTTTATGTTTCAGTATTTTCATGATATTTTTTATGAAATTATCGTTTCATTTAGCTGTACTAACATGATGGCGCGTGAATAAAGCTAATAAAACCTTGTAAAAAGATGATTTTTTTTTCATCAGGATCGAATTTATTTGTGACCCATGATCAAAGGTATACTTGGTGTTGTCGCCTGTCTTAGTTTTCGGGAGCGTTCCAAAAACACCCTGTATAAAATTCAATTAAAATATTTATCGTTATATCAATGTTTATAAATGAGCAATACCAATACATACAAAATTTAAATATAATTAAGATTAAAATTTAATTAAAAATATATAACTACTGTTGTGTCACATCATGTCAAATTTAGATAATCATTCACATTATAAAAACAATGTTCATTTAGCCACCTGTAAAAAGCGCCTTTAAATCTATTAAGGGGTAAGTCTTTATATTTTGGGGTATTTTATTAAATATGAGAATAGACATCCAGTAGCAGTTATTTTTAAGTCGAGCACTCTTGGGTATAATTTCAGCAACAAGTCTATTGCCATTTCTGGTATTTCGTGTGTAAATCTCTTTCGCTTGTCTGAAATAATACATGTTTTGTTTTACAAACTTTGCAATTTCAAAGATGTACAGGCATGGGAGGGATAGTATTTTCAGAGATATAAATAACGTGCAATACGATGCCCTAAGAACATCTTTCATTTAATAGAGAGCTATATGACGAACCGCACAGTTACATTAGAATACGCAGGAACACGGGTCACTAAGCGCAACACTAAGGGCTGCATCCAAGAGTCGGCACGCGGGCCCATTCTATGGAACGTGATTCTGGATGAGTTACTTGAGGCTGAACTTCCAAGTGGATGTCATTTGCAAGCCTTTGCCGATGATGTCTTACTTATCGTCTCCGCAAAGAATGTAAATACTTTACAAACAAACACCAACCGTGCTTTGAAAATCATCATGGAATGGGGGCAAAGTGTCAAATTGACCTTCGGACCCACTAAGACGCAAGCGATTGCGTTCACGCGCAAGGCGGAGGAAGCCCACCTTATAATGGAGAGACACACTTTAGCATTTCAAAGGAGCATAAAGTTCTTAGGTGTGATCATCGACCCGAAGCTCCTATTCGCTGATCATGTTAAGTACGTTGTCGGAAAGGCGATGAGAATTTTCAACAAACTATGCATTTACACCCGACCAACCTGGGGAGCCCATCCTGATAACGTACAAACTATCTATCGACAGATTATTGAGCCTACAATTACATACGCGGCAGGCATCTGGGGTCAAGCTGCGAAAAAGCGATATGTAAGGAAGCTTTCATTTTCATTTAAGCGGCACAAAGGGGATTTGCGATAAAAGCAATCAAGGCCTTTAGAACTGTATCAACTGTGGCGGCAGTCGCTCTGGCTCAATTCGCGCCCCTGGACCTCAAAGTCCTTGAGGTATATGAAGTTGAGACAGTTCGACTACAGGGCGCCAGCACCTTATTACCAAGGGATATACAATATGAAAGGCCCACTCCCGTACATGAGCTATTACATCCTATACAAAGAGGATAAGCATTGATTGTGCAGACCTGAAATCAGAGGATCAAGAACAAGAGACATCCCTTATTCAAATTAACACAGATGGAAGCAAGCTTGAGGATGGCAGTGTAGGAGCTGCTTTCGTCTGCTTTGAAGGCTCAAAAGAAATACATAAAAAAAGACTGAAACTACACACAAGCTGCTCTGTATTTCAAGCGGAGCTCTTAGCGATTAAAGAGGCCTGCGAGTGGACTTTGGACCGTAGATTGAATCAAGGTGATGAAACACATCAAAGAGATAAAAGGATGCACACATGCCGAAAGGAGATTATTCAGATCTTGAGTGACTCTCAGGCTGCATTGAGCGCACTCCAAATGAGATCCAACACCCACCCCATTGTGGCAAAGACCCATTATATTGGCTTGAGGAGAATCTACTGACTCTTAATATATCTAAGTCCACCTATATGCAGTTCCATATAACCAACACCCAAACTGTTAACGATATACAACTAACAGTACACTCTTGTGGTTCACAGTCAACAGATACTTGCCTTTGCCCTAAAATGATGAAATCCAAATCAATTAAATATCTCGGAAAAATTATAGACGAGAAACTAAGCTGGCTCCCACACATAGACCTTATTTCATCGCGCACTAGGATACTTATTTGGACATTTAAAAGGCTAAGGCACATCGCTGACTTTAATTTATTAAGAACTGTATACTACGCCTTAGCACAATCAATTATAGGTTATTGTATAGTTGCCTGGGGTGGAGCATGCAAAACATTTATGATAAAATTAGAAAGAGCTCAAAGATGTCTCCTAAAAACTATGACTTTTAAACCGTTTAGGTATCCTACAAATCTGCTTTACCAAGAATGCAAACTGTTGACTGTCAGGCAATTGTACATCCAACAGTTGATCTTAATGAAACATGCTCTAACTCCTTATGACCCTGAGATCTGTCGTAATAAACGCAGAATACCGGATGTACTGGCTATTGGCAGATGTCCAACTGCTTTTTCTAGGCGACAAAGTTCATATCTATCCTCAGTGCTTTATAATAAGTTAAATAGAAATCTAAATTTTTATCCTCTTTCCAGACATGAATGTAAAGTTAAAGTTCGAGATTGGTTATTGTCCCTTGATTATAGTAAAACAGAAAATATAATTTGTAAAAATGTGTGTAAGTAATGTATGTCGTACAATAAAACAATAAAAGTATAATAAAATTATAAAATTTTAAAATTATGAAATTAAAAATAGCAATCTTTGTTTAAAGCATATATTTATTCATTATAGGTTATAATAAATAAAATATATATTCTGTATGAAATTATATAATAATATATTCTATATATACATATATGTGTGTGTATGTATATGTATATATGTATGTATGTATATATGTATGTCTATGAGTATGTGTATGTATATATATTACAAATTGCAAACTAATTTTAATATACCTACGATTATATAAAATATAATAACGACTAAAGAGTCGCATTAAGTTCTAGTTTATGTTTCGTTGTAAATAAATACATTCAAATAGCTAAATAGTTACTTAAAAATGTTAAGCTTAGTTACTTAATTAATTCTTAAGATATATATAATTCTTAAGATACTGTTGTCACACCACTGGGAGAGGCCGCTGATCCCTAAGATACAGACTTGTCTAGTTTGGGGATCAGAGTCTTCACTTTATTACTGTACTTTTATTTAAATAAATGATTATTATTATTATTATTATTATTATTATTATTATATAATATACACGGCGGCCCAAATGGACCTTAATATCATGTTCTCATGGGTTAAGGGACATGCAGGCAACGTAGGTAACGAAATCGCCGATGAGACTGCCAAGGGTGCTGCCACGCAACATCAAAACCCTGATTATGCGAAATTCCCGATGAGCTTTGTAAAAAGGACTATGAGAGCAAACACTTGGAGAAATTGGCAGTCAAGATATGAAAGCGCTGAACAAGGAACGCATACAAAAGAATTACTCCCAAAACTGACGGACATTTGTGCACTGTGGAAAGCAACCAAAGTATAATTTGAAATAACTAACATAGGTTCAAAATCGCCGCTGATCCTTTCTGCCCTTGTGACAATACCACTCCTCAAACAATTACTCATTTGTTGAGGGACTGCCCTAGGTTTGATTATAATAGAATAAAACATGAGATGCTCTGTAGCAATTTACGTATACCACCATACCATCTGACGAAACTCTTGGATAAACAAAGTATAACTGAATCCTTCGTTATATTTACCAAATCCATTATAGATAAGCTTAAAAGATTCAATAAATTGTAACTAAAATATAAAGACAATGTGTATATATTTACCCCTTAGTTTCATATTTCAAGATAACATATATAATTATTACTCCTCCTTTCTAATTTTATCTTTATTCTTAAGGATACAATAATTTATAGATTAAGCACTTAGGCTAGTTATTTTAAGTTCATTACAAATTGTATATACTAATAGCTATGCACAACTTTATTATTATTATCTTTCACAAGCTAATCGCACTTGAACAATTTTATGACTCACACATTGTTTTCGACTATAAGAAATTAATATTAATGATTGTTAATAAATTATAAGCTAAAAACAAAATTATAAGCAATAGATATAAGAATACCCTGTATTTTACTTATATTATTTTGTATTTCTATAGGCAATCCCTTTCATTTAACCTATGTTCATAATATTTTTTTTATAATTTGCAATTAAGTTATAATGTATAGAGTATACATACGAACAATAGATCGTCATATCCCCGAAACTCTTCACCGCTGCATTGGAAGACGTTTTCAAGCTTCTGGACTGGAAAGGATACGGTATCAACATCAATGGCGAGTACATCACTCACCTTCGATTTGCCGACGATATAGTCCTTATGGCAGAATTGCTGGAGGACCTAAGCACTATGCTCAATGACCTCGATAGTGTTTCCCAACGGATAGGTCTTAAGGTGAACATGGACAAAACAAAGATCATGTTCAATGTCCATGTCACACCTATGCCGGTAGTTGTTGGGAGCACTAAGCTCGAAGTTGTTGACGAGTATGTTTACCTGGGACAAAAAGTCCGACTAGGTAAGTCCAACTTCGACCGAGAGGTCAATCGACGGATTCAACTCGGCTGGGCAGCGTTCGGGAAGCTACGACACATCTTCTCGTCAGACATACCTCAAAACCTGAAAACGAAATTGTACAACCAGTGCGTGTTGCCAATGATGACTTACGGAACTGAGACGTGGTCCTTCACTGCTGGCCGTATGAGGAAGCTCAAGGTCGCTCAGCGAGCTATGGAGAGGGCTATGCTCGGAGTTTCTCTGCGTGATAAACTTAGGAATGAGGATATCCGCAGTAGAACCAGAGTAACCGACATAGCCCAACGGATTAGTAAGCTGAAGTGGCAATGGGCTGGCCATATAGCTCGAAGAACCGACAACCGATGGGGAAGAAAGGTTCTCGAGTGGCAGCCTCGTACCGGTAGGCGAAGTGTAGGGCGTCCCCCCACGAGATGGAGTGACGACCTGGTAAGCCATGCAGGAAGTCGATGGATGCAGGTGGCTCAGGACCGTGCTTTGTGGCATTCTTTGGGGGAGGCCTATGTTCAGCAGTGGACTTGTGAAGGGCTGTAATGATGATGATGATGATGAATAGATCTTTCTTTGTTACTATTAATTTCATTTTGTGTAGAATAAATATATAAGTGATAATATGATGAACATTGATGCCTCATCAATGTATCAAATCGCATTGATGTAGCGTTATCTTGTCTTAGAGATTAACAATACATGCAATATTTAAACAATTTTATGTAAACCTCACTGTGTAAAACTGTCAATAAATTCCCAACAAGGACGGTTTACTCCTTGTTGGAAAATCATAAAAAAAAACGAGAAATAAAATTACGTTTACGGCTGTCGAGGCAGAATCTTAAATTACCTTCTTAACTTATCTTAATTTACCCTACTTTCTTGGGCGTGACTAGTATAGAGGAAGTACACAGACTCTCGCAAGATTCCACTACACCCAGTTCAAGTCTTTCGACTAATTGTTCGATAATTATGCATTATTTATTTGATGCCAATCTGTAGTAGCGCCGACGGATGGTTATTGAATCTCTGCTATCAATTTGATATTCTATCAAGTGACCAAGTCCTCTCATAAGATATTAATACGAGAGACCCTTTTTACTGCATACATCGCATTGTATCTTAGTCCTCAAGGGTAATAACGCAACTGCATTTTAAATGTTCGAAAATCCTAATTTAGAAAATTAGGCATCGATTAAAAGTGGTTTGGAGACGTGATCATAATTTCTTCACCAGACACTTAACAAATTTGCACATATCCCATCCTTTTAAAATCAATAGAGTCAAATCTAATGACCCTTAAAACGAGGAAATATGTGTATTCCTAGACTCGTAGACGTGCATTCCTAGGGAGAAAATAAGTCCTATCTCCTAGTTCTCTTAAAAATGTAGATCCAGAACTTCTTCTTAATGGGAACAAGGTACTTTATTCTAGTACTCAGGGGTGACAACGAATCTAAATTTTAATTTTAAAAGATGGCCAGGCTTTTATACAAAATAATATATTTCAAGCATTGGCTTATGCACTTTAATGTAATATTAATGTAATGAAAGAAAAATCTATTCTGAAATTCCTTTTTATAAATCATTTTATACTAACAAACGAAAATGCAATTGCATTACACATTTGACATACGATTAACAATAGCCGACCCCGTTAAGAACTGAGCTACGCTGGATCCAATATCCGGGTGGTGTGCAGCCGCTACTTGTGCCTCGCAGCACTTAAGTACAGTTATTATCTGCATTTGCATTTCAAGAATTTTAAATAAAAATTATATGTTTCTTATATTACTTCTCTCTTATATTATATTTTTATACACGCTGCAGTTATATGATGGTTGTAGTACGAATGGGTCGGCTCGACCGGGTTAGGACCACGCTCTCACAGAATACCAGCGTAAAATAGCAGATTAATGCTGCTGTGTTTCGTATGGTGAGTGTAGAGAATCGGAGACCCTTTTTACTGGAAACAAAGAATATCATCTCAGGCCTCAGATGTGTCAACGCATCTGTATTTTGATTCTTAATCTAGGATAAATGTAGATGTATGATCCACAACATCCAGTTATCGTCAGGTGGACTGTGTACTCGATTTTAACCCCATTTTATGAAAAAATATGTGGTTACGGCAGAACAGGAATCATCTGTCCATTTCTCTCAGTTGTGAGTTTTTACACACGTTATTGTTTCGTTCTTGTTCTACATTTACCGTGTACTGCCAGTGTAAAAGTTTCCACTATTCCGAGACCCATGGGTGCTGTAAAAGGCAACACAGGGAAATAGCCCCGGAGACAGGCAGCAGCATGAAAATAAAAAGCTGCATTTGACCGCTCACTTTAGAAACAAATCGAATCGCTCGATTTAGAAACAAAATGCAGATGTGTTGTCAACCCTTAGGGTTAAGTTGGAATGCGTCGATATCAGTAAAAAGTGTTTTCGGTTTTTGACACTCATCACAAAACATAGCAGTTAACCTGCTATTTCACACTGGTATTCAGTGAGAGCGTTGTCTTTCTCCGGTCGAGACGATGATAACCATATTATTAGCGTGTTGCAACGTGGCTCTAGCTCTCACGTTCAGGTAGTAATTTTAAGGTACTAGTAATCAACACGCGGTCCATAAAAATTATAATATTGCATTTAAGATATATTTAATTATTACCGACACGATTTCCACAGGCATTTAATTAAAAAAAAAAACTATGAACTATGCTATGAAATGTATGAATTTAATTCCACAATGAGCACTGAACACAACGTTCAGTTGTTTTCTTCCAGCCGCATTTGTTACGAAACCGTCTCGGAGGAAATCAAAGCACCAGACAAGTCTATATATCTGTCTGTCTGTCTCTAACAGCTTCTTTCTATGCTGGTTTGTGTGACAAGTTCTACTAGAGTGGAATTCTATAAAAAACAATAATCGTTCGAGGTTTTAAATTATATGAATTTTTTTTTTTTTTGGTTTGTGTGCTTGCGCGATATCTTCGTTAATTGTGAACCGATTCTTATGATTCTTTTTTAGTATATTAGTTATAAATAGCCCCATATAACGTTGGAGAAAAAAAAAACTAGGATTAAGTTTTAATGTTAGTATTAAGACGAATTTCTCGTTGTATCCTTGAGTATTTTAGTCCGCCTAGTTTTGTGAATAATTAAGCCATTAATAAAAACTAAAAACTAACGTAAAAAAAACTAAAAAGTATTAAACCAATCAAGACGTGTCGGCTTTGTTAGCAAATTTATGCAACGACGTAAGTTGTGCAATCTAGAAAATTATACGCCGGGTCGATTAATTGTTTGGAAGTTAATGTTTAATTGTACCGTCGCGTTAAGTGCCTTAGAAGGTCGCGTTCGGTTCTAGAAATAATTTGTTGCTGAGTGAAACGGAAGTGAACTTTGACCCACCGTTCATTAGTCGTGCCGTGTTTTTGATTATAGTTTTTGATTATAATTAACGGGGATTTAGTTGATTTTGAAGTTAGTTAAATGTACAATAAAGTTGATAGACTGACATAGTGAATTGAAGAAAGAAATTGTCAATTGGTGACGTCCGCTGGAGTGAATTACATTGTGGGGCAGCATCGGACCAGGCCGCTGCCCGATCACCTTAGCTGGGTCAGGCCACATATATAAACACACCACTAAACACCACTTACATGCATTACAGCTACCGCCTGACCGAGCCTTGTGTCCAGTCTTCTCCTCTGAATAGGTACGTACTATTTATTTACATAGCCTTATCTCTATCGTGTAGGTCAATTGTCCATAGGCCATTTGGGCCCCGTCTTTAGTTATCCGTCGAGTCTACAGCTGTATTGGCCCCTGTACAGTCGACTTTTGTCGATACAGCTAGGGGCGTGTACAGCTACTTTACAACGCTCCTATCGAATAAAGCTGCATAAATTATGAAAATTTTTTACTTATAACAATTGTATAAGCGCTTATACAGCCAGAAAATACAGCCACTAGTATAAAAACGAACTTTAATACAGCTCGTATACAGCTTGCATGCTGCTTGGGACAGATCAGTCGATAATTCTAAGAATCTTACTGTCATTATTATGGCCGTTGGGCAAAAACATTACACAATATTAGAAAAAGAATTGCTGCTGTTTATCTAGAAACTTCATATAGGGTGTTTTTAACGCTGGACGTAGCAAGCCAATGAAAAACAATTTGTACATTCTATATAAGAAGTTTTCTTTTAGGTAGTTGTGCTGTGGTAATATTTTTGAGAAATATGATGCACCAAATAATCACCTTCAGCTTCAGTTTAATCAATTTTATAAAAACTATAATATGTTTATTGCTAAAAGTTATTTTCCCATAGTGGAGGTATTAATATGTACTGACCATTGACATAGTTAAATGAGCTAATACTTGAGGTATTAGGTTGGGCGGAGGAAATACCCACCCGAGTCGATAATTCCGTTCCTGACTGAAAGGGCCTTAGAATATTGCCAAATTGCCTTTGCAGTATAAATAGACGTATCCGTTGACAAAGTCTGTCTGAATATGCGAACAGTTCGATTACTGGTTTTAACAACGATAGAACTATTTCATTAGTTTGTTACATTGACCAGCAGATACCATTATGACAATCTCCGTCCTCGTGAGAGGTGATCGGCCTTATACTTGTAGCTCCCCGGGAGGTAATGTGCTGATAGGAGTATTTTTTTTCCTGTTGGTCAGCCTCAACAACTTGTAAAAAGCAAACTCATTGAGTGAGTCTCCACATGCTTCCATATATATGCCATAAGAGTTTGAT